>JANRMT010062808.1:33068389-33166941 GCA_026402145.1 Polypterus bichir lapradei | reverse complement strand
ATATGTGATATCGGAGACACTCAATATCTTTAAAATAATATTTAGGTTTTACTGTATATAAACAGTGTGTTTATATACATAATTTCAATGAATCTTACCTAATATCTAAGAGAATACAAAGGGATTATGCTGTATAACTCTGCGGGGAATATTTTTAAACAGTGCGGGAGAGTTTATAAGGGCTTAAAATATATAAAAATAACCATACAAACATATGGTTTCTACTTCACGGATTTTCACCTATCGCAGGGGGGTCTGGAACGCAACCCCCACGATCGAGGAGGGATTACTGTATAACGAAAATAGCAAGGAGCGAAACCAATGCCAATGGTCGAGAGAGTACCTTCCTGTAGCAGGCTACGGAAAAGACTCCCAGGCGCACACATGGCCGAAGTGAAAGGTCACGCGGCCAGGCTAGATATAGTCGTGTGGGCTGCATGTGGGGGGGGACCGGGTTTGAAGAGGAAGCAGGACGAACCAGAAGAGAAATATACATAGAGATTCTTCTGACTGAACACCTGGAGACTCTTTTCAAAGTAAAGAAATCATCATGGGTGGAGATTTGCAGGTCAGCCTTCCATCGAGTGAGATTTCAGTTGTTTGTGTAATGAACAAGACTAACTTGTTCATTCTGTGGTCTTACTGTAATGACAATCATAACAATATATAGTGGCTGCAAGAAACTGTGAGTATCATTGCGACAGAAAGTTAAGTCTCCAGCTCTGGTCAAACATTATTGTACCCCCTCAACCTGATCAATTAATAAGAACAGTCTAATGAAAGTCACAAATTCCTCTTCAGTTGAGAGATCACTTGCACTAAAACAGTGTGGCATGATAGGCCTGAATGTAGCTGTTCACGTAGTGGGTCTTTTACATGGACACCACAGAGTGAAAAACAGAATTGTACTTCTGTCCACTCTAAATGGTTTAAATGAAAGTAGCATATTTGGGAAGACTGTGGCCTTACTAACTACAGTGTTATGTCCCTAACACTGTAGTTGATAGACCCAGTCTTAGTAATGGAATTTACTCTGTGGTGTCATGGCCAAGCAGTACCATCAGTCATGAAGCAGAGACCATTGGGTTAGAAAGAAGCATTTGCTTTCAGCTTGCTTAGCAATAAAAGGAGGCTCCCCTGCTCTTTAGGTAGGACAGCTTCCAAGCGACACACTATCATGAATGCGGTGTCAGGCTGGTTCTTACACAGTTTCCCATTCCAACACATGTCTGAACATCTTACAGACCAGTCAGTTTGTGTAGATTGTATCTAACAGTCTAAGAATACACTCTACAGTTGATTTATGACTCTAAATTTATTCTTGACTAGCTACGTGACCATCCCAAGACAGGTACCTGTAATAGAATACATTTTAAAATCTTTGAATCCTCTTTCCATATGTGTACGTTCAGCATTCCTCCTATGCCTATCTTCGGTATTCTTGCCTGGCGCTTGCTTTCTCAAACACGTTCTGACAAAGCCTGCTTCTCAAACCCTGTCATTTTGAGACCTCTTACACGCCTCCTGTCTGCTTTTTGACTACTTTCAATGGCAGATGGGCCCCATTACCTGCTGTGAAAACAATATTTGTATGCTTGAGAATACTTCCTGTCTTTAAAGGTGACTTGAGGTGTGCCTAGTTAGTAATTAGTGACTCAATGTGTTATTCACTATGTTGTCATCAAAATGCTCCATTTTAACTCCTTTTTTGTAAAAATATAAAAAGAAATGGTCACAATCAAGAAATGAACCTCACAACCCTAACATATCATGTCATCATTCTTGCCACTGATCCACCAAAGCCAAATTGACCAATAAGACCAAAGGCAAACTCAGAGGAACTGGACAGACAGAGACAGACAGCAGCACTTTATTATATAGTACAAATGAAGGATGTGCATCGGTGTGCCCTGGTATTCTTTCTAAGGTTGGCTCTGGATTTCTTGCACTCACCACAGTTAAGATTTGATTGATCGTCTGTGAAACTGAGCAGTAAAAAGGCAGGCGCTGAAATTGAAAAGGTTGATATCTTGATATCTGAAGATGTATGATGTCAAGGCATTTCTGTCTGATAGCAGAAATAGTGACATCTAGTAGTAAGTTGAAATTTCAACAATAAAAATACACAAACGAGAATATAATGTTTTTGCTGTTTGACGAAGCTTCACAAAACTTGGTGTATTCGTAGATTATGAAATACACATACTGTAGAGTCACAATCAATGTCTTGCACAATGTCATGAATGCATTTACCTAGTGTCGTCATCCTGGTGTGGAATGATAGGCTGATGCCGTCCCAGATCTTTGAGGTGTCAACCCAGCTGTCCCCGGATAACAAAAACAACTAAAAAAGAGAAAACAAAAAATGCTTCCATGGAACACTCGGGCTATTTCAGTTACAATAAAGCAAGAGCTTATGAACAGGCTGTGGAGCTGTTCTCCTTAGGATGCCAAAACCAGAAGTGACACCTCTTTCTGGGTGGTCTCCCTTTTATGGCCCATGAACCGGAAGGGATGGACTCAGTTGTCCTCACTGGGTGGTTTTTCTGCACTTTGGATGAAAAAGAAGACAATGCAGCTAGCAGCAGCATCCCATCTTGACTCTGAGTGGTAGCACATACCTGGGAAGAACTCGGAGGGTGATCCTCTGATGCACATGCATGACAATTTAATATCATTGTCTTTTTCTTCTTCTTCTTATTCTTCAAGACCTTATTCTTTTGCCTAATTTTGTTTTGCTTTTTTTCCCCAAACTGAAACCATGGCAGTCTGGTTTTGTCTTTTTATTCCAAACTGTTGCCACCATTCATTCTTTGCTTTCAGGTACAGTAGTTTCTTTTCAAGCCGCAAATTGCTACTAATTTTCATCTCCATTACCTTTCTTCATTGCAGTGATCACCTATGTTCATCATTAAAATGTCCACTTCATTTAAAGCACGCCAGATTTCATCCCTATCTGAAGATGATTTGAGATTATATTTCATTTCATCAGCCACTCTGCTGCACTAAAGCTAACACTTTCTTTCTGACTCTTATGCAAATCAGTCACTCATTGGTTTTAACTGTCCACATAAACATTTCCACCACTAACATTGCTCTCTGTGACCAGTTCCTCTTGGGATCTTCCTCTTGCAGTCTCTTGTACCAAACTTCGACCTCAAAACAGAGTCTTTTTTCTACTTCTTGTTCCTTCAATATGATTATATTTCACTTTTCCCCACTTTCCTCCCATCAGAAGCCAGCAGTAGGATGCTCCTGTTTCAAAGAAGCACAGTATCCTGGTGTAGAAAGAGCAGGTATGTATTCAGAAAATCATGTTTCAATTGTTTCCTGGCCCCACACTGACCAGCAAGCACCAGGCTGCACAGTAGTTAGCGCTGCTTTGTGCAGTGTGGGTAGTCTGGGCATGTTGCCCATGTTATAGTAGCTCTTGGCCTTCATCACAAATCCATTTGATTCTAAACTAGAGGTGTTGTCATGTCAATTTAGGCAGTTCATAGCCAATAGATTTCCTTGGGAGCCAGTTGTTTGTGTGGCCCATACTTTACTTAGAATTCAAATCTATTTGACCATATTTTTGAAGATGATCAGATGATGTGATAATGATCTGATGACACTCAAGACAGACCAGGCCATTGTTTGATTGCTATTTGTGACATATAAGGTACATGAACTTCTGTGTTTTGCTAGTCATTAGCGAAAGAGGGACAGATATTATCAGTGAAGTGAGTTAATGCTAATGTCAGACGTCTGCACACATATAGGAAATTTTGGCATGGGCCCACCAGAATTTTCAAGCCAAAAATGCCACTTATTTCTAAAGTCACAACTGGACTATTTTTTGCAATAATTCTTTCCATCTCTGACATAGTAATAGGGTGTTGTACCGTGTTAGCCATTATGAATGTAGAGAAAAGCTAAGCAAAATGACACCTTTTATTGGCTAACTAAAATTTTGCTTGGCTTTTCTCTACATCTCTGACATAGAGGGACACTAACAAAATTTAAGACCATGTCTGTCACCTGATATTGCCAATGCAGAAAGGAAGCTGGTCTTATTTCTGCAGTTAGAACTGCTGCTGCCACCACAATTAAATACTACACTTTGATAGCCAATCAGGGGTAACACAAATCAGGCCCCTTGACCTAAGTGAACTGGGCACAACTCAATAGGAATTTCCAATATAAAATTGAATTAATAATGATTTCGGTCTCAAGAATTGCTTTGAAAAATAACTTGAAGCCAAAACAATTTAAATTAAAGGAATGACAACAATGTTGACACGTTAATCATTTACTTATTTGGCTGATGTCTTGATCCACTTATGATACAATTGGTTTAATTTCTTTTGGTTGTTCAATTGGAGAACAGGCAGGTCAAGTGAGTTGCTCATGGTCACACAGTGTCAGTAGTGAGATCTGAACTCACAACTGCAGTGTATGAAGTCTAAAGCCTTAACCACTGCGCCACACTGCCTGATTAACCAATCAAGCAGTGAACTTAAGAGTAGGTTCATAATAAGAGCCTAAATGAGGAGACAATCTAGCAGATGAACTCATATCAACAGAATAGACCTTATACTCAGATGCCAACTAGAGCTAATAAAAGAGCCACATTAGGATAAGTGACCAAAATAAAAATGAACAAAATGCTTTGAACACCACTGCATATGCTGCAGGCATAATATAACACCATATTAAACACTGTCACACATGCACATCTGTGGATCACTCTCTGGGATCATCTGAGGTATGTATCACCACCCTGGGTTGAGAGGGGGCGCTGGCATTAACCTAACTCCAAATTGGCCCCAAATGAGTAAGTGGGACTGTCAAATTCCTGTGATCTGCTGTAAGCACTGGCCTCCCATGATCCTTAACTGGATAAAAACCCTCTCATATTACGTGACCTTTCTAGCAAAATTTAGTAACACACTTCATTTACATAATCATACCAAGTTGGGACGACTGTCACACACTCTTGTTGCCGCCGGTCATGTAGTCTGACATACCATCCACTCAGGCCAACTAGTGTGTGAGAAAATGTAGTTGAAACTGCATACCTGTTTAACTAGAACAGCCTGACATTTGTACCATTATATTTAAACTAGCGACTGGGAGCCCGATCGAATCGGGCTACAAATTCTACGTTTGTGAAATCCATACTTTCTCTGCAAAGAATTATTTGTTTTTTTTTAAGTCCTTGAAATGATTTTCTTATCATGGCACTGATTTGTGCTTAAAATAGACCTTTTCGGCCGATGTAATGAAGAGCTTACTGTTCAAATGGGGCTGCGAGACGTGAACTCAGCTCTTCGGCGCACCTCATTTGATTTTTTCCGGCAAACAAATTTTCAAAACAAACCATATTTTACGACTCTAATCAGAGTCAGAGTAATAATTATGTTGGTGTGGTCATTTTAGATCTGAGATCGGCTAAAATTTAAACAATGACCGTTGTTAATACCCAGCCGTCATTACTCAGTTTACCAATAGATGTCAGAAGGACGGATGCCAAAACCAAACTGCCCAAAGAGATTTCAACATACCAAGCAAATGGCGATACGTTCTAAATTACTTAACGGTTCCGGAGCTGTCAAAGGGTTTAAGTCAGTCAACAATGTTAGTCCTGGAAAGTACGCCCCACCAAACCAACGTTCCAAAAACCAACCGAACTTACTTTTATCTGCTCAAACCAACACCAACTTACTATACTCGGCCATCCAGCGGCGTCACTGAAGCATTCGAACGTTCTTAGCCAATCATGCAGTACTGCGTCCGCGTTTGCCACATTATGCGTTAACTACACAGGCAGAGTCCTATTGCATGGTTCTAACTTGTATTGAGTCGAGGTTTTGACGCGAACACCATACATACGGGGTATTGACGCGAACACCATACATACGGGGTATTGACGCGAACACCACACATACGGATAGTATCAAATTATATATAAGGATGAGAAAATAAGGTCATATATATACATAAAACATTTAACTTTATACTTTGTTCTGTGATAACAGTTTACATATAAGAAATATTATTTCAATGAATCATGTATTTAGTTAAGACTTTAAATATGTTTAACTAATTTGGGATTATACATTGTATTTGATAGCATAAAGGATGTTACTAGAATGTACCATTTATCTGCATTGGTGTATATTAAAATATATTTCAATGTGTGGGTGCTCCAGTTTCCTCCCACAGTTCAATGACATGCAGGTTAGGTGAACTGGTGTTTCTAAACTGGCCCTGTTGTGTGCTTGGTGTGTGTCTGTGTTTGCCCTGCAATGGACTGGCACCCTATCCAGGGTTGGCTCCTGCCTTACGCCCTATGCTGGCTGGAATAGGCTCCAGCAGACCCCCGCCACCCTGTTCAGGACTAAGTGGGTTAGAAAATGATTGACTACATGTGTTATGTAAACACACCTAAATGATATTCACTGCTCTGCCAAGTTGCACTGAACAAAGTACATGGGGATCCACCAGCTGGTGTAAATGAAGGACTCCACTTTGGAGCTTATATGCAATAATGATTCAATACACTTCTTTATCTACCAATTATTTTCTGCAACACTATTATGCAACTCATTCGCACAAAATAAAATAAGTTTACTTTTTGTCTTAATCCGTAGGGGTGGGGTTCGTGCACATTGAGCTGACAGACAATGAGCGCTCACTTTGATGTACAATGCACAGAATGCAGTAGAACAGGAACAAAGAATATGTGTGTTCTGGACCTCGCAAACAGAAGAGAGGCTCGTCTGTCTGATGTGTCGTGTTCTACATTTTACAATAGAATGGGAAAAAGAAAAAAAAAAAAACGAAGAGATTGTGGCTGAACTTATTGTAACTGGAAAACATTTATATAGCACCAGCTTTGTCAGGCAGCACATTATTTTAGAACATTAGAACACTCTAGACAAGAACAGGCCATTCAGCCCAACAAAACTCACCAGTCCTATCCACTTAATTCGTCTAAAAAAACATCAAGTCGAGTTTTGAATGTCCCTAAAGTCTTACTGTCTACCACACTACTTGGTAGCTTATTCCAAGTGTCTATGGATCTCTATGTGAATAAAAACGTCCTAATGTTTGTGTGAAATTTACCCTTAACAAGTTTCCAACTGTGTCCCCGTGTTCTTGATGAACTCATTTTAAAGTAACAGTCTCAATCCACTGTACTAATTCCCTTCATAATTTTAAACACTTCAATCACGTTGTTGTGTTGAGTTGTAGTTTCTGCCAGAACGCTAGGGGGAGTGCTGATAAAATGTATTACCTGTTGAAGGGATAGCAAAGGAGTATAGAAAAAAGTAAGTCTTCTGGATTGGTGATAGTGCGTGCCTGTCCTAAAATAAAGTGAGTTAATGTTCTGAGTTATCCATGGCTGGCTAATTATTTCACCCTGTCTGGACATAACAAAATTGGCGACGAGATTCTCCTCTTTATATTGTGCATGCTTGCAGTGAAAATGGCTGTTGCTAATGTGCCTTTTCCAAGTTTTTTTCTTCCAAATCCGGACGAGCCCGCAGTGCCTTTCGCAACATGGTTTCAGATGTTCAATAATTATCTGCTTGTAATTGACGCTACTGGGGATGCTTGGCCTGACGCTAGGAAGAGAGCTGTGTTACTTCATTGTCTCGGGACCGAAGGTCAGCTAATTTCTTACACCCTGCCTAACACAGGTACAACGTTCGATACCGCCGTAGAAGCTTTGAAAGTATACTTTATACCTAAAGCTAACGTGGTCGTTGAGCGCCATGCATTTCGTAAGAGGACCCAGGGATCACAAGAGACCGTTTTACAATATGTGGCGGCACTACGTGAGCTTGTCGCAACATGTGAATTTGCCGAACGCGCGGACGAAATGATTCGTGACCAATTGATTGAGCATGCACATAGCCCACGCATCCGTGAAAGATTGCTGTTGGAGCCAGACCTTACGTTGGATAAAGCAGTAACTCTTGCTACTCAGATACAAGCGGCTACAGATCAAGCTAAAATCATTTCTAGGAATTCCAGCATCATGCCAGTACAGACAGTGCAGCATAAACAGAGGAATAAACCCAGACACCTGCTACTACTGTGTCTGCTAACCCTGCTAAGGGGAAAGCGTGCTTCCGATGTGGATCACAGTCACACCTGGCAAACTCAGTGAGCTGCCCTGCTGCAAAAGCAACTTGTAGGCATTGCAAAAAGACTGGGCATTTTGCTAAAGTGTGTCGCTCTGCCCAACCCTGTACACGGGAAGTACGTGAGGTTGAATTTCCAGAAGTTACTGTACTATATAAAGAAAATACAATACATACATCTGCTAAAATTACTTGTGCTGTGGAAATCTCAGCTCCAGGTTCACATTCCTGCTCACTGAACCTGATTGTTGACACTGGCTCATCAGTCTCAATATTACCACAATGTATTTATACCCGTCACTTCAGCAACATTCCTTTGACAAAACCTACAGTGAGACTTGTGACATATTCAAAAACTCATATCCCCGTACTTGGGTGCCTATCTGTAACTGTGTGTTTACATGATCATACAACTGTGGCTACATTTTTCATTGTGGAAAATGGAACCCCACTAATGGGTAGAGACTTAATGTCACTTTTACATGTGCATATCGTGAACAATAAAGCTATGCTTTCTGATGCTGCAGCTTCCACTTTGCCTGTGCCAGTCTTACAGTGCGCTGCTGTGCCCCTGTCCTTTGGCTATGTTAAAAACTTCATCCACCGCATCAAGACCGATGAGACAGTACCTCCTGTACTGATGCTGAGATGCTGTGTCTGAAGAACTTGATCGCCTGCTCGCAGCTGGTGTCATAGAATGAATTGATGCTTCTGCTTGGGTCTCACCTATTGTAGTCACCCAGCGCAAATCTGGTAACATTCGAATGTGTATTGATCTGCGTGAGCCCAATAAAGCGGTTATTGTAGACTCTTTTCCCTTGCCACATATGGATGAACTACTTTCTGCACTCAGAGGAGCTACGGTATTTTCTACCATTGACTTAGCCAGTGCCTACTACCAAGTACCACTGCATGAGGACAGTCGAGACCTGACTGCTTTCATTACACATGAGGGCCTCTTCAGGTTTTGTCGGGTTCCTTATGGGTTGGCATCTGCACCCTCCGCCTTCCAGAGAATGATGACTGCTATTCTCTCTGGCTTACCTGGTGTGGAGAATTACTTGGATGATGTAATAGTACATGGACCTGACTTGACTACCCATGACAATGCCTTACTTTCTGTGTTATGCCGGCTGGAAGATGCTGGCCTGCAGCTAAACAATGACAAGTGCAAGTTTCGTCAGTCCAGCCTACCCTTTCTTGGGCATATAGTGTGTGCTGATGGCCTGCTTCCTGATAAGGCCCATGTACAAGCCATCATGAATGCTCCTGCACCCACAGATACTGCTACTTTGCGTTCTTTCCTTGGGCTGCTGTCTTGGTACTCTAAATTTCTACCAAACCATGCTACTGTCATTGAACCAATGCGTGCATGCTTGCGACAACCTGCAGGTGCATTCCAGTGGACGGCTGATGAACAGAAGATCTTTGAGCAGGTAAAAACATTGCTAGTGGATAGCCCTGCTTTGGCACTTTTTGACCCTACACTGCATACTGTAGTTTCCACTGATGCTTCTGACTACGGTCTGGGAGCCATTCTTTCTCAACTTGGTTCTGACAATGTAGAAAGAACTGTGGCATTTGCTTCGCGGACTCTTTCCACTACAGAGCGTAAATATTCAATAGTGGAGAAAGAAGCGCTAGCTTGTGTGTGGGCGGTAGAGAAATGGCGAACATACCTGTGGGGACGTCGTTTCACCCTGCGCACGGACCATCAGGCATTGACAACGCTGTTGACCACCAAGGGGATTGGCCATGCTGGGATGCGCATTGCGAGATGGTCTGCACGTCTTCTGTCATTTAATTATGATGTAATATATCGCTCAGGTTCTCAGAATGCTCCTGCTGACTGTCTGTCTCGTCTACACTTACCTGTTGCTCCTGCAACTGCTGATGATGCTGAACCAGAGTTTGTTGCTCTCCTGTCTGTGGCACGTAAGACATTGTCTCCCGCTGATTTGGAGTCTGCTTGTGCTGAATGTCCAGACCTCACTAAGCTACGTACACAGATTGTGCGGGGCTGGCCTCCTTCTCCAAAGGCTTTGGATGCTGATCTGCTGCCATACTACAAGCTCCGTCTGGAACTTTCTGTCAGTGACAACTTTGTGTTTCGTGGTTCACGTCTGATTGTGCCAGCTAGCCTTCGTTCATCATTAATTGCAATAGCACACGAGAGTCACCAAGGTGTAGTACGCAGCAAACAACGACTCAGAGAACTTTACTGGTGGCCAAAGATGGACACTGATGTTTGTACTGCCATTAGTTCTTGTCAGACATGCCAGATGAATGACAAAACAGCTCATCCACACCCCGCTCCCTTACAGCCTACACCTTTTCCAGATGGCCCATGGGAAAGAGTGGCTTTGGACATTGTAGGACCCTTTGACACTGCTGTACCAGACTGTAGATATGCCTTGACTCTGATTGACTACCACAGCAAGTGGCCGGAAGTAGCTTTCACCCCTTCCATAACTACTGCTAATGTGCTCACATTCCTGTCTTCTTTTTTCAGTCACCATGGTAACCCCGCAAGTCTGGTGACAGATAATGGGGTTCAGTTTACCTCTGCTGCTTTTGCTGCTTTTCTGGAAGAAAGACAGATTAAACATCACCGCTCCTCACTGTATTACCCTGCTGCCAATGGAGCTGTAGAGCGATTCAATCGTGTACTGAAACATACGATTCAACTCGCTATTCAAGAACACCATCCCTGGAAAGCTGCCATTACAGACTTTTTGCATGTCTATCGTGCTACTCCACACGCAACTACTGGAGTTTCTCCATTTGAACTCCTTCATGGTCGACAGATGCGCACAAAATTGACCATACTACCACCTACTTCTTCAGGTTTACCGTCTGCTAGTGATGTCCGTACCACAGTTGAGCAACAACAGAACAGAATGAAAGTCTACACTGATGCCAAACGGGGTGCTCGCTTGCCTAGTTTCAAAACAGGGGATAAAGTGAGGGTCAGAAATCCTCTGCATGTTCCAAAAGGACACCAGAAGTTCAGCAACCCTGTCACTATCAATAAGAAACTGGGTGCTCATACATACATTTTGAGTGATGGAAAAACCTGGAATGCATCTCATCTGGTTGCTTTTCCAGACTGCGCATCTACACCTGTCCAGAAGGAAGTCAAACCACCAGAGCTTCCTCAGTCACCCAGACCCAAACGCAGTACTCACCCACCAAACTGGTTGAAGGACTATGTTACTTAAAATAATATTGCTGAACAAGAGTAATAATTTACTTGCATTTGCTTATTTTGGTTGTGGAATGTACATATCAGGTTCTTTTAACTTTAATCATTTCATTGCTTAATTACATGGAAGTTCTGGGACTTTTTGTTGTGTTAATTTCATTAGCAAGCAGAAGTTAAGCTTTTCTTTAAAAAAAAAAAAAGGAAAATGTTGTGTTCAGTTGTAGTTTCTGCCGGAACGCTAGGGGAAGTGCTGATAAAATGTATTACCTGTTGAAGGGATAGCAAAGGAGATAGAAAAAAGTAAGTCTTCTGGATTGGTGATAGTGCGTGCCTGTCGTAAAATAAAGTGAGTTAATGTTCTGAGTTATCCATGGCTGGCTAATTATTTCACCCTATCTGGACATAACACACGTCAACACTTAATCTTCTTTTGCTTAAACTGTAAAGGCTCAGCTCTTTTAATCTTTCCTCATAATTCAACCCCTGTAGCCCTGGACTCAGCCTAGTCACTAGGGCCCACGATTTACTGCGGCAAGAAATGGTAAATTCCGTGGCGTACCACGGCGTGGCAAATGCAGAACCATAACTCCATAAGACTAATTCGTAACCCAAGCAAAATACATGCAATTTTTCTTATTCTTAATCTTTAATAATAATCAATCGTAATTCGTAATACTAATCAAATAGGTATATCAAAGCGTTCACATCCGCACATTTTAATCCACAGATTTCCTTTAGGCAAACAATGCTGAAACATAAGTAGGCATAATATTATTCTCATCAAACTATCGAATAATGTTTCTAAAGTTATTGTTTATTTATTGTTGAAGAAAACGGCACTGTAAGCTCGTAGGTTTTCTTGTGACAGAGAATATCGCAGTGGTGACAACACCGATCCACATTTTGAGAACGAATGTTCCACATCAACAGAAGACATAGGCAACGCAATGTAAACTTTAGCAAGAGCTGCTAAGCGAGGCAGTCTGTCCTCTAAGGTACGCCAAAAAGCAGTGATATCAGCTGGAATTACTTCACGAAATGCTATGTCCAGATAAGCTTGCCATTCATCTGCTGCAGCCATCATTGTTGGCACATTGTGCATGATCAGCAAAATTCTTTGATAAGAGTGGTAGCTGTCGTGGATCAAATATTCTCACAGATCTGAATGGGTCAATTGCCGGCTGTTTGGTTCCCACAAAATATTCTTCAAGTTTAGAAGCAGCATTGTGCTTTGCATCTTCACAGCTGCTGGTTCCAATTGGAAATCCGGACGATTTCAGGCAAGACATTACGTCAGCCACTTTGTTGTAGACATCGACAGCCATGAATGCATGCCTCAAAAGAAGTCAGAGTGTTCATAAGTGGCTGGCAGTGAACAGATACAAATTCAAGTTCAGCTCTCAGCTCGTTAAGTTTATCAGTACTTTGCAGCAGATGAATGGCGACAGCTTCTTTAACTGGACTGTAGCTCCACTGTGTTCGATTTCAGTAGCAACGAACGAGATATTAATGAGATGATGCAACAGGCTAAAGAAAGAACTTAAAGAAGTAATCAAAACTAATCATACTAATATCAATATGCCTCAAATGATGAGATTTCATTCAGATTTGGTATTTTCCGCGGCAGTTAGGTTAATTCTGCGGCATGGCGTTTTACCGCTGCAAAACCCTAAATTCCGCGGGCTGCGGTAAATCGTGGGCCCTACTAGTCGCTCTTCTCTGGACCTTTTCTAGCGCTGCTATGTCCTTTTTGTAGCTTGGAGACCAAAACTGCACACAGTACTCAAGATGAGGCCTCACCAGTGCATTATAAAGGTTGAGCATATCCTCCTTGGACTTGTACTCCACACATCGTGCTATATATCCTAACATTCTGTTAGCCTTCTTAATGGCTTATGAACACTGTCGGGAAGTCGATAGCTTAGAGTCCACTATGACTCCTAAATCCTTCTCATAAGGTGTACTCTTAATTTTCCGACCGCCCATTGTGTATTCAAACTAAAAATTTGTGCTTCCTATGTGGAATATTTTACATTTACTGACATTAAACTTGCCACAAATCTGCCCAAGCCTGTATGCTGTCCAACTCCTTCTCTAATGATTCAAATGGATTCCAAATGACCTGCCAATCCACCTATCTTGGCATCATCTGCAAACTTAAACAGTTTGTTACTTATATTCCTATCTAAATCATTTATATATATTAAAAATAGCAGCAGCCCTAGCAATTACCCCTGTGGAACACCACTTTGAACAATGGCCAATCCTGATAAGGTTCCTCACACCATCACCCTCTGCTTCCTGTGTCTGAGCCAATTCTGCATCTAAAAACATCACCCTGAACTCCCACTTCTTTTAGTTTGATGCCCAACCTCTCATGTGGCTCCTTATCAAATGCTTTCTGAAAGTCCAGATAAATAATATCATAAGCTCCACTTTGATCGTATCCTTTTGTTGCAACCTCATAGAATTCCAACATGTTAGTAAAACACGACCTCCCTCTTCTGAACCCATGCTGACTGTTCAGAATAACTCCTGTCCTTGCCATGTGTTGCTTAATCTTATCCTTAATAATTCCTTCCATTAATTTTCCTGTGATGCATGTTAAGTTTACTGGCCTACAGTGCACCCGGATAGTATTCACAGTGCTTTTTCCACATTTTGTTATGTTACAGCCTTATTCCAAAATGGATTAAATTCATTTTTTTCCTTTAGAATTCTACACACAACACCCCATAATGACAACATAAAAAAAGTTTACTTGAGGTTTTTGCAAATTTATTAGAAATAAAAAAATTGAGAAATCTCATATACATAAGTATTCACAGCCTTTGCCGTGAAGCTCAAAATTGAGCTCAGGTGCATCCTGTTTCCCCTGATCATCCTTGAGATGTTTCTGCAGCTTAATTGGAGTCCACCTGTGGTAAATTCAGTTGATTGGACATGATTTGGAAAGGCACACACCTGTCTATATAATGTCCCACAGTTGACAGTTCATGTCAGAGCACAAACCAAGCATGAAGTCAAAGGAATTGTCTGTAGACCTCCAAGACAGGATTGTCTCGAGGCACAAATCTGGGGAAGGTTACAGAAAAATTTCTGCTGCTTTGAAGGTCCCAATGAGCACAGTGGCCTCCATCATCCGTAAGTGGAAGAAGTTCGAAACCACCAGGACTCTTCCTAGAGCTGGCCGGCCATCTAAACTGAGCGATCGGGGGAGAAGGGCCTTAGTCAGGGAGGTGACCAACAACCCGATGGTCACTCTGTCAGAGCTCCAGAGGTCGTCTGTGGAGAGAGGAGAACCTTTCAGAAGGACAACCATCTCTGTAGCAGTCCACCAATCAGGCCTGTATGATAGAGTGGCCAGATGGAAGCCACTCCTTAATAAAAGGCACATGGCAGCCCACCTGGAGTTTGCCAAAAGGCACCTGAAGGACTCTCAGACCATGAGAAACAAAATTCTCTGGTCTGATGAGACAAAGATTGAACTATTTGGTGTGAATGCCAGGTGTTACGTTTGGAGGAAACCAGGCACTGCTCATCACCAGGCCAATACCATCCCTACAGTGAAGCATGGTGGTGGCAGCATTATGCTGTGGGGAGGTTTTTCAGCGGCAGGAACTGGGAGACTAGTCAGGATAAAGGGAAAGATAACTACAGCAATGTACTGAGACAGCCTGCATGAAAACCTGCTCCAGAGCACTCTTGACCTCAGACTGGGGCGACGGTTCATCTTTCAGCAGGACAACGACCCTAAGCACACAGCCAAGATATCAAAGGAGCGGATTCAGGACAACTCTGTGAATGTCCTTGAGTGGCCCAGCCAGAGCCCAGACTTGAATCCGATTGAACATCTCTGGAGAGATCTTAAAATGGCTGTGCACAGACGCTTCCCATCCAACCTGATGGAGCTTGAGAGGTGCTGCAAAGAGGAATGGGCGAAACTGGCCAAGGATAGGTGTGCCAAGCTAGTGGCATCATAGTCAGGATAAAGGGAAAGATGACTACAGCAATTTTTTTTTATTTTTAATACATTTGCAAAAACCTCAAGTAAACTTTTTTCACGTTGTCATTATGGGGTGTTGTGTGTAGAATTCTGAGGAAAAACATGAATTTAGTCCATTTTGGAATAAGGCTGTAACATAACAAAATGTGGAAAAAGTGATGTGCTGTGAGTACTTTCCAGATGCACTGTATAGTTGCTTGGATCTGCCCTGTCGCCCTTTTTATATAACAGGACTGGCTGTCAGAAAAGGGGGCAAGCTTGCAAAACGTTGATAATGTGTGAATGTGCTGGAAAGGTGCCATGGAGCTATGTAATATGTCATGCCTCAGATTTCCACTGTGTAATTTGACATTCCTAGACGACAAGATCAGTAACTTTAGTTGTCAAATTTGACATCCCCTCCAACTTGAAGTTATGCAATGTCCCACTGGCATAAGTGTGTTAGAAGAAGGTGTAATGGAACTGGGCCATGAGCGAGCCCCAAACACCAATACATAAAGAGTCCCAGGTTCAAATAATGGTGCGTTTATTACACACAATTCCTTAAAAGTAACACAAGCACAATTATAATTAATGTTCTCTCTCTCCCCACCGCACTACCCTCCTCCAGTTGAATGTTACTCCACGTCCTCCCAGCTCTGACTCTCCTGGATAAGGAGTGCGGCCCTTTTATTGAGGACCGGAAGTACTGTACTTCCGGTGCCAGGGCCACTGCCCGATGGAATTATTGCTGGGTCATATTGAAGTCCCATAAATTGGGGAGTGCATCTCCCTACAGCATCCCCTTGCAGCACCTATGGTCCCCAGCACTGTGTTCCTGGATTACAGGGCACCGTCATGGAGGGCTGCTACCTGAGGAAACTAGATATCCTTCTGTGACAGTTTTTCCTTGTCCTTTCCTTTTCTCCCATCCAGGGAGGGTACTGGAACCACGTCCAGCTGAGATGTACATCCATCCCCTAGAGCAGCCTTGTCTGGTTGCAACCTCCTTCCTTTTCTTGGCCAGGATGCCTTTCTGTATTCTTGGGCCTCCTGTCCAGGTACAGGATTTTCCAACCTTCTGTCAGGATGCCTGTCCATCCTGTATGCCTCCTACAAAGGATAGATGGATAATGTCTCATCTGTACAAGAAAATGGATTTCTTTTTAAGTGGAGTTGGCCCTCAACATTACAATCTATTCTGGGGACCTAAAAATATAATGTCTTGACAGTCACTAAGCACGCCTCTAGGCACTACAGGATTTGGTTTATTAGTACATTAATGTGTGTTGAAAAATAAGGCTTTGGGGTCTGCAGCATGCATCAACTGAAGTTTGCAGGTGACCAATTAGTAATAAAGCCTGAGGCTTGAGTTATCACCTCCACATGCTGGATGAAATTACTTACTATCCCAAAATTTATGGAAGGTCTGTGCAAACAAATACCAATTGATTGGCTTCTTCTTAAAGATGTAAAGCTGCAAATGCAACTAAAAATTGCCAGAGTAAGAACAAAATGATGATTTCTTGTTTTCAGATTTCATGGGTGGCATAACCAAAATGACACAGGAGTTCTGATGTTCTGTCGTGTAGACTTTGAGGAACTAAAAGGGCACTGGTCTTAGCGGTTAAGCTGCATTATTTTTAAACAGCCAGTCCTAAATCTGATATTTTCCTCCAATTTGTCTGCATGTGCAAAACCAAATGACATTACTTTAACACCCAGTGTCGCACACTGCAGGCAAATCCAGGTTTGCATATACCTTACTGAAAAGTATAGCTATGCACAAAAAAACTTCAGAATCAGCTTGCAGTGATGCTTGGTGAAATGTTGCCATTTTAAAGATCAAAGGCAGGTGGACCCTTTGGAGTCAGTGTATCGTAGACACACTTGGTCATACCAAGCATTGAACAGACATCCCCTGAATAGTCAAGGTGACCTAATCAAGTAAATCAAGTTAATCTCAGTACAACTGAAGAGTATGACTCTCAGCTACATGTCTCCTCAGAACAGCTGACAACAATACAATACCAACAAAAGATAGCATACAACAGAAATATTTACAATTACAGTGCTGTGAAAAATTTGGAAAAAGTATGTAAACTCAGCTTACCAAAAAATGTGATTAACCAGAGTTACTCTATGATTTAACAAGGGGTAGCGGGGGGCGCAATTACTTTTCACATAGGGCCATGTAGGTTTGGATAGTTTTTTTTCGTTAATAAATGCAATCATCACTTAAAAACTGAATTTTGTGTTTGCTTGGGTTATCTTTGTCTAATATTTAAATTTGAAACATTTAAGTTTGACAAACATGCAAAGAAATAAGAAATCAGGAAGGGGCAAATACTTTTTCACAGCAATGTATATACAATAGGCAATCACAAATATTATATCTTTATACACTAGGGGACTTCGCCCCCTGCTCGCCAAATCCCCGGCCTGCACTACGCGCCAGCCACTTCATGTCTCTGCCACTCACGTATGTGGATTTCACTTTCATCAAACAACAAATCTTTTAATTCTCACGGATACGCCTCTTCATTGAGAAGAAACATTACTTTTCCCTAATGGCAACATGAATTAGACAATTTACAAGTCTCCGACTTAAAGTTTAAATCCGAACAATATATTCGATCTCTTTATGCTGTTTCGTTATTTCACCAAGTAATAAGTTCCGTTTGTTTGTGCTAATGCGATCTTTACTATCATTTTTTTGAGACTTTTGAATTTTATAGTACTTTCATTATCTCTAACCTGCTCTGCATGTGTATCGTGCCAACGTTCTTGAATTCTTTACAACGTTCTACTTTGTTATCTACTCTTTGGCTTTTATTTCCAACCCCGGGCGTGGTTAAATCTCTTGGCACAAAGTCTCATCTCATGGGACATGAAATTATCTCTCTGAAAAAGTCTCGTCTCATCCCAGGATTTTTTTATATAATAGAGAGACAGTATTCATTATGCTACAAATATTTGCTCTTACGATTAACTGTTCAGTAACCTTATGACTTGTGGGTATAAGCTTTCCCTGAATCTACTGGTGCAAGCACCAATGGTTCTGCATTGCTTGCCAGAAGGGTGCAGTGAGAAAAATGGCACTTCAGGTTAGTTGAAATCTTTTTTATATGGTTTGCTTTTCTGAGATAGCAAGGGCTGCATTAGCCCTTAACTAAAGGCAGCTGGTAATATGCTCTGCCACCTTCACCACCCTCTGCAGAGCTTTACTTTGTAGTGTGTCAAGCAGGTGCCATACAAGAAAGGAAGGATGGACTCCAGTGTGCACCTGTTAGTGAGAAAATAAGGATAATTGCAAACTGTCCTTGGATATCTGAGGAACTACAGACATTGGTGAACCATTTTCAAAAGAGATGAAATCTACTGTGGCCACTTTAGTTCATTCCTTCCTGTGTAGATGGCAATTGGTCTGCCTTCTGCTTCCTTAAAGTCTATGAACAGCTCCTTGGTTTTGCTGACATTAAGGGTGAGACTTGTGCTGGCACCTTTGTGTTAAAATGTAAGCTATTATGTTGTTGTTGGTTATCAGGCCTATGATGGTTATTGGCAAATGGTGTTAGAGCTGCGTCTGGTCAGTCATAGTTGAACAAAGAATACTGGTGTGGGCTCAGCACAATACAAAAGAAGTGCCTGTGTCGAGGGGCAGCATGGAGGATGCAGTGCTGTCAATCTGCATATGCTGAGGTCTGCCAGTTTGGGAATCCAAAATGAAGTTGCAGAGGGCAGCAGGGTGTAATAAATGGAGAAGTCTGGTGGTCAGCATTGCTGGTACAACAGTGTTAAACACTGAGCTGTAATCTATAAACCGAACTGTGGTATAGCAGTTTGTATTATCCAGATGGACAAGGGCAGTATGATGTGTGCAAGGGATGAAGCATCCTCTTTGGGCTGGTAGTGTCCATATGCAAACTGGAGATCATGGCTACCTCAACATCCGTCTCTTAAACAGGAGTGACTGCCACTGGTTTGCAGTCATTAAGATAGTCCACTTTTGGTTTTGTTTTTTTTAAGACACAGGGATAATTGTTGCTGTTTTTAAACAGGCAAAGACCATAGGTACTGAAATATTAAAAGATGTCACTGAAGATGTCATCTAGTTGCTGGCAGGTTTTTAAAATGTGTCCTAAATAAATCCAGACTGGATACCTTGTGGGCTTTAACCCGCTTTTAATCCTCCTTATGTCATGTACAGAAACACAGAAGGATGAATCATAGTGCTGCAGTCAATCGAATAGCAAGCTGCTTGATATCACAATGAAAACTGAAATGGAATGCATTAAGCTGACGTGGAAGGGTACATTCAGATGAGACTGGATTAGTTTTTACTTTGTTAGTCCGTAAGCATCCCCAATCCCTGCCAAAGTTTTGTGAGAATCATTACAGCTGCTAAATTTGGTCTCTAGTTTACACCCATACATACATTTACCCAGTTTGATTGCTTTTCCGAGTTCATATCAGCTTTTATTATACATTTCATATCTCCATTATGAAATGCATGGCTGCAAGCTTTCAGGAAATCTCTGATGCCTGTTGGGATCCATAGTTTCTTGAAGATTGCTTTTGTAAGCACATAGCTCTCCACATATCTCTATATTATAAAAAAAAATCTTGGAAGGAGACGAGACGTGATTTTCTCAGAAAGACATTTATACGTCCCGCAAGAAAGAGATTTAACCACGGCCGGAGCTGGAAATAAAGGACAAAGAGTAGATGACAAAGTAGAACGTCGTAAAGAATTCAAAAACATTGGTGCGGTACACATGTAGTGCAGGTTAGAGATAATGGAAGTACAAAAATTCCAAAGTAAAAAAAAAAATGGTTTAGGAAAGAACGCAAACAAACAGAAATTATTACTCGGTGAAATAACAGAACAACGAAAAGAGATTGAATATATTGTTCGGATTTAAACTTTAAGTCGGAGACTTGTAGATCGTCTAATTCGTATTGCCAGTGAGAATTAAAAGATTCCAAAAACGTTGACGCGGTATTTAGTCCCGTGAGACTTTGAACATGAGATTCTTTTAAGTTACGTCCGACTTACAAATATTTTCAAACAAGACCACGGTCATCTAACATCAGTAGTGTGAATTCTTTTGTCAGACACACTTCCTGCGCTTTCAGCTCTTAGTAATGTGACGATGTAAGTCCAAACATGGAACCAAAATTCAGTGCGATTTTGAAGAAAAGTTAATTCCAAATATTGTTTTTACTAAAGTTTTAAAGTAAAAGTGCAAATAATGCATATGTAACAAATCCCATGAAAATAACAATCTCTTTAAATTGTACATCCGGTAAACTAGACCCGGGGGTGTGCAAGCTAAGCAAGCAGGGGGCAGAGCCCCCTAGTTTTTTAAAGAATCCTGTTTGATATCTGTAAACTCATCCAGATCTGAAGAGGAGTTTCTAAACACATTCAAAGCAATCTTGTAGCTTTTCCTCTGTCTCTTAATTTAGTTGTTGCAGTGTTTTGCTCTTACTTGAACATCTCCACTTCGTTGCCATTTCCTAGCTATCTTTGGTCATTTATTCTAAGTTGTGTCATGCCAGTTGTCAGTTGGTGGTAGCATTTGCATATTAATTTGGGTAAAAGTCAAATCCTGAACACTTGGTCAAATGTTTAAAAATGTTAGTCGATCATGATAAATAATCATTATAACCAAATGCACAAAGAGCAAAAATAACAAAACTATATGCAAAAATCCATGGCAGCATACTCAGGTCCAATGAAAGAACAACAAAGATATTAGCCTTAAAATGGGATAGCGATAATAGCCCAGATCCCAAATGAACCAATGTTGCATTCCTGGGTAAAACATCCTTAGCCTCTTTCAAGTTGTCAATGCTCTTCTTTGTCATCTCCAATGCACCCGAAGGCACCCAACAGAACCATACATGGGAAATGCTCTAGGTATGAAAATACACAGAGATAAGCTTTTAATGTCACGCTTTAAACACTAATATCAGTTAAATTTAAGTTACTGGATATTGTAGAACATTAATGGTGTGTTCAGTGAAAGTTAGGTTTTTGTTGCCATACTTATCCATTTCAGCAAATATTCACGTGCAGCATTACAGTTTCTTCACTTTCAATGTCTGGTTGAACCAGAGGGCTTCCTAATGCTATGGAGTAACACAAGAAGAGTGTTTGTTCTTGGCATTCACATCACTGAGGGTCTTACCTGGCTTCCTCATTGAAAGTAGTACATGACAAAATGCAGAATTCAATCCTAGAAAGTCCAAAATCTTATAAAATAAGATGCATAGCTGTATTTTTAAAAAATTTACATAATCTTTTATTTTAATCATGAAAATTTAGTTATCTTTACCACAAATTACAAAGACATTCAAACTATACAAAAATGTTGGAATTTACTATTTAAAGCACAGTACAATCCAACCTTTTATCACAGAGTAAAACTTTCAGACAAGTTTCTTGAAGCTTGAAATGTAGTAAATGCAAACATTTTTGCAATTGGATCATACAAAATGGAAGGTACGAGTATGCTATATATTGATATGTTTTAATTTTTTGTAACTAAAATGTATTACTACAAAATTACCTGGAATATATGCGGTAGAAAAGCAACTCTAATTGCCTGCTTCAGTCAATGTATGATCATTGCATTTGTTAAATTAAGTGCCCATTTTTTTTTTTTTTTTTTTAGAATGTTCTCTTACTATGGGTGAGATCTGCAGCTTCATTGTCTTAAGGCAGATTTATTTTCAGTGTTTCTATGGCAAAAACAACCTAGGAATAGGAAATATACTGTTACTATACATTGTAAACCACACAAAACTGCAATGGAACGCTTAACTGACATTTAAAAGATTTGACTCCTCAAACACTGCAATAAAAGTCTGCCCTGCAGGCACCAACATATACTGAGCAAACTGCAAATGTAAGTTCCTATAACCTCAGTTTAATTCTACAAAACTGTACAGAGTTTTAAGCATTCTCGGCTCACTTAACAAACCCCTACCTTCTTAATGTCTCATTGAGGGCACAGATTAAAACTCTGTTTGCAAGCTCAGTATTACAAAGCACCTGAGAAATGTTTTTTGTATGTTTCAGAATAAGACAGTATGGTAGATCAGTGCAAAAAACAGAATGAAAGCCTACAGCAAACACTGCATATACTCTCAGTTCATTCAGAAGTAGATGAACAACATAGAACAAATCATAGAAGGTGATAATTGCTTTTGATTATATACATGTTTATGCATAATTGCACAAGGGCACGTACATACCCACATCTACAATCTTTTCATCAAGGCTTAAAACAGACAGATTAAAAAGTGACTACTGACAATACCTTCCATACTGGCATTCGGCAGGAATATGCACACATGCACATACACTTGTACATTCACTCACGAACACATAATTTGATATAAGATCCATCCTTTGCATTTATACTTCGAAGTTAATAACATTTCAAAGCTAGATAGTCTTACATTACCAGCTGGTATATTGTTTTCTTCTACATTCACCTTAAGCAATGTCTTTGGCTTTACATTCTTCACTCCGAGTGCCAAAAGCATCCTTGTCAAATGAAGGGGGGGAAAAGGCCGAAAATAAAAACATGATTGACTGTAATGATGCACTGATTTTGCTTGCAATCCATATTACTGAGCTTGTCTGGTTTTTGTGAAACTCTTTAGCGTAAAGAGTTAAACATCAAATATCACTTTATTTTCTTTCTTCATCACAGGCATTTCCTTCTCCCAAAGCCTACTGGAAGAACAGTGCACGATGTAACCAATCCTTCAAAAAGCGATATTTATTTTGCAGCCTCAATTGCAGTCAAAGTACTGCGTCATAACTGGTCCACCTACTAGGACAAGCTGAAAAATGAGACTGCCTTCTTGTAACTTAACTGCCAAAGTTTATTTTAATTGTAGAATTCATCCAAATGCTTCAGATCAGGATGAAACTGAACACATAAACATTTGTTTATAGTGAACAATAAATTATTTGTACCTTAATAAATACTTTGCCATCACCTCTGGCAAACGATTCTCCAGAGTATATTATTTGCCGTGCCAAAACTCCTGAGCTATTTTAGTAGAAAGTTATCGATTAATCAATGCGATTTCCACATATTGTAAATCTGTCAATCTCCAGTAAATCTTTCTTTGATGCTCTGTGCTTGAGCTCAGATCTGTCCTGGGTTATGTCCTTCTCCTCACCATCTGGGGTTGTAAGGAACTGGTCAGAGTTGCTTTTTGGAAGTATGGGGGTAGAGATGTTTGATTGCTGAACTGGCTGGCTGGTGACAGACTCAGATGTGTCTTGTGATGCACCTGCTATAAAATGAAAAAAGAGAATATATATTTCACTCTTTTTGTTAATATATATTTACAATTTCTATCTATTTATAACAATATAATCCTGTTTTGGAAAGTCAAGCAATTCAGTGGATTGTGATTTCTGCTCCTTCCTGCTCTTTCCATAGGAGAAGATGCCCAGAGACATCTAGGCAATTTTCTGAGCACCTCCATGGATTTCTAACCCTGCTTCCAACACCAACAAATTATGGCATAATCGCTTCATCTCACAACGCTGTTTGAAATCGTGATATGTTTGTCTCCCAAATACTCTCCTGGATCTCCTGCATTCTTCGGCCAAAGCTGCACATATGCAGGGCAGAGTTCAAAACAATAATTTCTAACAACTGGGATACATACTGCTGCCAGATTTTGGTTCTGCCTCAGTGAAGATGGCTCTGCTAAATATACAGTCACTCACCAACAATACATTTGTTTTGATTGATTACTTTGTGTCACATGGACTGAACTTTTTATTTATAACACACTCTTGGCTTAGGGTTGGTGAATTGTTTCCTTTGCTACAGGTTTACCCTGTGAAGTGTGGCTTTACCAGTTGTCCTGTGTACACTGGCATCATTTAATATGATGTTCCAAAAGTATGGATAGTCTGTCATACAAACAAGAAAGCTGTCACAACAAATTAAAATGCAAACCAAAACCCCTTGGTGTGATGTTTGATTCAGACTTCAGATCTGATAAGCTAACTCTGTTGTAAAGAGTAGGTTCAGTTAACAACAACTGCAAAAGCTGAGCCATTTCTTTCATTTCGGGGATTACAGAGGGTTATCTTTGCCAAAATGGGAAGTAATTCTCAAGACCTGTGACCATGTGCTGCTCTCTCTCAGCCTTGAAATACATTGACCTTCTTCCAACCCTCTGTGTCATCTTTTTGTATCCAGTAAAGGCTCAGGCACCCTGACTGCACATCTCTCTCCTCATCCAGCTGTTTCCATTGTGGATTATCCAACACACATTCAAAGCTTAACAACCAAAACAGAAGCTGTCTTCCCACTATGGTATATCTAAGACCTGCCGTGCTATCCTGGTGGCATCCTTACCCCTAAAAACCTCTTACCAGATGGCCACTTACTCACAGAAATAAAATAGAAATTTTGTATTAATATTTTTAATATTTTTTCTTAAGATACAGTAATCCTAATTTTAGCTCCTTTAATACTAACAGCTTGAACTGCAATTTTCAAAAAAGAAATTGCAATTTTGACCTCTGATGACATTTCTATAAAAATGGTTTACTTGTTATTATTGAAATACACTATCAGTTAAATTCTAAACAATCATAAAAATGTATAATTCCTTGTTTTAATAATTTCTAAAGAAACAAAAATGTACATCAATCATACCAAATCATACTACTCTGAAGTGTGAGTTCAGTAATAACTAATAACAATTCTAGGTTAAAAAAAATAATCAAAAAATCAATTTTTTCTTTAATTGCAAAACACAATGCAGGAAACAAATTATGTTAACATCATAGAGACAACGAATAAAAAAAGTTTCCAATGTACTCCTATGCAATACATTAAAGTCCCAATATATTAATGCAATGAATAATGAGCATTAAGCTAACCAATACCTACCTGTAGGTGGGTGAAAAACATTATTTGTTTTGCTTGTAGGTTTTCCTGGTGCAGAAGTCGATGGATTTTGAAAAAGTTTTTCTTCCATTTTGGCTTCTTTTACATATGAACAGGACTTTCCAAGTAAAACTATGCTGTTCAAAACTTTAAGTGTTATCAATCTGAAATTGAATAACAAATATTTTACTCATACTCAGTTAAGCCCTGAAAAGCATACAGGCTTCCCTCATTAATATAGTTTTGAACCCAAAATGTTGACACTATTTTGATAAAACAAGCACTGATTAAACTTAAAATGTAAAAAAGAACAATTTATACATGAGAAAAGTGAATGTATTATTGACCAATTTGGACCGGTATTAGGGGACACATTCACCAGTTGATTTATAGTCAAGGTCACAGGATAAGGTATATAATAAAACAACAATAAAGAAATGTGTATTTTTTCTCAGTGTTCACCATGTGTGTAACTGTGTTCAGATTCATAATACTTTTGAATAAACTACTAATGTAACAACACAAAAATTGTCTTTAACTTCAATACACTTTTCTCTTTGGAATCACATCCATAAAATGTACAAATCAAAGTTTTACTGATGGTAGAGGCAGTTTAAAAATAAAGGTCTATGTGGATCAGTATGAAATGGTTCCCATCTCACAAACTCTAAAATAAGAATTTCAACTGTAGTGGTACCAAGAAGAATAAATATAAGACTGCAGTTAGTTTATGACTGAACAGAAATCAGATGTTTACTTTTTTAAAAAATATGCATACATAAAAGTGATAAGACTTATTTCAGTGGGCGGCTGTGACGATGCGGGTTGGTTGCATGCTCCCATCTTTCTGTCCGGGAGCCCTTGAACTTGTCACCATTGGTAATGTTACCGATGAGCTAAGCAGTGAGGCAACAACATAGCAAGGAGATGGTGCAAAAGTGTACAGTGCTTTTATTAAAACAATCAACAAAAAAACAATGTTCAAATTAAATAAAGTGCAGTGCATTCAAAATTTTTCAAATAAATAATCCATAAAACAAGTGTGAAACGTGGAGGTTAAAATCCATTAGAAAAACAATCCTTTAAAAATGAGGTTAAAACATAATGCAGGAAACAATCCTTAACACAAAGCCTGGTGTTTCTTTTACCCTGGCGGCTCTTCTGCTTCTCCTGTCTGGGCCCCGCAACAGAAGAGTCGCCCTCTCAGCAGCTGACCTTTTCTCCCCTCGACTGGTCTGGAGGCCTCCTGATCCCTGGCTTCAGTCATGCACTCACACCAGACCGAGACTTGGTTTCCTTGACGACCAGGACGCTCACATCAAGGACTTCACCCACCAAGCCTCCCATCTCCCGCTGCCTTCACGGCCTTACGTGGCCTGTCGTCCTTCAACTGGTCACTCCAGCTCCTTGCTCGCTCAGCTGGAGCGACCGCCTTCTTCTGCCCCCACCGAGTTTTGGCCAAACACCCTTCTTGGGGCTCATTTTCCAACTGCCTACCTCCAAGCCTGCACTCACTCACTCGCTTGCTCGTTCTCTCGCTCATACCGACTCTCTCGCCACACTGCTTCCTGTTCTCCAGCAACCTCCGTCTTTCTTTGTCTCTCTCTTTTCTTTTTTTTTTCTTAGCCGACTCGCACTTCTATTTATCAAGAGGGCATGGCAGCTGTGGCAAATCAGAAGCCCCAGGTACAATCACGGATGCGGACAATTTCCCACCTGTGCACTTAGGTGAGAAATGCCCACATCGCGAATTGCCCCGAGAACCGCTTCAGCCACACAACCACCATTGCCCCCTCACCAAGCCACGAGCGCGGTGCTTATTTATTTAAAAGTGGCCCTTTTTACATGAGCTGTTTCTTCCCACCGTCCAAAGACATGCAGGTTAGGTGCATTGGTGATCCTAAATTGTCCCTAGTGTGTGCGCCCTGCGGTGGGCTGGCACCCTGCCTAGGGTTTGTTTCCTGCCTTGCACCCTGTGTTGGCTGGGATTGGCTCCAGCAGACCCCCGTGACCCTGTAGTTAGGATATAGTGGGTTGGAAAATGACTGACTGACTTATTTCAGAAAAATAATATAAATGCATTAGCATGGTGACAATGTTTGTGTAAGAATTACTGCTCTGTGAACATGTTCTGATTTAATACTTTACATTAATAATGAAACTGGCAAGTAAATGATTATAAAATTACATTTGGACCTTGAGTTTCAGAAACATCATTTATTTTTTCATATTAAACGAAAGGATATGATCTTAGAGACACTACAGAATGAATCTCTTATACCTTTGGCCCCAATCACTCTCTCTCATTTAGTTTTACTGAGCTTATAGATCACATTAGTATAAAAAAACAAAGTTAAGTCAAAAATACAATTGGTGAAACATTCCAAACATTCATATTTAAACAAAATCATCAAATAAAACTAAACAGTTAGCACCCTGCCCCTATCTAGTTTGTGTCCCTTCTAAGATAATTAGTCTTTCAGCCATTAATATTAATCATTTTATGACAACTAAATTAATTTTGAAACTTTAGCAACATGTTTTCTTTCCTCCCATACCATCCTTTTCTCTGTCTGTCTCTGTGTGTATACAAACACACAATGACTGTGAACCCTATATGCTTTTATGGAAAATTATGAAATGCCTCTCAAATGGAAAGATACTACCGTATATACTCGCATTTACGTTTTCCCACAGATAAATCAGGGCTTGATTTTACCATATAATTTCTGGCATTTTATAATGTTGGTCGTATAAGCCGAATGCGGAAAACTCACACTATTAGTGCAAGAGATTATGACATGCTAACACCCACCTGGGAGAGAAACCACAGAGCACACTGCCTTTTTTTTCTATGTATTGTGCCTACGTGACCACACGGTAATACCTGAACTATTCCAAAGCGAAGTTTGCACTGTTTTGTGTTTTTTGTATCTCACACCTTCATACACCTTTATCGTAAGAGCATCCCTTATCTACAATGGAGCGTTCGATCAGAAGAAAATATGAAGTTGTTTTTAAATTAAAAGTCGTTGAAGTGATGAAAGAAATTGGTAATTGCACTGCTGCAACAAAATTTGATGTGTCTGAGAAACTGGTGCAAAATTAGAAGAAGCAAGAAGATGTAAAAAAAAATTAAGTGTATTTTTGAATGGGCGTATAAGTCGGGGTCTGATTTTATGATCGAGTTTTTGGGTTTCAAAACCTGACTTATACGCGAGTATACACGGTAGTATTCCACTGTGATAGATGTCTGAAGTGTTAAATAATATCCACTCTAAAATGATACGTGAAATGTGAAAACAGGTAGGTAAGTCAAAAGTATTATGCACATTGTAGCAACATCAACTAAAAAAACACATGAAAATCAAAGTGAAAATGGCAACATGATGAGACATAAACTCTTACCCAAGATAGAAGAGCAGAACACAGATGAATGCCAACGAACCTTGTACTTTTACAGAACTTGTGACAACTCTTGTTAGCTATGTTAAACAAATTGAAAAGGAGGCATTAAAATTCTACAGCTCTAAGAAAGCAAATGTAATACTATATATTAGTATAGCCAATGAATATTAGAAAACAAGAAATTCGGACTTCAATGGATCAATATTTTTACAAGAAAAAGTGATAATGTGATAACACAAATAACAAACTAATACTATAAATTCACTGTATGTGAAGGTGAATGGAAGTACCAAGGAACAAAATCACCTTAGGTACAAAGAGGGTACTTTAATGTTATTGAACTTATAAGCTTATTATAGAACTGTATAAACTGCAAGCAAAAAAGATGTAAAGCCCAAACTATAAAAAAATAACTTACTAGTACTGCAAGAGGTAAAGGAATAAATCCCATTCTTCTAGACACAGTATCACTATAATCTGTATATGCCTGAAAATACAGGTAAATGCAACTTAAAATAATGAAAAGGAAGAATTACATTTTTCAAATTCAGATTCAAATACTTTCGCTGTTCTGTGTATATATATTACTGTTTTATTTTTCATGGTGCAGTAACTGGTGCTGCAGCCTCACAGCTCCACAAACTGGCTTCAAATCCTTGCCTGAGCATGACATCCCACCATATTCGCCACGTACTACAGGCTTCTTTTCACATCAATGTACATATACCCAAATTGAAAGTGGGTGCGTAACCCTTAGGGTTGGTTTCTATTATAAGTCTCATGCTGTCTGGTTGTTTCACATCCACACAGCCCTTAACTGGACACTGAAGACGCAAAAAAAAAAATTGGAAAGACTATTTTATTTTTCTAGACTGTAACCCTAAACTACATATACAAATTTATCATAGCACTACTCATTACAATATGCAAATTAAGATCACTACTCACATATCTACTCACCTAAATTGATGATTATAGCCACTTATGCACAAGGTGTCCCACTGGCAGGACATTGCCATATTTCAAATTTATATTTGTATCATGGTGCACTGTATTGTTGCTCACAGTTTCACATGGGGACCACCGTGTAAAACACACTGATCACACCACACTGATCAAATGTCATTGAATCACATTGCTCAAACTTCCATGGGGGATGGCTTTCCGATCTAATGTCACTGAATCACGCCACACATCACTGACATTTCACATGGCGAACAACCCTTACCCCCACTTCAATCGAATGCCATGATGGCACGAGCACATAAGGAAAAAAAAAGTTTCCGATAGTGTCTTGTTAAAGTATACACCACAGAAGAGGTAAACATTAGTGTGTAATTCCTTTTAGTCCATTTCTAATTGTACTCACTTTACCCTCCCTGAGAGACAGAACTTATCATGATCACAAACGAGAAATAAAATCAAAAGTAGGCTAGAGAGAAGCATCACTGGTTGAAGTGAATTCATGAATTTGGCAAGGATGATTACAATCAGTGACTGCAGCAGATTATAACGTCAATAAGTTTTGTGTGCTCGCAACGCTGCAACGGCCATCTGTGACCCAAAAGTGGCTTATAGACACTGGTTTAAGTGTATGTGTGGTGTGTGTGACTAGTAATAGCTCTTTAATTTCGAAGATTTGCTCTGTTGTGAAATGTCGGCATAGTCACAAACCCGCAGTCTCCAGCTCAGAGGCAAGTGCTTGCAGCCTGAGCTAAATGGAGAACTTCAAAATTCAGCCACATAGAGCTGTCTCTGATCACTGTGATTGGTGTGCCTCCGGGTGACGACAGCTGCTCTCTCTCTGCCGAGCGCGCCACTACAATTGAAAAATCAGAATTTGTAAGTTGTGTGCCTTTCCCTAAAAGTGAGGAAAGTTCCGTTTAAGGCAACAAATATAACTGATAAGTAACAAAACTTTTTCTATAGGAGAGAAAAAATCAAACTTAAGATTTTGAAATTTTATATTTTGTTTTGTTTTTTATATTCTTTTGTCTAAATACTGTATATCTACAGATATACATATATCTATATGTTTGCATACATTCTTCTTCTGTTATCCTCATTTTATAATGAAATGGTTTTATTTTGCTTATTTCAGCAATTTTGCCTGGGTTATTTGTGAAAGTAAGGCTTTGCTCTCATTTCAAATTACAACAGAGAAAGTGGCAGTGTTAATGTAGACTTTCACTGATTTATGAGATTCATAAATTGTACAGATCTTTTCATATTTCTGGCATCCCTTCAGAGATCCTACATCCCATTATCTACATTGATGTGCCATCCCTGGGATGGACAGGTTAAATCATCCTCCTCCCTATTTGGCGCCCCTGGTTGACAAGTTAAAAATTAATTTTCACTTTTACCTACACGGTAAATAGAGACTGTTTCAAGGACTGGTATGAAAAAGTATTTTCAAAGTAAAGGCTTGGATGAGGACATAATTATATGCTACAAACTGTTTCTTGCTACTTGAGAATCATTTTATTGTGTGAAAAAAATTCAAAAAAACAAACTACAATGCTTGTTTTGACAGACTATTTATGTGTAAGGGACTAATGGTTCCAAAAAGGGGCACAATGTTACCAAAAAGAGGAACACCTTGGAGTATTGTACTTACCACTCTTCAGCCATTTCTAGCTCCTTTATTACATACGCAGAATAATAGCTGTTTACTTTTGGCTAATGTAATTTAGGGCAATACTGCAAAAAAACCCTTACTGCATAAGAGGTTAAATTCTAAAGAGAAGTGTAACTAGTTGCTTATTACCTTCTCTTGCATCTGTTTTAATGTATTTCTTGGGGTTAATTTTACCACACTTCATATATGGCTCAAACCAATGCTAGCTAACATGACTGCAGGTTCATAAACTGCATGAATACAGTTACCTATTTTAAGAAAATTTCCTGAATAACAGATGAGACTGTGGTAAAAAGTCTAATTTCATTACATTTTGGATTCATACATAAAAGACCAGCAATCTTTTAAAATGCGTATGCATTAAGAAAGTGTTTTATTATTGACAATACATTATAATTTATTAATACCAGAAAAATTCTATTTTTTTTAACAGATTAATAAAATTATAACTTACATTTTTCTGTCGACTGCTTACAAGTTCAAAAGCAAGGCTGGTTCTATATTCACTATAAACCTAAAATGAAATAAATATAATCTGAATAAATCTATTACTTAGCAAAAAAAAAAAAAAATTCTTTGGAAACATACCAAGTATAGCCTTGTATATGCATACAATATGTAAACTTAAGACTTATGAAGTCTTGGCAAATCCACCTTAATAAAAGGATAAATGTCTGGGTGTCTGTCTGTGTGTTCATCCAATTGCTGTGTTGTTATCATTCCAAAAGATGGCACATCACATTTTGCAATTGTCATTCCAATAGGTAGCGCGTCATTTGCTATGCAATCCAAATTTGGCATCTGGCAGAAAAACACCTTGGGCTTGAAGTCTAAGTGGGTTAATCAGTCTCACCTTTTTAATAGCTTTTTACTTTTAACACTAAAATCCCTGAAGCCTACGAAAAATGACATAATGCCGGTCCACCTTAAATTCCTTCACACCTCTCCATCAGAGTCTTTGCTTTGCAAATGTGTCAATCAACACAAGGAGAAAGAAGTCTGCTATTCCATCCCAGATGCCGCTGAAGTTTTCACTGCTCAAGTTTGTTTATCTGGGTGTCAGGTGCCTTGAATTGCATAGAGTAAATAATATATATCATTATTTGGAATACATACAGTTCATGTGTGTTCCATGTCTACAATGATCTGGATAAATGTAGGATGACAGGAAATTCTAGGCAAGAAATGTTGAACACATAACTAAAACAGAAACTTTTCCATGTTATAGTAAAAATTAATCAAATGATGACGTTAAATGTATAACGGGTGAAGACTAAAGTTCAAATATCAAATACTTTCACAAAAGTTACAAAAAAAAACGAGTGCGCCTTTGTTCAAGAACACAACCAAAAAAAAAAAAAATTATTCAATTTACAAGTTGCTGTCAATATGTAAAAACCAAAGCCCAAATATCAATTACATGGGTGGGTTAGAGGTAAGAACGGCTGCCTCTAAATCAAGAGGTTGTGGGTTTGAGCTCAGGTCTTCCCCACATTTTCCGTTTTGAGTAGTGAGCTCCTAATATTATTACTATGACCTAAGCACAAAGCAAAGAAACAACACAATTTTAGCTACCACTTTGGGAATGTCCTTGAGAGGTTGACAGAGTCCAGACTTTACCCCAATCGAACATCTCTGGAGAGACCAGAAAATAGCTGTCTATCTAGGTATCCATCAAACCTGACAGAGCTTAATAGGATCGGCAGAGAAGGATGGCAGAAAATCCCCAAATCTAGGTATGGGATGCTTATCATATCATACCCAAGAAGACTCCATGCTATAACAAAGGTGCTCGAACTAAGTACTGAATAAAGTGTCTGAAGACGTCCTAAATAAACAAGTTAATTAGCTTTATAAAATTATTTCAAAAACATTCCAAAAATCCATAAAGCATACAAGACTTCATAAAGCACAAACATATAACAGTTCCTTTTCATTTAGCAGTTTCCCATTCCTAAAACTACAATTTTGATAATCTGAATGCCTAAAAGGCAAAAATGTGCATACATCAGATAACAAAATGCTCCAGACCCGTCATTAACTACATTCAAATTCTGCACATGCTCAGATAATTAATTTAGTTAGTAAATTTCTTAAGGCTTGACAAAACCTGAAGTATGGATGTTATATACATTGCTAAGGACTCTTTTTAGAGCCAATTAAGATATTACATTTAGAACCCAGCATACAGTTTATAAATGACAGCAAGAAGATAAGGGAAGAGAGGAAAAGTGATATATGGCCTTCCAGGAGGGTATCATGAAAAATTCTTTTATGTTACACAAGATATTGTTATTGCAGTTAGAAAATGTTTGATCAGCCCTTCAGCATAACATGGATTATGTAACTGCTGTAACTAATAACACACATCAATTGGTCTGCCTTAACACATTTTTAACAATCACAGTCCTAGGTGGAAAAGTACGTTTGTTTTCAGTAACTGGCAGAAGGTACTTTAATAGCAAAAAGCTCCACCAAATGTTTTGGTGGAATTTTAGACAATTCCTTTCTACAAAACTCTTTGTTTATTGTCATTTCTGGGATTTCTTGCAAGAACACCACTCTTTAGGTCCTGCCACAGAATTTTGTTTGGGTTGAGGTCAGCACTCTGATGTAGCTGTTCCTCCACAAAAATGTAGTTGTATTTCAGTTAATCTGTTGTTGACTTACTCATGTGGTTGGTGTTTAGTTCTCTTGTTACATCACACAACATTTAATAAGCTTAAGGTAACAGACTGCAACCCTGACATTCATCCATAAACATTCTTGATTCAATTTTGATTTCACTGGTTCCTCTGTGACAAGTTGTCCAGATTCTGAGGAAGCAATGCAGTCAGAAGCCATGATGCTTCCTCTACCACCCTTCATAGTTTGTGTGTGGTTTTGATGTTGGTGTGCAGTGTTTTTTTCTTCCAAACATAGTGTTCATTGTTTCTGCTGAAGAGTTTAGGTTTTGTCTCTTCTGTCCACAGAACACGGCTCTAGAAACATTGTGGAACATCAAAGTAGTCATCTGTAAACATTAGATTTGCATCAATATCTTTTGGAGAAAACTGCTTTCTTCTGTGGTGACCTTCAGTGGACACCATTCTTGTTTTGGGATCTTATTCTATGGGACACATAAACTCTTTCAAAGGTTCTTTGCTGTTATCTTAGGGTTCTTTTTCCCTATCTTCAAGAATGTGTGCTCTACTCTTTCCATGATCTTTGCAAAACACCAGCTAGGAGAGAGAGTAGCAACTGTATTGAATTTCCTCCATCTAAAGACAATTTGTCTTACTGTGGACTACTGAACATCCATGCCTTTAGAAATGTGTCTGTAGCCTTTTCCAGCGTATACATCTCTTATTCTTTTAAGATCAAATGATATTTGTAGGCTTGTTTGCATAAAGTGCACAAACCAAATACTGTCATTGTTCAGCTTGTCTGTCTGTATGAAACAACTTACCTCCCTGTGGGACAATATTTGTGAAATATAGCAAAACTATTCTTCAAAAAAATGTTGGGAAAGTTCAATTTTTCTAATCTGAAGTCTCTTAAGGCATTAAAACCTACAAATAAATAATTATTTTTCATTTTCCTACAGTACATCCAGTGTCAAAATATGAAGAACAATGTCCCTATCTCTACCAAGTAATGTTTTTGTATACCATCTATCACAGCATGCAATACTTTTAAAACTCAGTTGTCCATTACATACTATGTATTAATAATAAAACACTTATTAGGACAGAGTATTTCACTCTATATCGTGCATGTTCACTCATGACCTAATTGTTCTGTTGGAGACAAACTCAAAAGTTTTTACAAGAAATCTGTTCTGCGGGAAAATGTGAATTGGGTTCAGTGCTTCCTAAAAAAATGTGCATGGCTGGAAAACATGCAAACAATGTAAAGAAATTCTTGAAGTACCCTCCCACACCTCAACATTAATTCTGTGTGAATGTATATACTGTAATTAGCACCAAGATGGAAAACACTGACACTGCACAAAATTAACAGTATAGCAACTCCTTCATTTGGGAGTATTTATTGTTTTATTATCAGCTTCAGAACTCCTATGGGAATGCCTCTAATATAACAAATCTGGGCTTGTAACTGAAGCTAATTTTTCTTCTTGTACTGCACTCTGCTTCCTCACAAATATTATAGATACTACATTCACTTTTCCAGCAAGTTATCTGCTTTTCTCTCTCAAGTTTAAAAGTTAGCCCCATATGATCAGGGTTTAAATACTCCAAAACATCACCACAGGGTGACTGACCCCAGGAAAACAACCAGTAAACTATGGCACTCCATCCTGAAAAAAACTCTCCCTGAAGGTCAGTAGTACTGTACCCACACAATCCTTACTCATGCTATGTCTTCCTGCTGCTAAACGTCACAATCGTCACTTTTCCTACTTGTAATTACTGTGTTTCAGAATGGGGTTTTTCTAAACTTTTTTCTAATTTTATTCACATTTTTAAACATTTTAAAACATGGTTTAATTTATATATAATGTCAAAAACTGAATCAATTGTTTTAAAGCAGTGGTTACCAAACTCGGTCCTGGGGACCCCCACTGTGGCTGCAGGTTTTTGATCCAACCAACTGGACTCTTAGCCTAATTAAGCGAGTTATTATTTCACAGTTTCTGCGTTTTGGAGTCAATGTAGAAATTACAAACTAAGTTTGGTAGATTTTTATTAAAATGTATTAAGCATTTATATGGCAAATGTTTTTTTTAAGTTGATAACAATATGTTCAACCTAATTTTCATTCTACTTTTCCACGTGTTCTGGTTATTTAATTGATTATTAATTAATTAGCGAGTCTGACACAGAAGTCATTGCTGTTTTGATCATCCTGGGTGTCTAGTATGGTGGTTGTTAATTGTCACTATTAGGGTTAAATGAAGGAAGCAAACTACACAGAAAAAGGTAAAAAAATAGGAAAACAACAAAAGAGAGTAAAGCACTTATAGCTTTAGAAAAAAATATAAATATTTCTAAATGTCTTATAAATGTAAAAACCATACTGTTGTGTTTTTCTGAATGTAGAATAAGAGAAGAGTAAAAAAGACTAGCTAATTAAATGAGATCAGTTGTTATCGATTATTATCACCAACTGTGAATCTGGATGGAACAAAAACCTGCAGCCACTGACGGTCCCTAGGACCGAGTTTGGTAACCATGTCTTTAAAAGATTCCTGACTGACCAAATTTGCATCCTTCTCTAAGGCTGATCTTACTTGCTACCTATATTTAACATCACTTTCTTTATAAAGCTTTATAAATGTTGACCACAAGGAAGCAAGTAACAACAAATTGAAAATGACCCTTTTCCAAAAGCACCAGGTTTTTTTTCTTTTATTCCTAAAAACAGCAAGCTGTCTGCATGTTACTGCTACAGAAAGACCTTTCCTGTAACAGAGGGCAGCAGATGGCAAAATGATAGCTAAAGGTAATGTACGTAAAGTATGTGCATAGGATTTGTATTACAGCCTTCTTCTCAATCTTGTGGATAAAAAATATACTGCTGTGTAAGCAAAGTGTCAAAAAGCAGGAGGCACCACAAGTTATTAATCTCCTGAGACTGCAAGTCTTTCTTTTAAAAAAGGATGTACCTATGATTCTATTTATATGGATAGTACCCCAGATATTCCTTTCAAAGGAATCTGATAGTGCTGAACACAAACCTGCATGATTAGATATGGAAAGAAGATCCTAACTGCTTCTTTCTTATACGTTGCATTCTATGTGTCAGGAACTATCAATTGCTGTAACATAGCACAAATTGCTCAGCACTCACTGAGTATCCAGTGTTGGTGCAAGCAACTTTTGAAAGGCAGACAACTGTACCTTTGCAGCCCAACCTTATTCCCTCACTGTTCAAAATATCTAATATAAAATATATGGAATAAAAAGGGTGGCACAGTGGTAGCGCTGCTGCCTCGCAGTTAGGATACCTGGGTTCGCTTCCCGGGTCCTCCCTGCATGGAGTTTGCATGCTCTCCTCTGGGTGCTCCAGTTTCCTCCCACCTGTCCAAAGACATGCAGGTTAAAGGCTTTATCAATCCTAAATTGTCCTTAGTGTGTGCTTGGTGTGTGGGTGTGCCCTGCGGTGGGCTGGCACCCTGCCCGAGGTTTGTTTCCTGCCTTACGCCCTGTGTTGGCTGGGATTGGCTCCAGCAGGCCCCCATGACCCTGTAGTTAGGATATAGCGAGCTGGATAATGGATGGATGGATGGAATAAAAAGGGCCTTGAAATAGTTAGGATATTGCATATTAATTCAGATATTTGCAACTTTGAAAATCTTGCCTCAAACATAACCTACCACAAAAACAGTTTTGACCTTTTACAGAATAAAGAGTTAGTGAAAAATAACCTTGCTCACTTTCCTAATTCCCTTACTTATCTACTGTGGAAGCTTTACTATCTAATATGACTACTGGTACAATAACCACTTCAAGATTACACCAGTGATTCTATAACAACACCTCAGTAGATAATCTGTATCCCTTGACCTTAGTGCAAAAGCTGATTATTACTAAAACTGTGACCTAATATCTTTTATTCCAGGCATCCTCTCCCACTGCAAAAGGTTTATGAAGAAGTACAAACAAATAGCAAGCTAACATTTAATTCCTCAACAGCAGTAAGTTGTGATGGGTCAGTGATTTCTGGTTGCAGTGTCCATGCCCCAAACCAACCTCCTAACACCCTCACCCCATCACAGTTACAGTTTACCCTGTTAAGACTGATGTGGCTGACTGGAAGTTTGCTTCCTTTATGGTATCCACTAAGTGTTCCTTGAAGTGCTATGACAATGGGGTATATGTGAAGGAGACAGGACTTTGAATCTGGAAATCCATAGTCACAAGCCTGCATGTAATGTGGCAGTCACTGGAACTCAAACTGAGACAGATGTGTAATTCAGCAGCTGCATCTATGACAGAACAATCTTATTTAGAATCCCTGCTGCTCATTCAATAAAAGGAGTATAAAAAATACATTCTAAACGTAGCCTGAAACTCCATTTCAATAATGACTAGAAAACCAGCAGGGTCCCCCTTTCTTTTATTGGAACTACAGAAACAAACTGCTGAAGTTTGCTACTTATAAGCATCAGTGCCTTTATAATCAGCAGTAAATGTGAACATTTCAAAATAAGAATGCCAATTTTGTCAGCAAAACCTTGAGATACAAAATTGACTTAACAGCCTTGAGTGAGAGTCATTTCCCTAAAGAAGAACAACTAAGAGAAAGTAGAGGCAGCTTCAGAAATCAACCTGTTCATGGAGCTGGCTTTGCTTTGAAGGACTAGGGGCCTCTGGTATAAACGGTGCGTACGCATAAAAATGTTGCGTAATAATTTCAAATCACGATGTATAAAACCTAAATTTGACGTAAAGCCATGCACATTTCCACGGTAGCTCATACCCTGTCGTACGCAAGTTCTCTGCTCGGTTTTGCAGACTGGCGGCACCCAGAGTCAAAGCAGTGCTACTGTTCCTGTGTGGTTATCCTTTCTTTTTTAGATCCTCATCCCTGACGCGGCTTTATAAATACACTGAAATTAACCGCATATTGTTTATTAGTTTAATTCATCTGATTGTAATTAACCTGTAACAATATAATGGTCCAAAGAATGGTCAAACTATTCCAAATACCATAACTGTTTAGCGTTGTTACTCTAACTACACCTCGGATCCCACATCAGATTATCTTTTTCCATATTACTCTCACTGCACCACTTGGAGTATTTATATCACTGTATCTGAGTGTGAATCACAGCTGTATAGCAGCTGATCAGAAATAGAATTACCGGTATTTTCCCTCTTTCTTCTGCCATTGCCTTTTCACAGAAGGCTGAGCTTAAGGGCTATTTATATTGATTTGCACATTCAAAGAGGCGTAATTCTGGGAGGAGTTGGGGCGGGACAGCAGGCGTGTGCACGTGTGTTACTTTTCACGCTGATTGGGATTTATGTAGCGAAAGAACATGGAAGTTGGCGAACGCACAAATTTATGCAACTGGATTTATTTGTGCGTATGCACATTTCCGTTTTTGTGCTTACGCCATGTTATAGTGTGAGTTCTACGCATGGCGTTATACATGAGGCCCCAGATTATCAACCATTTTACCAGCCTTCCAACTGGCATAGGCAAAGCCTCATGACCCTTATTCTTTAGTAAAACAACCATTAGGTAGCCAACATCATCATTGTCTATATGCCAAATTTAGTTGCTAATTAGAATATCAAAAAATAATTTTAATCTGGATGCTGACATGACTGCTGCCCCTATAAGACGACAAGCTGATTGTGTTGGGGGATTTTAGTGGAGTGGTTGACTGCAAGAAAAGATATGCACAATAATTTTGCAAAGCTGCCATCTTTAGAATTAACCTTGCTCTGCCAACTGACACTCTTTGGGAGGTTCCAAAGATGTTAATTAAAAAGGCTGGTGGAAAATGTTCACTCCAATCCAATATTAGCAACAAATGTATGTTTTCCTACATCTCTGTGATATGGATAAGCAATACATAGGGGGCAAAATCCACTCTTATTCCCAAAATCCCACTTTATGAATATAAATATATCCACAAACAAGTAAAGTTTTTTTATGGAATGTGGCACATAAATAACCATTGTCGAAGCAAAAATGTCTCCTTGATGAGCACAAGGTGTAAAGATGTAGTCGTGAGCCCTAGTAAGAACAGAAAAAAATTTAAGACCACTTGGATAAGGACATTGCCACATACAGCTGCTGTCAAAAGGCTGTTGATTTTTTTAAACATAACTGATGTTAGCAACTGCAATGCTTTTATTATTGTCTGAAGTGAAATCAACAATGATTGGTACAGTGACAAACTGAACAGGGAAGAATTTTCTTGGAGCATCCATGTTGTGCTCTGGTGAAGCCTCATATAAAGAGAAGGAAGCACTTTCTTTGTGTATAAAATCTCATGAGTATACAGTATATGTAGGGATGCAAAATGTCTTGCACATCATTTTTGTCTCTTCCACATCAGCCTTAGAGTATAATTAGGTTAGGGAATCTTTTAAGTGTTTTAGGAAACAGGGGGTCTGCATCTGGCTGACCTGTTCGCCAGGTTATTATACTGTAAATTACAAATTTATATATACTTAGGTTGACCATTGGAAAAGTGCTTAGGCAGATCAATCTTAAACATATGTTGATTTGGTTAGTTTTATTTTGTACTCTTTTTTCAGTCAAACCATTCCCAAACATAAAATCCTTTTCTTTATCTATAATTTTTTTTAGAAAACAAAGGAAGTCGACTATATATTTGTTCATTTTAATACTGATTATCCATTGTGATGGACAGCCGGGTCCCATGCCCGGTTGGGACGCCCCTGGACAGCTCAATACCTCCCCGGGACGCTAGGTGGGAGCCTCCCTGGCCAATGTTCATTTCCCACTCTCCCACGTGGCTCCATGGGACATGGAGTCCTCTACAGCCTGGTTGGGAGATGGGGTGGCCGCTAGGGGGCGCTGCCAAGACTCAAGAGCCTGGCTGGACGAATCTTCAGCCCCACCCGGAGGTGCAATTAGGACCAAGCACCTGGAACACTTCCGGGTGGGGTATAAAACGAGCCAGCTTCCACCACTGAGGAGCCAGAATCGGGAGGAAGAGGACGAGGTTGCCTGGGAGGAGTGGTGGTGCCAGGAAGAGTTGTTGTGTGGGATTAAAGTGCTTTGGGACTGTGTATTGCCTGTGGGTCACGGGGAAGGCGTGCGCCCACAGGTGAAGAAAAAATAAAAAGCCTGTGTGTTTTGTACACGTGCCTCTGCGTAGTCTGTGCCGGGTCGGGCTCTATATAGCGTCTTTTACACCATCCATCCATCCATTTTCCAACCCGCTGAATCCGAACACAGGGTCACGGGGGTCTGCTGGAGCCAATCCCAGCCAACACAGGGCACAAGGCAGGAACCAATCCCAGGCAGGGACCAAGCACACACTAGGGCGAATTTAGAATCACCAATCCACCTAATCTGCATGTCTTTGGACTGTGGGAGGAAACCGGAGCGCCCGGAGGAAACCCACGCAGACACGGGGAGAACATGCAAACTCCACGCAGGGAGGACCCGGGAAGCGAACCCGGGTCTCCTAACTGCGAGGCAGCAGCACTACCACTGCGCCACCGTGCCGCCAATACTGATTATAGCTTATAAAACAGTAAGTTATTTCATTATTTAGTGTAATAATTATGACTACTAGGTTTTAATGGGGCTCCATACAATGAAGAAGGCAATCTGAATAAATCATGAAGGTTAAAAATAAATTAAAATAGATACTGAAATAATAAGGCCTAAAAATCCTACAGCATACCAGGGTAAATCAAAACACTGATTATAGCAAAAAATGCAATTTGACAAAAATATTTATGTTTATGAAAAAATATCACTGGAAAAGATGTCATTAAAATAGATTGTTACACCAATCCCTTCAAGTGTATGCTGTACCAAATCTTAGAAGTAAAACATTGTAATCTTGTAAGAAATAGCAGCTAGCATACTATTCATATACTTACATCTGCTGTAATGTCATTAAACTTTGTTATGAAAGCATGCTTCACAATATCCACAGCAATCTCTGAGGCGATGACCATACACACATCTGGAAATAGTACCCATAAGTGATCTACAACAGGATGAAAGCAAAAATAAAAATACATGCTTTTGAAGATTCATAATCACTGTCATACAATGGTTATGTTGAAACTAACCTTTCATATATAAAATGTCTCAACATTACAGTATAATCACATTATTTTAATCAGTGTAAATTACATACATACATACAGATATTCTCGCAGCTCTGGTAATCCAACTAAGTGACAAACCGACCCTAAAGGCACTGGGAACAAGGTGTTCAGCTCTAGACAGGATCTAGAATGTCCCTTGGCACATAGAGGTGTCACACAATACTCACACACACTGAAACCACTTTCTATTTGCTAATTTAAAAAAAAAACTATAAGCTAATTTTACAAAAAGTACACATTCAGATTTTGAAAAATATTCAATGATCATACTGAAGATTACAATTATACAGTACATTCTGCATTAAACTGAAGGCTATACTATTCCAACTGCAACCCCACAAAATTAAATTCTAGTCCAAATTATTAAAGTCCCAAATTTAAATTCTTTGGATTCACACAGTTCTGGAATTGTAAAGCTGCTTTAAGAAACACAGAGGACATTTTTTAAATGTAACAATTCAGAGTAAGAGTGTTACTGGGAATGCTAATCAGGGCTGTCTCCAAAAAATGTCTATTTGTTTTTGAAGTATAATATTGGTGGCACTGCACTTGATTTAGCCTGCTCACAGTTTAATAAATTGATGTATTATTCCTTACCTGGATTCCAGGAAAACTGTTCCATATTTCTAAGACATACAATTAGCAGAAGTACATAATTTGTAAACCTCTCTTTGATATCTGAAAAAAATGAAAGCCATATAAGATATGATTTAACTTTCTGGTTAAAAATGCAAATCCTACAAATAATAAATTATAATTCTAATATTCTTTTCCCCTAAAGTATAGTTACACTGTTGACCAATTACCAATAAAAGCTTGAAGTCTCTTCTTTAACTACTGTGAATGGAATTACTGAAACAAGATTTTAGGTATCAATTACAACCCAGCAATATTTGAAATATTTTAAGAAATATTTATCCACTTCCCATTGAAAACAGTAAAAAATTGTGTCAAACACATGATTTTATTTAAGTGAAGCTATGACTTTTGAAGTAAATTATTTTAGGTCATGTAGAATGAAACGAAAAACTCTTATCTTGTTGAAAACTCTATACTTTTTCCCCACAGTTTTGTGGTATACTATGGCAAAAATGCAAAATCATTAAATGTGTAGAGTAAAATCTAACCGTTTGAGATTGTACAATGGTTCAAAAAAGTGCATAACATTACAGTTTATAGAATTATCGATGGTAATTTACGTAAATGTGCAAGTTTGAGTTTTTACTTTAAAATTTTTTTTTCCAAATGGCATAAAAACGTTATTTGTTTGGATTATTTGAGCAATGACTGGCCAAAATTCAAGCAACTCAAACGCATTTTTTGTCAGTCTCGGTCTGCGCAATGAACTTCTCAGATCTGAGTTTCTCTAGGTGCCAGTGGAACAATATTAACAGGCCAGATTAGTCTTGACCATTCTGACCATTCATAGTGGTGCTTATACACAAAAATGATAACTATTTCTTTAAGTTAACTAATTAATTTAATATTACTTTTAAAATAAAAAAATAATATTACATTTAAAATAAATAAAGCTATCTGCTGCAATATTAAAGTAATATACAAGAGGCTAAATGAGTGTAATTGAACATTTATAAGAATAAGAATGATTACGGTTTTCTATGATCATCAGTTTAACAGAAACTTTCTAGGTTTACCCAGGTTAGCTTACTGCCACTAAACCTTTTTGTTTTTTCTGGACAATATGCTATTTTGAGCATTCCTTCGGATAAGACCCATACTTTTCATGTTAATCAACACCACAAACAACCTCATCTACTTCATCCACTTGGTCTTATACTATCCACCTTCATTTTGGTACACCCCTACATCCAAACACCCTCTAATTTTAAGTCTACGTAACACCAAAACACCTTTCTCTTAACTCAGTATTCATCCTCCTCTCACTCATTGACATTCCACTCATCAACCTTATCATTCTTATTATCACTCTTTCAGACTTTGTTTCATGTTCTGCTTTCAGCAGCAATGTTTCCCTCCCACAGAGTATTCATAAACATTTCTTCTTAATGCTACAGAGACTCCTTTAGAAGTCAGAATGAGAGACAGCTCTTGGAATATCTTCACTGCACCTCTCACTCTTGGTGTTACTGTCATGCCCACACCTGTCTGTACTCTGAACTTACTCTGAAGACATTTCTCTTTCTTTCCTCATTACATAGCTCATTTGCAAAACTCCTATATCTTAGCTTCTTGTGCTTTTGCATTTGCTTGTCTAGCAGCTTCGTTATACATGTCTGTGTCATCTTCGGCCTTTTTTTTCTGGCACTCCTATTGCACCTCTTCTTTTCCTCAATTGCTATCTCTCCCTTACCATTTCACTACCATGTTTTCTTGTATTTTAGAGGAACTATTGCTTCCCAACTGACATTCACATAAGGTGTTTTGTTCACTTCTGCTACTGAAGTTGAACATTTAGCAAATTTACATTTCATATTCCCTTCCTTCAATTTCCAGACCTATAACCTCATGGTATACTTACTTTTCTTTACTATTCTGACTAAAAGGTCTCCTAAACCCATCTGATGACTTTGTGATACATAGCCTTCTCCATGGATTGTTTTTACAGATTTCACTATGACTATGTACCCATCAAATTTCCTCACCAATAAGTAGTCTATCATGCTCCTTACACCACCAGATTCATAAGTCACCAACTTGCTTTCCTCCTTCTCAAACATTGTGATGCACATAAACATTTCCATGACATTGCCGAACTTCAGAATATTCTGGCACTTAATATTTGTGGGTACTGAAGCTAAAGCCCTGTGGACTGCTTTATAACCCATTTAAGTTGCCACCTTTTACAATCAACTCCCCCAAGGCAGTCACAATATTCACACCATCAACCTGACCCAAAACACACCTTTCTCTTGACCATTTCTTACAACCTGTAGGGCATGTGCAGAGACTATATTCCAAACATGTTTACTCGCTCTCTTTAACTCAACTTCTTTGTCTATACATTTCTCTGGCATAAGTACACCAACACTAGCATTACCATCATTGCTCCCCTACCAGAAAAAAGGTGTAGTTTCTGCTAGTCCCACTAAACATTTGCCAAAAATGTACCTCTCCATCTCATCTCCTGTACTAAGCACATATCTGTTCTCCTTCTGTTTAGTACTTACTTCATCCAGTTTGGGTTACCCAGGTTAATCTCTTTGACCAGGGGTAAAAAAAAAGTCACTATCCCTCTTGCTTATTGTAAAAGCCCACTAAAGTAGTCTGGCATCAGAAATCACATCCAGCATTAAAACTGTCTGTTTCAAAATTCATATGATGATTGGATTTATAGGTTGTAAAGTCACTAATTTTTAACTACATTTATACATCACAGTAGAAATTTTAATAAGTAATTTAGTTCTTTAAAAATAAATATTAGAAAAAATGCAACAGAGAAAACAAATGAAAAATACATTTACTGAATGACTGTGAAATAGTTTAACATTTTAAATTATCCTTATATACTTTCTTCCTACCCTACAATGACAATATTAACTTAATGTAAGGAATTTTTTTTAAAGGTAAATTGTTGTCATGTAGCAGAAAAAAATATGTTGTCTGACTAAAATAAAGTCCTTGCTGCTTGTGGCTTTTGTAGCCACATGAAGTAGTATAAAAAGTAAGGTAAAATATCTGATATCGTTGGCAGTTAACTGCACTTTTGGATCCTTTTTCACACAGAACCTTGGAAATTCTTGAGTTATTCATCCCAGGAATTTATGGTGATCTGCTCATGCACTTATAGGATGGATGATTTCTCATGTCAGTAATATGATCATGGTGATATGACAGTCATAGGGATGTGGGCAAAATTAGAGACAATGGGAAACTGTTACAACCCTCTTTTTCCAGACAAACAGTAAAATAGACAAAAATATGAAGGGTTTGAATTTCATGTGTGACAAAGAGGGGAATTGTCAATGCAACAACAAAAGATGGGATTTTATTGGCTTAGATGATTTCAGCATAGGATTTATAAATAAAGAATTATATGATCATCATGGACTGCATGATTTATCTTAACATGCGCAATTAAAAAAATGTATTCACTTACATTTTATCTCTAATAACTAAAATATAAATACTGTTTAAAAAACAATATAAAAATAAAAATTCAAGCATTATTATATCATTGTAACGTGAACTGCTGTACATCCGGATAACTCAGGATATTTTCATTTGTGAAAATACACTTTTCTAACAGGGTCTTTCATTAAATCAATTTTTCAGGTTTGTGACATTTGATGATGTGCGATTTAGGTTTGTATCAGTATATGGAGAAGACATCAGGAGGTTAATAACATTTATAAAAATAGCATTTAATGGGCAAGTCAAACTAATATGAATTCAAATGTCATAAACATTTTCAAAGTCACTTCCTCCTTTTTTAGATTTGTTCCAGATGTAGCTTTTACGTATTTCTCATCAAACAGATTTTGCTTGTGCTTATAAATGTTATGTAACTTTTAAGTGTCAGGGAAGTAAAACGCTGCATTTTAATCCATTGATATAATATGACTGTTTATAATATTTTACTAATTAAAGAAAGCATATCATTTTTAAAGGACTAATATATATTTTGTCCACATACAACATTTGTCATTCTTAAAATCAAAGTCACCCTAATGGCTGTTCTAATTGCAAAATTGTCCATACAGGGTATAATTACTTTAACCGTGGTAAAACTACAATTTTGAAAATTCAAAAAAACTTCACTTCTGAATTAATTCAGATGTGCGACATAAAAGCAGGTGGATCAGTAGGTTAGTAATCACTAGACCATTCTGTAGTAAGTTGCATATTACTGTGAAACAGATTCTGTACTCATCTCTTCTTTAACTAGCACAATGGTATAGTTTCTTGCTGCATCAGAGGATATCTTGCTGGAAAAAATATTATTTTTGAATATAAAATACCTTAAATGACAATTAAATAAGTGAATAAAGCATTAAGTGTAGCACCAAGAAGTACACTGTTAAAATGAATCTCAAATAATTTAAAGGTATTTCAGGTAATATTATTTTGGGCTACAAGCCAGAACTTAAGTTCACCAAAAATATCAAGAAAAACTGATTTTCAAGTGGTCTTTATCAAAGATCCTGTAAGGTAAACAAAATGTCTATAACAAAAGATGGCACTGCTATTTTTGTTTTTAACTAAAAGACAGTATTAATGATCAGGTGCTACCATTGCTCAATTACAGGTACTTTTTTAGATTTCATATTTTCAAGTAATGGACTTGTAGGGATTCATTTAAGACACAGGGTTGCAGGGATATGAAGTGGCATCTGAAATGCCTCAGCATTTTTAATGTTCCTGAAAGCTACACAAATCTCTGTTGCCACCAAAGGAACAAAGATCACTGTTTCTTTTCTGTTTCACTGTTGACTCAGCACACCACTCCATTGCCTGGTGGATAATGTTGCCAAAATAAGGGAAATGGTAATGAGGTTCAGAAATTTCCCCCTTATTCTGAGATGAAAGTAACACTGATGTTTTCATGGAAAATTCATTTTTTTCCTCTTATCTTACTTTGCAAAACAAACAAGCCAACTTCCACAAACCAGTATAGACTTTTGCACATCATTTTGCAAGTTTCCTATGACTAGTTCTAAGTCAGTATCCATGAGTTAGGCCATCATGATAAATGTTCAGCTTGATCTGACAATTTTACAACTTTGTTCACCAAAACCCTTAGCTTGCTGAAAATCATGCTAGATCCTTGGAGTGGAAACTGTAAGATAAAACATCCAGGGATATGTTAAGTCTTACTTTAAAAAAATAAATAAATAAATGCAAAACAAAATAACAATAAAAACCTTCATCAAGCAACCTTATATTAAATTGCTGAGAGAAACTATACTTGTAAAGGTGATTGCAGTATCATGACTAATCCAGTATCTGGTCGTACAAAGCTATTTTTATGCTTCAAATACATAATTAATGATAAAAAGTAATTAAGTGGTAACTTACCACTGTTTGACATCTGGAACAAATTATTCTTCTCAAATTTCTTAAATACGCTCCCTTTTATTTCCACAAACTATAAAGACAAATGTAAAATACTTTAACTTAATCAGGTCTCATAATAAATTAATGGGTTGCTTTTTGCTTAATTTATACTTTTTTGCTATTGTATTTTCTAAGTAAAATTGCGTACTTGTGATACTGATACTTGTGTCATTCACATATTTATAACAGACAGAGTCAAGTCTGAAACTGTTACCAAAGCTTCACCTGCTAAATACTGACTTGAAGTGGGTAAATACTAATCAATTATTGTGTGTTTAATATATGTAATTATTTTAGACTACTTTGCAGAGATCTGTTTTCTCTTTAACATTATAATCTTTTTCTGCTGATCAGTGTCAGAAAAGCCAAATCAAATCCACTGTTTTATAACAACAAAATGTAAAAAACTCTGAAGATCTATGTAATGCTGATATGTAAGGATCAAGAGTTAAAGGCATAAGTATCTGCATACTTACATTATTAGACATCATGATAGTAAGCAAGGACTTGTTGTGGGAATTGAAAGCAACATTGAGAGTTGTTGCTTGCACCAGTATCAGAATAGCATGTAAAACTGAGAAGAATTCACTAAGGAAAATAGGACAAATGTAGGTAAAATTCTTTAAATTACTATAGCCATCATGTAATTTACAAAAATTAAGAAGAATGTATCCTTCCTTTAACAATGAGTTAAACTACTTTTGAGCTGACTTTTGTGAACAAGAAGTACTGGTTAATTAAAAATAAACAAATTCTGTCTTAAAAAATAAATTCATATAACCATTTTAAAAGGATACACACATAAAACACAGCCATGAAGAAATGAGGTATGACTCCAATATGCGCTCGTTTTTTTTCTTTAGGCTCTGTTGCCGTCCAGTACAAAGCATCTAAAATGTCTTGACCAAACGATGAGAAAAGCCTGTCTGCAACCTTTAAAAAGTAAACATCACAGAAGAAAAAAAGTATTTTGATATTAAGATGTAAGTAAACTTCTGAGATCTTGCTTCAGCTAATAAAATACAAAAAAAATCCATGTAATACATTGAAACTAATTTTGGAAGCATACTTCCCTAAAAAAAATTCCATGCTAATTAAATTAATAATCATTCATACAGAAGCTTTGAAAATATTATTTTTAACTGTTTTCACTGTGGGTGTAGCAAACTAACATGCACAGCTTTGTAAAATTAGAAAAGAGTACACTATCCGCATTAAGGATTTTAAACACAACCTGGGCAGGAGTATTCATCATCATCTAACTGTCTCATGTTCAAATTAATTGAACAGTAACTCTAAAATAGGGTCATATTGTACTCAATCCCTTCTGTGGTATGTCCTTCAAGTAAGGCTGGGTGATAAAACGATAAAGATAATTATCCCAAAATAATTTTTCCTCAATAGAAATATAAGACACGGTTGATAGAACTCATTCCATCCATGTTTTGCCAGTCAGCACGAAAACACAGTACCAAACCATTCCTGTGGCTGGAATAGAGTCACAGCCAAGTCAAGTTAGGTTGACATAGACAGCATTGAGCTGGCAGCAGCACATGTACTACTGTTTGGGTGGCAGCAGCCATGCACACCAGGTTGTCAGGAGTGGAAGCGAGATAAAGCAGAAAACGATGACAGAAAATGTTAAACTAAAAAAAAAAAATATATCACAGTTAACAATGAAGACACCCCAACGGGCACAGCCCAAGGCTCAAAACACAAGGACATTGCAGAAAAGCAGGGTCTGAGGAATTCAGTAGTGTGAAGATATTTTGGCTATTTAAATTCCAACAAGAAGCACAGCAATGTACACTGCAAATTGTGTCGAAAGCATGTTCCAAAAAAGACAGGTAATACCACTAATCTTTTGTCCCATCTGAAGCAGTGCCATCCTTTAGAGCATGCACAAAGCAAGAGTTTGCAGTCCCAGACCCAAGCAAGTGCTACAATAATGGGATCTTTTATGCCTTTCAGCATAAACTGACCACAACTGAGTGAATGTAAATTTTGTTTATGTTCTCCTTTGTTTACATTTGAGCTGCCTGAATCTGTACTGAGGATATATACAGAATGTTTTTGTCTATTTATTTGTGGGTTTGTTCCCATCTATTGTGAATTTACAAAAAGGAAAGGATGCAGTATAGAGGTAGTTTTTTTTAGATTATATTTTGTATTAATACCTACTTTATTTATTGGAATTGACCAAAGAATTTACTTGAAAGCTTTAAGATTTTAGTTTTAGATTTAAGATTTTAGAATTTTAGAATTAAGATTATATTTTATTTATTTGGAGTTGAGTACAGTATGTGGCAGATGACCAGGGATTCTGCCCCACCTGGAAGAAGGACGGACCGGGAAAGGGGCAATATCTTTCCCTGGGCATAAGAGGGCAGCCCCCCTGGATTCTATTAGGGCCACGAAGATGGAGCTGGGAAGCTCAACCCTGTGGGGATCCATGGCCACCTCCAGGGGGCGCCTTGTCGGTCCAGGAGCCCTGGAGGAGAGCACTTCCGCCACACCAGGAAGTGCTGCCGAACCAGGAACTATGTATGCCGGAGTGCTTCCGCGTGCAAGGGCAGCACTTCCGCCACACTAGGAAGTGCTGCTGGAAGACCATTACAGAGCACCTGGAGCACATCCGGGGTGAGATAAAAGGGACCGCCTCACTCCATTCGGGAGGTGGAGTCGGGTGGAAGAGGGCGGAGCTTATGAGAGAGTAGTGGAGGCAGCCTGAAGAGAGGGAAAAGGACAGAGTATAGTGTGGTGATTTGTGCACTGTGCTGGTGTTGTGTGTTTCACAATAAAGGGTACGTGTCTTAAAGATTTGGAGTCTGTGTCTGTCTGTGCTGAGGGTGGTCTTTCACACCACTAAATTTAGTGTGTTCTCCGGTAAAACTTAAAAGCTTTTGACTGATCAGATCTAAGATTTCAGTTTATTAAATATATCTATTTTATTTATTTGAAATAAAGTTGTATAATGTTCTACAGTACACTTATCATGTTCAAATTCTGACAGAAAATAAATAATATCCATCCATCCATTATCCAACCCACTATATCCTAACTACAGGGTCACGGGGGTCTGTTGGAGCCAATCCCAGCCAACACAGGCCGCAAGGCAGGAAACAAACCCCGGGCAGGGCACCAGCCAACCGCAGGGTGCACACACACGCACACACTAGGGACAATTTAGGATCGCCAATGCACCTAACCTGTGGGAGGAAACCGGAGCACCCGGAGGAAACCCACGCAGACACAGGGAGAACATGCAAACTCCACGTAGGGAGGACCCAGGAAGTGAACCTTTAAGCTTGACAAATACTGATTTGAGTTATACTGTGATGTATATCGAAATCAACTGATGAAAAAAATGATCGTGATAACATTTTTTTTTACATATCACCCAGCCCTACTTTCAAGTTTAAATCCCATTTGAGGAAGTCTGTGGTTTTATACACTTACAGGCTTGTGAACTGTTATGCTCATGTCTGTGCCCTACTGGCACAGAACATTTGAATTCAAGAACCTTTCCTACATCAACATGTTTTCCATGTTTTGTGTTGGAGGCATGCAGTGAGAAACGGAATGATGGGAATTTTCTTAACTGTAAAGCGTGAAATTCATAAATAATTTTAGGTAGAAACAGGAGCTGTACTGACAACAATTGATTACAACTTAATGTTCTAGAAAATATTACTTCTCCTATTCCTACATTCTTTATTTAGGTCTGAATGAGTTTTTCAAGTGGTTTTCACAGTAGTAGTGGTTAAAAAACCATAAATACTATTTTCAGTTTCACCAAAAACTAGGGATACAAATGCAGATTTTGATCACATTGCATATTCATTAATCAGTTTAAAAATTAATAAACATTAATCACTAAAAGAGGCATTCTTCATAATAAAACAGAACACAAAGATACATTTCTCAGAAATGGTCTTATTTATGCATTTTTTAATATGAAGTGATTTTACTGACACTGCTTTGGACAGAGCTTCACTTTTACCTCCAGCATGTTGTAGATGATGTATAATTTAATGACTGACTGTCCTCTGATCAGGTGGTACATCATGGAATAGTCCACATAATGCATCATGAAATAGCAGATAACCATAATGAATCCCTTGAGGACATCACATACTTGGGCAGGCTGTAACAGACGAGTGCCACTGCAAACAGATATAAAATAAGTATTATGCATATTCACAATACTAATGCAAATCTTTTTCACCCACCAGCTTTTACCCCAAGAATAATAACTACAGTTCTTATACTTACAATGGAAAACATTGCATGAAATACCTGAGAAGAAGGTATGTAATGTAAAAAATGTTAATCAATAATTCAAATATTATAGTCTACATAAGGTATCTACTTATATTAAGTAACATTTTCACTCTAGGCAACTATTAAGCCAACATCATTGCACTGGGTTTACATTTTAACAATGCCCTATTATGACATTTTACACACTGTTTTATTTAATAGTTACCTTTCAGTCATTAAAAGTGTCAAATAAAAGAAAATCAATCAGACTTTAACTGAAAGTGTGAAATTGTTATATGAAAAAAAATGGATGAAAAGGAGTAATAACCTCTGAGGGCAACAGCCTACAGTATGCTAATATCAAAGTTGCATTAATACCAAGATATACCTTAAGACGCTTTCAATTTATAGTAATAATGACTAGAAAATTAATAATGTTTAAACAACAAGAAATGACAGCTCAGAAATAGAACCTGCTGAAAAATCCTTTCAGCAAATTTAAACAGAAATGTATTACATAACAACAGTGATGCAGTGAATTGTTATTGTATTTATGTGCCAATCATTAGAACGTATTAGTATAAGAAAGGGTCAAACACATCAGTGTAATCTTGGGCTGTATGTTCTGAACATTTAATTAAAGACAGCCGAGCTGTATAGGGAATAGAAATCAGATTTGTTACATTTGGGATAAGTTTTACTCTAACCTCCAGATGAGCTTCTCCTGCATCTCACAAAAGAACAAGGAGTCTGGATTATACCTGTTTAAGGCTACAGTAGTTTGTAAAACCGCAAAGAGTAATGGGCAATAGATAGTTGGTGTTTGTTATGGCTGCACATCTGTTACTCAGTGGTGAATAATAGTAGGATAGAGCTATCTTGCAGTGTTTATAAGCGGATCACTAGTTTTGACTGAAAGGTAACTGCATGAAAATGACAGCTTATAGCTGTTTTATGTACCTTTTGGTGAGGCGATGGAAAAAAAGTTTTTTTTCCCAGAGGCAAAGTTAGAACTATCTAATCTTCTAGTGCTAAGCAGAATACATACAATAAGGTGAAAATAAAATCTGCCAGTTTTGAGCTGCTGTAATTCAACATTAAGTTAAATATTCTTAAGAGAAGGACTTAGCCCTTATGAGAAGGATTTAGGAGACATAATAGACTCTACACTATCAACTGTCAGACAGTGTTCAGAAGCAATTAAGAAGGCTAAAAGAATGTTAGGATATATAACATGATGTGTAGAGTACAAGTCCAAGGAGGTTATGCTCAGGCTTTTTAATGTGCTGGTTAGGCCTCATCTGGAGTACTGTGTGCAGTTTTGGTCAGGCTACAAAAAGGACATAGCAGCACTGAAAAACGTTCAGAGAAGAGCGACTAGGCTAATTCCAAGGCTACAGGGGATGAAATATGAAGAAATTAAAAGAGCTGAGCCTTTTTCATTTAAGCAAAAGAATATTAAGAGGAGTTATGATTGAACTGTTTAAAAGTATGAAGGGAATTAGTATCGTGGATCAAGACTGTTATTTTAAAATAAGTTCATACAAACATGAGGATAAAGTTCGGAAACTTAAGAGTAAATTTAGAACAAAGATTATGAAGTTTTTCTTTACAAAGAGAACTATACACACTTGGAATAAGCTACCAAGTATTGTGGTAGACAGCAGGACTTTAGCAATTTTTAAAACTTGACTTGAAGTTTATTTATTAGAATTAAGTTGATAGGACTGGCAAGCTTTGTTGGGCTGAATGGCCTTGTCTACATTGTTCTAATGTTCTGTGTGAATGTCTACATATTTCTGATTCCTTTCCTGAGGTTAATTATAATATGTGTATTTGCATATAACACAGACCCAAACAGTATAAGACATTTTACATGTTGAACATTTGTGCAATGTTTGGCAACTGTACACTCCTAATTTCAGCGTGAACATAGTTTTGAACTACTTAAAGTACATTTCCACTAAGAAAAAGATATATAAAGTGTCATATAAAAGTATTCAGTGCCTTGACCAATTCAGCAATCTTACTAAATAATAAATCCTACAATGAAATGTTGTTCTCTTTGATATTTTTTTCAAAACACTGAAACTCAAAATTATTATTTCTTGTAATGTGACAATAATGTGTAAAAGTGAGATGAATTATCTCAAGGAAATTGGGAATTTCATATTCTGGAATGATACATTACAGTGCCATTCACTGGTGTCTTTTAATGCCCTACACATAGATGACAAATCTAATACCACATTGGATATTTGGAACTATTCCTTTCATTTTCCGTTCTGACAATAAAGAAGCAAAATATTCTCAAAAACATGAAGACTAGATCCTAACATAGCATTCTCTCTTTTCAAAATTTAAGCAATCATTTTTACTGTTGTTTTGATGTCACTTTAAACTTTTGATCTTTTAAAAGTGATAATGTGAAGTAATTCCAAAACTATTGAGACTTGTTTCCGACAAAAGGACACCATGATCTATAATGTGTGCCTATTTGCCATATTCATCCTAAATTGTTTGCATGATCACTAATGCATTGCCAAGAACAGAGACAGAGGGAATGTTGACTGAGTAGGATGACAAAGAACACTCTGTCAATCACAGAGGAGGTCCTAGGTGGGCTGCATCTCTTTTTAGTACCAGCAACACTTCACAGATGTTAAATTTATCATTTTCATTTACTGAGTATTCCAGAACTCAACTGAGCAGAAACTGGAATAAGATATGTAATAAGTCAAAGGATTTCATGCTTCACTGTTTAAAACATGAAAGCAAGGAATAACTATACAGAAGCAACAGCTTTCATATTTTATTAAGTCTAACTTATTTAAAATTAAAAACAAAAATCACAAGGATGGCTGCAGGTTGCTCAAGCTCTCTATAAATCACTCATCCTTGAAACCTCTCTCTCTCACCTGCTTTAAAATTAATCCTCTACAGAGAGCATACAGCCTTGACAGCGTTTGATTTCAGAGCTGCAGAAAAGGGACTGTGAACATGCATTTGTAATAAACTGATTTTAACTTTAGTCAAACAAAAATGAAAATAATATATTGCAGAATCAAAACCATTTTTAAAATATTGCAAAACACAGTTTGTACAAGTTAATCATATCACAACCCAAAAATTGGGATTATACTGAATTGTATTCCACTCACTAGTTCAATTCCCAGTACTAGTAACAGAACAAGATAAGCTCAGATGTGCAAAAAAAAAAGAGGAAAAAGCTGAGGTTTGTAAAGGAAACAGAGAGTAAAAAGTAACTTACTATAAACTAATTCTTGACAGGAACACAGATGGCCAAAACAGAATATATTAAGTACTGTAATGATATATTAAGTAAAATGAATAATTATTTTGCACAAATGTGATAATCTGAAGTAGACCCAATGAAAACAGTTTGCCTAGTATTCTATAGATATACAGTATAGCTATACATAAATCTTACAGTATGCCATGTGTCCTGGTTTTAAATTCACAATATGTGTATAAATAAAACAAAATCCCATTAGTATTGTAATTTGGTGGGTTTGACAGCACCACCTTCTTAGCTAGGCAGTGGAAATGTGAGGGGCAGCGGCATATCAGTAAATAGAATCCTTCTCTTTTTTTGCACTTCTACCTAAGTTATTGGGAAGTAATTTTAATCAATCCCAACTGGAGGATTGCTAGTCCAGTGGCATGCAGTGATTGATAAAATTAATTTAGCTATATTTTATTTTTAAGGCGATGATATGCACTTAATTGTTGTTTTATACTTTTTATATCTTAGCATTTTTGCACAAAGCATAGTAAGAAACTGAATACACTGTGCAACTCTGGAGAAAAATTGTTTAAATTTTTATCACAGCATTCTGTCAATACAAGGGAATAACTCCTGTCTCAGTGCTATCTTTGATGTAAAAAATATAAAAAGAGCCCCTTGAATATCAGAGTACTACATTACATGCATATACACCGGGACAGGCTCTGCACATCATAACTAATTCAACTTTACTACTGAATGATGAAATCAAATATTAACAATAACATATATATTATTATGCAGAAGTCCTAAGTATGTGTAGAAACATATAAATTACATAAAGCAAAATAATGGCGTCTCTAAATGTCAAAAGACATGAAAAGAAAAGAATAGTAAACACTAAAAAAAACTAAGCCAAATCAATATTTAGTGTGACCACCCTTTGCCTTTAAAACTGCATCAACTCTTTTAGACACATTTTCATTTAGTTTTATAAGAAAATCATCTGGTAGGTTGATCCAAACATCTTGGAGAACTTCACACAGTGCTGTTACTGCCTTTGCCTGTCACCCTTGCTTCTGTCTCTTCAGCTTATCCCAGAAAGCCTTGATTATCTTGGCCATAATTGTGGGATCATTATCCTGCTGCAGAATTAAGTTGGAACTGATCAGATACATCCCTAATGGAACTATATGATGGATAATGAATGAGAATTTGCTTGTCTTTTGCAGTACTGAGTCTCCAACTTGCAGGGAAAACTCAGGGGTTGGTGGCAGGACTGGCATGCCAGCCACTGTAAAAAAAAAACTCACACTGTTCCACTCCCATTTGAACTATTGTGCTGCTGAGTTGTCATCCATTGCATTGTTGTGCTTGAGTTCTAATTTGGGATCCTGTGGTGGTTCATCGGCTACATGCTGTATCAGTGCATGCTACCAACCTCTCCTTTCCTTGCAGCACTGAGGATTACATTAACCACTTATTTATGATATTTCAAAGTTTTATTATGTGGGTTGCAATAAACCCGGAAATCAATCAAAAGCAATACTGGTATTTTTACATACCCAAGGGTGTCTTCTTTCAAATAAATCATACGTTTCCATGTTGTCTGCTCTCTTTCATTAGTAAAATATATGATTTGCAAACATACTGTATATGCACATGTGAGCAGTACATCACACCAGAGTGAATCTTTGTTTATGAATAATTTCACCTATGGAGCACCACATACAGTGAAAAGCTTGTATCTTTACACATTGTTACACACAGGTTTCTGTGAGAGTGCATGCAGATTGTTTGGTTGATGTGCAATAAGACTTGAAGATTGTACTAGGGGAATTTCTTCTGCAGAAAAAAAAAAAAAAAACACTTGCGGAGGTCCTAGAAATGTTATAGGATGCCAATGACATGGAATATGAATACCTTAAGTCACAGCTTTTACTCTACTCAACAACACATCTGTTGAAGGACCTGATGCTATGCTTGGTTTGTAAGTACTGCTTAATATAATTTTGAAGTGTCATGGTGCACACATTTATAGTTCAACACTGTCTGCTGCAAATTCTCCTTTTGTTAGTTTTATGAGGAGTGCCATTCAAGTTTTACTTTCTCTGAATACCTGCTCAAAATTTCACGTAAGCAGCCCTTTGTTCAAATGTCATAAGCTGTGCAAACGTTTATAGGGGACCACTCATTGATTGAATGTATTTGTGCTCCTTGCAGTTTCACACAAGGACTTCTGTCTCCTCCCCAGTCTTGATCGACTTGATCACTGAATCACACCACACAAACTTTCATGGGGGCCTGCTGTTTGATCTAATGTCAGTTAGTCAAGCCACAGTATACTGGCACATTGCAGTTTCATATGGAGAACCCCACCACCCTTCAGTCAAATATCACTGTATCACTCCACTTGCATCCCTAATGTCTCCAGCACATGAGGACAAAAAAGCTGTTTCAACTGGAGTCTTTTTCATGGTATAATCCCATCCCCAAAATGAAGGGACAGACAGTGCAATGCAATATTTTTTATCTTGTTTCTAATTGCGCTTGCTTCATCATACTCCCAACCGCTCCACCCCCAAAGGAAACAAGAAACAGGGCTACAAATGGTAAATAAAATCAAAGAGCAGCCTTTGGGGTGGTGTGTGGCAGAGACTGAATCAAGCACTAGGACAAAGTAAGCATGATTAGGGTCAGTTGCAGGATTACACTCTAAGCAAATGTATGTGCTCATAACACAGCAATGGCCACCTCCCAACCCTAAACTGGCTGAGAAACACTGGCTTAGTTGTTTGTGTGGAGCGTATGATTGACTCTGGGTGGCCCTGTCCAGGGCTGTTTCCCACCCTGTGCCAAGAGCTGCCAGGAAAGGCATTGTCCCTCACCCATGTAAGACAGCACTGGAAGAAGCTGGTATGAAAATATATGTACATACTTAGTTTATTCCAGAAGTGAAATACAACAAAAAAGTAACAATAAAAGAATTGTTAAACAAAATTGTTTCAAGGACTTTCGAGAAAAATAATGAGAAGCTCAAAGTAAGCTTTTTTTATTTTGAGCCATATCATAATTTAAATTAGCCTAACACTTTGATTGATTCTGTCAATAATAATAATTGTTCACAACATGAAGGAAGAAGGGAGCAGGAGACTGATATGCGAATTGGAGCAGCATCAGCAGTTAAGTGGATATTGTACTGGTTAGTCGTTGTGAAGAAAGAGTTGAGCCAAAAGGCAAAGCTCTCGATTTTGCCAGTCTATCCACTTCCCTGTCCTCACCTATGGTCATGAGCTTCGATTAGTGACCGAAAGAGTTAGATCACAGATGCAAGTGACAGAAATGAGGATCCTTTACACTGTGTCTGGACTCTGCCTTGGAGGTAGTGTGAGGAATGGAGAAGCAGCAGAAGATGAATGGATAGTAAGTTCAAGGGATGCTACTTTTTCTTAATTGCTTTTGTTTTTTTCCACTCAAGAGAATGCAATCTCAGTTCTTGAACTGGATATATAACAATGTTTTTTTCTACTCTTTTTTGTATTTAGCGGTCTGACCTCCAATTGGTTACCAATCAGAACAGTTCCTGTCAGCAGCTGGAAAATCCCAGCCTCAAAATGTGGTGCTGTCAACCACCCTAATACTCTCAATTCTGTAATGAAGGATGCTCCCACATGTTCAACAAACATCACACATAACACAGATTCTTGTATATTTATATTGCAGTACTACACCGCTACTATTATAGACTTGGATTACTTTGGCACTTGTAAAACACTGTCAAATTAACCAGTATTAATTAATGCATTTAGGTGTTGCGTAAAAAATAATCGTAAAAATTTTTAATGCATTAATTGCTTATGTTAACAGTGATGAGCCAGCAGAACCATTATAAACCTAACAGTGTGATTTTCTGAGAAACCAGACTTTAAAAACACTTTCTTATAAAAACAAGAGTTTGTTTAAATAACTACCTTAATTATCTTGGAATTTACTAATTCAACACTACGTATGTGATATTTTTGAATTTTCATTTTTGATTTTAAGCATCATTTTTTAGTAACAAAAAAGAAACATAACAGTATAAATAGTATACTACAAAAAAAGGCCAAAGTAGTTTATTTAAATAATGGAGGTACTTTTTTAAAATTTACTTTTCCAATGGATGTAACCTTTAATAAAAAATCTGTTGAATAGGACATAATTTTTTTGTTGTTTTATCAGGTATTGTGATATTTCATTGGTTCTGGTATTGAATACAAAAATTCTGGTATTGTGATGTCCCTAGTTCTTAGTGCAACCCTAGATCCGAGAGACTCGGGCTAGAAAAATCTGTCCTAAAATTCATTTTGAAGGGTTGTGTTTAAGAAGCAGAATACTGTTTGTTTTACTAATAATAATACAAGCAAACCATTCAAAATAAATGTTTCACTGTAAAGTTCAAAATATTTCTTGTATGTTGCTGTGCAGTTTTCTGTTAGCATTTTGTTTATTAAAAGATCAGTGTCATTTCAAAGAGTCCGTAAAAAACAAACAGTTATGAGTACATTTGTGGAAAAAATATAGCAAGTTTTCCCATGGAGAAAAAGTATCAATATGCGCAACAGTAGATTTTGGCGTGTCTTCATGTGAAAACAAGAGCAATAAAATAAACGAGAGTTTGATAGCGGACTACAACCTGCTTTACGCTGCTGCAGAAAAAATTCAAACAAGATTTAGGGAGTATTCTACCACAAAAAAACCTCTTTTTAGTAAATTTCACAATTTATGATTGTGAAATCACATGCAAAACTGGTTTTAGCTAAGTAAAACAAAACTTGACTGTTAATTTATAGCTTACATTTTTAATTTGGTTCCCAATATGTAATTACAAACTGATTAATACCACTGTCTTTTACAAAATGCTTTAATTGCTCATTAACCATTAGATCAGTGCCTATACCTAACTCATATATTTTGCATTCTTTTAAAATAAATCATCAGACTTAGAGAGTTTTCCCCTTGTATGCAATATAATGATTTTTCTCTTTCATGCATCACAGATATTTACACACCAAATACTTCCTTACTGATGACAGCTTGTTACTTTCTATCAAATCTTGCAGTCATGGCATGGTGCTCAGGACAGAAAGATCAACTAGCTAAATAATTACTGGCTACTAAATCTACTGTTATTAAATGTTACTTCTATACAACACAAACATTTTCTGAACAAATTCAGTTATAGACAGATCTGCAAGAACTCTGGAAAACACTCAACTAAACCTGTGGAACAAAATATATACTGTATCTAACAAAAAAGAAACTGCAAAACTGAAGGAAACTATTTACCAATCATTTACTAAACACAGTGAATATGCAAGATCTTTACAGAAAAAATGCTTTACAAACAGCTCTTACTTAAATTACATTACGCGTATTTTGAACTTGCAGAAAAGTTTAATAAGATGTTAGCATATTACATATAAAAGAAGTCCTGAAACACTATTGCAGAAAAAAATATTGTTGGTACATAAGTAAAAAAAAAATAAATAAATAAATATATATATATATGCTACAACTCCAGGCAACATGCAAAAACAAGCCGAGCCATCGTCTAACTTATTCTGCAATTTCAGAAGCTGTTAAATACTTACAAAGCTGAAAAGCTGCAGGCCCAGATGGCTATCCAGCAGCATTTTATAAAGAAAAAAAAAGGTTAGATTAAGTCTGTCAATATTAGCCTGACAGAAAAAAGGCCCTACTTAAAAAATCCTTATCTGTCTAGCCTGAGAAATGAGAAAATCTCATGAGAATATGCATCCTATAAGCCAATTTTGTCAGCCAAACACCAGTATCAATTTCTTGCCAAGATTTCTGCAAACAGAATAAAGAAAGTACTTCTCTCTGCTACTTTCAAGATCAAACAGCATTTATCAACAACAGATATAAACAATCACGTTTCAAATACTTGTTCATTGTAAACTATACACTAGTTGCAATAAAGTTCCCAGAGGTCCTGCCATCACTAGAAACATAACATATATTTGAAAAAAATAAATTGAGCTACTTATTTATAGCATAATGTATATTTTAGTTTGTAGCATAAATATTACTGGATCTCAAGATTATCAAATCTTTTAAATGAGACCTAAAATATTTTTGGAAGTTCAGATTTATTTGAGCAAGAATAAACTATTTCACAGAAATACATACTTGTATTTAAATGTTTCCTTAACTGCCTCCTCTTTCAATTATACTACTTTGTATGGGAAGTGAATATATATGGAAGAAATCACAAAAAGGAATTCAAATCTTGCTTGGCTAGATGCCAAGATGAAATTCTGCACTACTTCTGCATTAAATGTTCTGCTCAATGCCTTATCTGTTACCAACCATTGTCAAAAAAGTAGATAATTGTTGGTTTAGTTTTTACATGTTAGTTTGAAATCTTATGCCACTTCAAGATATAATCAAACTTTTCCACCTTTCTTAAAATACGACTTTAATCTAAAATGGCGGTGTATTAAGACCTTCAGAGACTTGAATATTAATAATGTTTGTATCGTTTGAACATTTCCTCAGCTACAACTTTTTATCAAAACTTTTTCCCCTATGGCTGGCAATTGTTTCACAAAAATAAAACCATTTCCCAAAATTTTAAATCTTGCATGTTAATTTGTGGTGCAGGTTTTATTTTTAGTTACACTATAGCATTTGAAGATCTATGTCCTTTCAAAATGGTGTATGTGGAAATAATCAGAGGGACAATTTAATGGCATCAATCTCTATGAGCACTGACGTATTTTTTTTTTCTCAGTTCAAACTGACAGAAATTACCCAATCCAATACACTACTTGTGACAGGTGTCTTTAATGCCCAGTTTACTAGGCCACTCCATCAAACAGCCTTACAATCAGAGCAAACTCTAGTTCCCTTATTAGGAGTAACATCTGATAGAATGTTCATGTTTAATGAACATTTTATTGTAATAACTTATACTATAATGTTAGGATGCCTTTTGTAACATCTATTGCTCTATTAGAATAATCTAGACCAACCTACTGTTGGACAATGACAAAGTTATGCCCTATTTTACCAAAAATTAGAGAAAATCCCATTAATCTATGAGTAATAACCTAAAAGTATTTCAAAACTGCCAAGAAATTATCAATGCTGCCCTCAGCTAACAGCACATACTGAATCTTTATTACAAATCATTCAAAGATACTGGTAAGGTTACTAACTCTGCCATTTCTGTCTCTAAGTGAGTAGGAGAAGCGGTATCTAAACATAATTATTAGAATTAATTATTAGATAAAATCCTTAAAATGCTTGTTTGTCTTATCTATAACTTGCAATGTAAGGAAACTTGTAAATCAATTAAAGTAAATTTAAAAAAAAAGAAAAAATATGATTTACCATTAAATCAATTCTAATTTAGCAGTGTAATGTATATACATTACTTTTAGATAGGGTATGTTTGTATAATATTTTTATTAAGGAAGAACATACTATCTGCAAAGTGTATAGTTAATAATAAATAAAAATACAATTCTATGCTTTTTTAATATTTTTAACCTCTAGAAAACAAACCATGCTTGTCTTGCACAGGCATTCTTGGAAGTTAGTGTTTATATTGAGCCAAAACATTTCACCACAAAGATGTATGCAAGTGCACAAAAACATCCCAAGATTTTGTCCCAGATTTAACAGTATGATTTTCTACCTTACCTCATGGCCTCTGCTGATGTACTTTAGAGCTTAAACATGCACAGAATGTTTACTAGCATAGCACGTAGTTAAAAAGCATGTAGGATCAGCCAAATCTATGCAAAAAAAGACAACTTCAAATTTGATTCACATTCCAACCACAGTGAAGAGTTACGAAATGGAATGTATTCATGCATATGACAGAGTGAATTTATCTAAACCATAAGTATATATTGTTAATCAACTGTATGGATTCTTTGTGCAAGCAGAAGATAATCCTTTTTAGTCAAAGAGGAACCATAATTGCTTACAAACCCAACAACAATCCAGCTACTGTAAAGCCATTTTCTTCTATTCTTGTTTTAAGATTTTTATAACAATTTTTGATTTCTAAAAGTGATTCTAAACATACAAGTTCTCAGTGAAAGAAGGGACAAGAAACTCCATCATAAAGGTTAAAAACAAATATAGCAACAAAATTACTAAAAATAAGAAGTCATTCACTAAAATGAGAGAAGGGGAAAAAAAGCTTGAAAATCGGTAGAAAGAAACTCTAAATATTTCCTGTATAGAAGAAAAGCAAAGTTTCATACCGTGTCTAAATTGAAAAAACTAGATTGTTGCAAATGAACTTTCTGTAAATATGATACTGTGTTTGAATTTTTCACAGAATAAAGCTGAAATAACTCCAAGTAAGCATTTATACAACTCACGCTTCCCTAATCATTCTAATATCTCTGACATACAATATTTCATAGAAGTATGATGAAACTTTCAAATTTTTATGCAGCAAAAATTATACTAGCTAAATATTCTTGTATACAAAACTTAGACTTGTATATTAATAAACAGTGAAGTTTTAACTGTTATGTTTGGTGAAAGGGTATGCAACACTTAAAATTTTGAGTAAAAAAAAAATGTTTCTTTTAAACTACCATTAAGCAGTGCTCCAAATATTTGACCACTGATCAAAATTTCAATTTTCACAACAAATCACTTGGTCAGCGAGATCAAATACGTCCAATTTTCACAACAGATCACTTGCTCAGTTATCTGTAAATTGGCTGATGTCAAAAACTGTATTTTTTAAGCATCTAATTCTGTATGTTTTATGGTCATTAGTTGCTGATCTACTTTATTTTAGGAAGAGCATATGTCAGTTTGTAGCCAGAACTTCCTGTAAACAATAAGCAACCAGGCAGATTTCAGAAAAGAAAGTGGAGTAATAAACTGACAAAAATCTGATAATTTGTCCTGTGCATAGAGTGGGACTGCAGACTAGATAAACTTGTAGTGGAAGAACGGGAGTCCTACTTACAGATATGTGCGCCTTTGTGAGAAATCAAAAGAGAAGCTGCTTTAATGAGTTCAGAAATTCTCATTTTGTCATTTAATTAAAATCACCACTCCTTGTCTGAGTGTTTACAGTGAGCAAGCACGTGTTTATTATAGCAGCTCATATTTTAAATAACAGAAAGCTAACAGAAAAGCATTTGCCTTCATGGCTAAGTAAACAATACTATTATCTTATAAGCTTGTTAAACATGTTATTATGTATCTATTTGATAAAAATATCAGGGGATTTTATTTATCTTAGTGTTTTTTTTATAGTCACCAAACAATAAGGGTGCAGAATTTAATTTTGTAATCAAAAAATGAACAAATAAACATGAAGTCTGCAGTAAAAATACCAAGGTTAACACTTTACTATATAAGGCTTACACATGGCTACTTACACAGAAGCTTAGTGTAAAAAAATTTAAAAGGATAAAGAAAAGAAAAATCGGAAACGGGAAATTATAGTAATTATAGTAACGTGAAATCAGTGATCAGTTTCAGCTATAAAAATTAAAAAAGCAAAAAAAAAACCCTAATTGAAGCATCTTTTATTACTATTTAATTACACTAATATGAAATGAAATTAGTAGAGGCAACCTGAATTAATTAATGTTCTCATCTACATCCTTAAAAGAAGAATTTAATAATCTAGAAAATTTTGCAAACAAGCCCAACAGTTTACAAACACACGCATACAAACTCATGACTACACAGCAACATTCAGTCAAATAGAATGTTAAAAAGACCAGCCTTTAGCATCAGCTCTAGGCCAAGCCAAACTGCAATTAAAACAGCAGCATTATGTTAAAGAACAACTAAAAGCAATGCATATGCCACTACTACGCAAGCAATCCATCTGTTCGTACCTGTTATTTTGCCTCTTTTTGCAGAAAGGGCATGTATTTGCCCTATAAACAGGAAAAGCAAAAGGGAAAAATACCAGAAGATTTAATTTTAGCAACAGAGAGCAATGCATACTGTGTCCAATAATCGAAGAAAATGTTTGATTTACATTGTGTTTGTTACATCTTAGAAATTAGAAAGAATGTCTGTATTTTTAGAACCTTGCTGATTTTTCTTAGGTACTGAGCTAAAGCCTCAAAATGTAACCATCTAATTCAAAACTATTCCATGCTCACTTTAGCTGTTTGAAAAACTGTTGAATTTCAAAATATAACTCAGCACTTGAGGCATTAAAATAGCACAAAATGCAAATTGCTGTGTACGTTATAATAATAAGTAAAGACTCAGGTTAGTGAAGGAATGTTTCAATGTGTATCTGCAAAACAAAAAAGGTAAAGGTTATTCCCACATTGGAAAAAAGAAGAGAAGGTTAGAGATGTAACGTTTCAGCTATATAGCCTTCGTCAGGTGTGTGCAGACCAAGTCAGTGTTATGGGGTTTGCAGCAAGTGATGAGGAACTTGAGTCTCACCGGAAATAGAATGCTATTTAACTATATATATAATCTGAAATAAATTTCACTGGATTATAATAGTGCAATCATCTTTAAAATCTTTTTCTTCTATTAAAAAAAAAGATAGAAACGTCTTGTAAATAGTAATAAAGCTTTTATTATTATTTCATGGGGATTACTATGCCTGGTCGGTCAGGCCCCTTCAAGGTTTGTTTTTTATCTACATGTGGCTTATTATTATGTATGCATAGGGAACGTGCCTCCTTCTCATATATTGATATAGAATTCGAATATCGACCTGCACATTTGGCTACAAACACAGATAACTCGTCCTACAGAGTCTGTAATGCAAACTATCAGCATTACATACCCAGAGGCATTCCCATCAATGTTGGGTGTTACATCTCCAGTGGATGGCACACTGGCCTCACAAAGCATTATGCGGTGTTGGTATTTTTAAAAAAAAAAAAAAAAAAAGGTCAGTAAATTTAGCAAACAAGGGTGAACGTCAACGCAGCAAATGCTCTGCGAATTATAATTGGCAAAATTCACTGATCCAACACTAGTCAACATAATAACTACTGAAGTTTCAAAAGAATAAACAACAGGAAAACGTAACTAGATCCTGTGAGGCTAACGTTCACATTGTGGCAGACGGCTGGGGTTCCTGGGGCGCCTGGAAGGACCGGGAGAGGAATAATGCTTCCCCTGGGCCACAACAGGGCAGCCGCCCTGGTCTGCATTAGGGCCACAGGATCAGAGCTTGGAAGCTCATCCCTGGGGCTTGTGGCCACCACGAGGGAGGCCCGGACAATTATGGAGCCCTGGACGGCAGCACTTCTGCCACACCAGGAAGTGCTGCCGGAAAATATTCCAGGTACGCCCGGAGTGCTTCCAGGTGCAAGGGCAGCACTTCCACCACACCAGGAAGTGCTGCCGGAAGAGCATCAGGAAGCACCTGGAGCACATCCGGGTGAAATAAGAGAGGCAGCCTTACTCCATTCGGGGAGCCGGAGTTGGGAGGCAGAAGATGGAGGTTGCGATGGGAGGAGTGGAGGTGGCAGAAGGAAGTCCGAAGAGAAAGAGACTGAATTGAGGGTGAATCGGGCACTATATTGTGTGTGCATTGTGTTTTGGAGAATTAAAACATGTGTGTTTTGGGACATTCGGTGTCTGCCTGTTTGTGTTCGGGTTCAAAGTCCACAACATCAACTAAAATCTAATACCTGGAACCCATTCAGCCTACATCTAGAGATCATGCATGTAATAACCACTCTGGAAACTATCAGTTTCTCTCCTCTTATCAGCATCATATTATCTAATCTTAAAAATTGGTTTGCTCTCTTTGTTCAAAAAAATTATTTTGCTCTAGAATAACAACTTCTTCCTGTCCTTATACTCATGTATCATGCTTCATCACTGCAAGGCTCAAATTTAAAGATTACTGTACTTTTAATGTTGGGATATTTAGAATCACAGTAAAGCTTCCTGAAATAATTTTTTTTTTGTTGGATGCACATATATGCAGATTCATACTGCTGCTGGCCTAGAATACACCACATACAGTTGCCCATGTGAGAAATGTGGTTGTGGCTTTGAGCCTTAGACCGTAGATTTTGATTTGTATCAACAGTAAGATACATGGAAAAGTTCATGAACTGTGACTCAGCTGTTTTGGAGTGATGCATCATTACACCTAACTGCCCCAAGTCTCCAAATTACAACCACCCATCCAGAAGGAATTTTTGAAATGCAATGTGTGGTTCAGTTTTACATTACATGCAAAATGTCAATATTAAAAAAGATTAAAAAGATTATTACTTTGGGATACTGCAAAAAAACACAAACTAACAGATAAAATGTGACCGGGGGTTGAAATGAGAAACAGTGTGCAAAATGAATAATTAACATTAAATGATGATGAAAAATTCTAAAGGCAAATAAAGGGTATAACGATTTTATTTATATGAATTAAGAAGACAATAATGTGTCAAAGCAATTTTTATGTCACTATCTGAAGCACCAACTCACACAAAGGCATCTTTAAGTTACTACAAATGCTTATCCATTTCTAAGCAGCACTTTCAATGATTTCACTTCAGACTGTACAGTAGATCCCCGCGAAGTTGCGGTTCAGAGTTCGCGGCCTCAGTCATTAGTGGATTTTTCCTTAGAACCTAACTAATAATTGTTAGCGGAAACCGCAAATATCCTCCCTAATTTTTATGGCTTTTTTCGTGGCAATACTGTACTGTAGAGAAAACCACGACTTGGGATGGTGAAAGTAGCCAATAGAATTTGAAACTGCAACTCCCAGCAGTCCCTGCAGTGGTTCTGATTGGTCTTCTGCTGAGGGTGCTGGGGCTCTTGAGGTCAAAGGATGTCAGCGTGGCTTTTAAAAAGGGGGCTGGTGACTAAAAGCAAAAAAAAAAGTTTTTGTAATTTGTGTTTCAAGTTCCTGTCTGCCTGCCTTCTATTGGGTTACTTGTACTTATTAATTTTGTCCTGGATCGTTTCATGCGTCTGGATTGTCTGTCTGTGTACATGAGGGCTGTAAGTGGACTCATGGCCATCCTGCAAAGAAAGGAGCGCTCCTGAACCCGTCCACTCATCTTCACCATTTCAGGAACTACTGGTAGGACTATCTGTACATTCCCATTCAACGTGCGAACCTCTGGACTATCTATTTTCATCATTACATTTCACCTGTTGCCGTTTTTCATTAACTTTTTCATGATTTACTGTGTGTGTTTTGTTTGTGCTTTGTTGAATTTGATGTGTAATCGCCGTAAGGGGAACGGGGTGGTATCATTGTTTTCTTATTTCATTTGTTTTCATTACATTCTTTATTTGCTGTTTGATTACCGGTTTGCTTTGTTTTTGTCTCTGTTTGTGAGTGCGTGCGTCGGGTCAAGGCTGGAATCTCCACCATAAAAATAAATAAATCACTCTCTTCTCGATTGCGGCTTCTCACGCAACGCTATGCTTACTTAAAAGCCTGAACCGTACCCGTCCTTTCTGGCTGATTGCTTTGTTTCTCTCTCCACCCCCAGACATTCTCTACTACTATGATGTTTGTCTATTGTTTAATCGTTAACTAACTGCATGCTGAGCACCTTTTACTTCTGAAAGAGACGTTTGTTTGAAGTGTTTGAATAAAGTTCCTGTCTCTACAATATTCTGTGTTTGTGTGCAATTCTGTGACCCAAGCTGCACTAAGACTAGCCTGCAAGCATCTGTGCTTACCTCTGCGTGCTTTCATACAGCCAGTTTAAGTGCAGTTGGCTCAGTGATTTACATCCATGGCGTCAGTTGCACTTTGTACATATTGTTCCAGTAGTTTTTTTAAAATAGTTTTTACAGTTCATTAGCAGTCTGTAAAATGATCAGTGTTGCAGTAATTGTGATGCTCTTTGCATGAAAAAAAAATGTGTTCCATTAAAATTTCACTTTTTCTTTGTTAATTGTGATGTTTACTTAAAGTGCAGCATACAATTATACAACTCAAAATTATATATCGAGCACATCTGTCTCGTCTAAAACTCTCCAAAATGTTTCCAGGGCATGATCCAACCTGTGAACGCTGCAACCAAGTCCCAGCTTCACTGGGTCACACGTTCTGGGCCTGCACCAAATTAACATTATTCTGGACCAAAATTTTTAATTACCTCTCAGACAGCCTTGGTCTCACAATCCCATTAACAGCTGTGTTTAGGGTTCTTCCAGATGGGTGTAACGTGGAGAAAGACAAACAAATTGTGATTGCATTCACTACACTTTTGGCACGCAGACTTATTCTGCTAAACTGGAAGAACCCAAGCTCTCCTCTTTTAAGTCAGTGGGAAACCGATGTGTTATACTATTTGAAACTGGAAAAAATCAAATACTCAGAGGATCTGTACAGACTTTTTTCAAAACATGGCAGGATCTAATCAGCAGTATTTTAAAATAAGCTCTTAAAGCACAGAGGAAGCAATTATTTCCATATATCTTTGTCTTCCGCATTCATCTCTATTGGCTTATCAAATTTATTAATTTAGGTATGTTTGCAAGCCTTAAATTTCACGCTGTTTGCCTTGCTCTCTCTCTCAGGGGTGGGGATCGATTTGTCCTTAACTCAATTTTTCTTTTTGTAAAAAATTGATTGATTTGTATGGATTGCAATAAAATTAATAAAACTTCAAAAAAAAAAAAAAAAACAAAGATACAGGTTTATCTTTACACTATTTTTAGGTAATGTATTAATCTGAGTTTGAAATTAAATTAAAGTGTTTTGGGGGCATATTTAGGGTTTAAACTATGAAAATAGGCATTTTTTTAACCACATCCAAAATTCATGGTTTTTCACAATTCGCGGGTGCTCTAAGAACATAACCCCCGCGAATTTTGAGGGTGTACTGTATTTGTAAAGTTTTCCAAAACAAAACAAGCCCAGTAAGACTTAGGCTTTAATTCTGATTTGTTTAGTTTAACACATAACACTCAATTGTAGTTTATAGATTGAGGGCATAATAAATCCCACTAGAGATACAAATACAGTGGAACCTCGGTTCACGAACGTCTTGGAACACGTACAATTCGGTTTACGACCAAAAAGTTTGCCAAACTTTTGCCTCTGTTCACAACCACACACTCGGTATACAAACAAGCCAGTTTCCCTTTCGGTTTGTGTGCGCCGATGATTTCTGCACGTCTTGCATTGTTCTCAGTCAGACGTGCGTGCTTGCACGTGCGTGCATGCTTTCGCTGTGAACTCTTTGTGCTCTATTTCATTTCCCTTCCAGTTCGTACATGCCGATTACTGCATTTAAGCATGTGTTCAGCCTTTCCCTGTGCATTGTTCTCAGTCAGACGTGCGTGCTTTTGGTGTGAACTCTTTGTGCTCTACAGTATTTCGTGTGATTTTGCAGTTAACCATGGCTTCTAAGCAAGTGAAGAGTGGTGAGTAAAAAGGTTTGAAGAAAACTCAAATCGAAGTAAAGAAAGAAATTATTGAAAAGCATGAGCGTGGCGTTCGTGTTACTGATCTTGCCACAGAGTACAAGAAGTCAAAATCTACGATTTCGACTATTCTAAAGCAGAAAGAGGCCATTAAAGCAAGTCATGTTGCAAAAGGAGTTAAAGTGTTAACCAGGAAGAGGCCTCAAGTGCTGGAAGAGGTGGAAAAACTGTTGCTAGTGTGGCTGAATGAGAAGCAACTTGCAGGGGACAGCGTAAGCGAGGCAATGTTATGTGAGAAAGCCAGGAAGATTCATGGCGATTTGCTGCAAAACTATCCTTCTATGAGTGCCGAAAGTGAGGAATTTAAAGCCAGTAGATGATGGTTTGAAAAGTTTCGCAAGAGAAGTGGCATTCATAGTGTGGTAAGGCATGGAGAGGCTGCTAGTTCAAACGATGAAGCTGCAAAAGAATTTGTGATAAATTTCACAACATTAGTGGAGGGCGAAGGCTACATCCCGCAACAAGTCTTCAACTGTGACGAGACCGGATTATTCTGGAAGAGGATACCGAAGAGGACCTACATTACCCAGGAAGAGAAGGCTATGCCCAGCCATATACCAATGAAGGACAGGTTAACTGTTTTGTGTTGTGCTAACACTAGTGGCGACGTAAAAATCAAGCCGCTACTCTTTTACCAATTTTAGAACCAACGTGCTTTCAAGCAGCACAATGTAAACAAAGCCAGACTGCCTGTGATGTGGAGGGCAAACACAAAGGGTTGGGTCACAAGGACCTTGTTTTCGGAATGGTTGCAAAAGGCTTTCGCTCCCGCCGTGCAGCGATATCTCGAACAGAATAACCGGCCTAAAAAATGCCTTCTTCTGATGGACAATGCTCCGGCACACCCTCCAAATTTGGTTGACGATATGGTCAAGGAGTACGACTTTATTAAGGTCGTGTTCCTCCCCCCCAACACGACTCCTCTTCTTATTTTATATATTTTTTTTCTCCGGCCGTCTGGAGTTTTTTTTTATATTTTAAGACTGTCCCCCCCGGGCAACTGACCATTAAATTAATTCTATGTTAATTAATGTTGACTTATTTTATTTTCTTACTGTGTCTCTTATTTTTCTATTCTTCATTATGTAAAGCACTTTGAGCTACATTTTTTTGTATGAAAATGTGCTATATAAATAAATGTTGTTGTTGTTCTGCAGCCCATGGACCAGCAGGTTATTTAAAATTTTAAGAAGCTGTACACCAAAGGACTATTCACCAGGTGTTTCAATGTGACCGAGGAGATGTCTTTGACCCTGAAAGAGTTCTGGAAGAACCATTTTAATATCGTTCATTGAATCAGCCTCATTGATAAAGCCTGGTTAGACATCACACACCGGACCTTGATCTTGGCCTGGAAGAAACTTTGGCCTGAATGCGTTCCTGAACAGGTTTTAGAAAGCTTTAAGCCTCCTATTGTGGATGAGATTGTGTCCATGGGCAAGAGCATGGGTCTTGAAGTGGACAATGAGGACATCGAGGAGCTGGTCCTGGATCACAAGGAGGAGCTGACGAAAGAGGAACTCGCTGAACTCCAGCAGGAGCAGCTTAGGTTGCTTACTGAGGAGCAGTCCTCCGGGGAAGAAGAGGAAAGGGCGGATATAAAAAGTGATGCGATAAAAGCCATCATGGAAAAATGGAATGAGTGCCAGGATATTTTTGAGAAGAATTACCCTGACAAAGTGGTTACGAACAGAGTGATAAACATGATGAATGATAATGTCGTCTTGCATTTCCGAAAAATTTTAATGCGTAGGAAAAGGCAAGTCACAGATTGCTATTTCGCAAAGTCTGATCCACCAGCTAAACAGCTAAAAACACTAGAAACCCAAGAAATCACAACAGAGAAAACACCTGAAGGAGAACATTCCTCCCTCGCGGAGCCGGACTCTCCCTCAAAACTGTAACCTCCTCTCCACCCAGTTCCTCCTCACTTGCTTCATGCCAGAACTCGATTCATGCAAGGTTAGTTTTCTTGGTGGTTTATGGTTAGTTTTTGTATTACGGATTTTTCAAATGTTCATTTATCGGTTCGTAGCTTGATTTGTTGCAATGTTACTTTTCTTGGTTGTTTATTAAGTTACAGATTTTTCAAATGTTCATTTTTTTTCCCTGCGTTTAAAACTCATTTAAAAAAAAAAAGTGTTTACAGCGAGTGGTTTGTAGCGTGATTTGTTGCAAAGTTACTTTTCTTGGTGGTTTATTAAATTACGGATTTTTCAAATGTTAATTTTTTCCCTGTGCTTAAAACTCATTAAACAAAATGTTTTTAGCGAGCGGTTCGTAGCATGATTTGTTGAAATTTGACTTTCTTGGTGGTTTATTAAATTACGGACTTCTCAAATGTTCGTTTTTTTCCCTGTGCTTAAAACTCATTAAAAAAAGTGTTTACAGCAAGCGGTTCGTAAGGCTATAATTCTTGCAATGTTAGTTTTCTCTGTTCAAGGTTTTCTCAGTGTTATTCAATGTTTTTACATTTAGCTTACTATTACGCTGTGCATTCTATTGTATGATTAACTATTTGTGCTTAAAAATCTTTAAAAAATATATATATTTACATACAGTTCATTCAGTCTGGAACGGATTAGTTGTATTTACATACAATCCAATGGGAGAAATTACTTCGGTTCACGACCAATTCGGTTTACGACCAGAGTTTTGGAACAAATTATGGTCGTGAACCCAGGTTCCACTATATTCAGAATACATCTTAATTGTAGGTTAATGATACAGTGTGTTTTTGATACATCTTTACTAACTATAGGTGTAATTTACAAGGAAAGCAACATAAACGAACCAGAAGATGTAACAACCACAATGTTGATTTTTCTAGATTGGACATTACCTCTCCAACTCCTTATCTCTGACTATTATACTGACAGGGCTGTCTGTAACTATAAGAAAATTACAAGAGATAGAATTTGCCAAATAAGAGGAGCAGCAGTATGTAGAAAAGACATATGTTCCGTATTTATGTGTAAAATAAAAGAATTCAAGTTGGTAAAAAGAAATCTAAATCACTCATAAGTGTATGTGTGTTTATCAGGAATCCACTCATAAGTGTATGTGTGTTTATCAGGAATCATTTGATAACACAAGAGCCTTAGCTGTTAGTTACTTCTAATCCAGGGAATGAGGCACAAATTCCACCTCTCTTAGAGTAAACCCCACCTCAGCCAGCCTAACTAAAGAAAGCTGTTTTACTCAATTAGCTGTTCTGACTTTTATTTAACTGTAAGTGTTCATCTTGTGACAGGTTCACCGTACTTCACCAAAGATTACTGGCACATTCACATTTTGTTCTATTTGGTACAGTTCAATGAAAAGATCTAACTCATTGATGCAGTGATTTATTCATTTCATCATGTAACAGCAAGTCCAACCCAACCCTACCACCATCCTAAGCAGGAAAATAAAAGTAGATTCAAAAGGCCTCTATATGATAAGCATGTTTTAAGTGTACTATAAGGAAATTGAATGTGATAACCATACCCATAGTTTGTATGTTGCTTCATCATTTTTGTTTATGCATTTTGATGAACTATTCAGGGAATCAGCTTATTTATGTTTCACTGAGAACTGGATAACCGAGGAACTACTCAGAAGGAGTATGTTTCCTGACTTGTTCATTGTTTAGCTCACTACTGTTATCACTTTAATTTTGCATACACTACCGTAAAATTTTTAAAGTGACATAGTTTAAGGTTAAGGATCAGCATTAATGTGACTTGGAGAGAATCCATTAATGTACAGAGCAAAGCTATGCCCAGTAAGGATGATTCAGGTTCCTTCTGGATGAAGGAAAATATGATATCCATCCAGCCTAATGGTGGGAAGTAGAAATATTTATTTACAAATGTGAATAGCGAACAACAGTTTTCAGTTAGTTTAAAATAAACTAATATATCTATAAGAATGTATGTAAAGTACTAAACTAATGCATTTATTAGGTCTATGAATTAATTGAAATTTAATTGTGGTACCCTCTAGCACTCTTAATGCTGTTGGTAGACAGAAAAATTATTATCTGAGCAGCATTACTTCTATTTTATGATAAGGAAACAAATCTATGAAACACTCTTAGTTCAATTTAAATATGTCAAGTGCTAAAACAAACTTTCAACATTGTGTCTTTCTAGGTAAAAGAAAAAAAAACATCAATGGCAGAACATGCAAATCTCTAAACATGACACCAAAGAGTGCTCCACTGCCTCTAGTTACTTACTTTAGTCCACAGCATGGCAAGGTGAGGAGTCTAATCAGAGCTAGAATCATTCGCATTGGAAGGAGTGTGAAGACGTACAAAAATGCATCAAGGCATAGGAAGAATCCAAAAAGCATCAACTGCAATACAAAAAATCATGAATTTTAATTACATATACATAGTGGGCTGGCACCCTGCCCGGGGTTTGTTTCCTGCCTTGAGCCCTGTGTTGGTTGGGATTGGCTCCAGCAGACCCCCGTGACCCTGTAGTTAGGATATAGCGGGTTGGATAATGGATGGATGAATGGAGATATATATATATATATATATATATATATATATATATATACACACATACATACTACATACACACACACTATATACATATATATGTACCGTATATGAAAATTATATAATGATAATCACATTTTAACATAATAATAAAGTTTCATAATATATACTGTTATAATTAACTAAGAAGTATGAGAAACTGTGATTAAACTTAATTCAGCAGTACTGTAATGCAACGTAAACCACGTAAAACAAACACACACGTATATATATTTATATATAAAATGCAACATTTCTCACTCATCAACAAAACACAATTTCTCATTCAGTTAAAAAGATCAAATTTGGTAGGATTATACACCTAGATCAGTAGATATCCACTAAGAAAGGACATTTCCATATATCAATGTCTAGTGGTTAAAAACTGCTCCTACAATAGTAAAACTACATACTCAAAAATCTCACAAAACACTTTAATTGAAATGTGGTGACATTATAGAAAAATAAAATTAAAAGACCACAATGGAATAGAATGAAGCATGATTCTTTTTATAACTGTTAGAGATGCTGCTTTTCAGAATGTGACACAAAGAGAACAGGATAATGCTTTTAAGTGAATAAAAGAAATTTGTAACTTTTATTGTTCTTTTTTGTGGTACACATTTATTCAAAGTCACTATTATGATAAGGCAGTTTTTAGTTTTACAGTAATCAAATTTAAATAACCTTTACTGCTTTTGATGATATCCTGTAATACAGAATTCTTGTGCAACAAAGAAAAAACCCATACCTGAGGCATAAGTTTAGTACAGTTCGCTTGCTACCATTCTATGATACTTATAAGGTGTGCATTGCAAGGGTAGAATTTGCAGTTTACTCTATATTTTATTTCACTTTCCATTGTTTTGCATTGTGTAAGTTTATTTGGGTTTTATTTCAGTTCTTATTAGTTCCAATTTTTATTTGCTTTAAACCTACAAAAACCTGTAACAGTACAAGATTATAGATCAAAGAGATACTTTAAAATCTGACCATTTTTACAGGATGTGAAGACAGAAATATAGATCAGATTACAAAAAATACAACTAAATGTAAAACGGGTTTTAGATTTTAGATTAAGTCACCCCTGATGGAGTAAAAACAGAATTTATTATAGTTCAATAACATAATATACTCTCTTATATTCCAATGGCAAACAATAGAATGCAGATGGATAAAAAAAATACAGTTTTACCTGAGAGCTTGGGGTAATAGCAATAAAACAAGGTAAGGGGGTATTGAAGACAGCCACTTTATTGGATGGAAATATAAACAGTCCTCACATTATATTCAAAACAATAGCTAAACTGACCAAACAAGAATTACGCTATAAAGTAAATGTCATCTTAAAATTTTGATTATTAGTTGTATAAATGAATTTAACACTATATAATAATAATGCAGACAGTAAATGTCATCTTAAAATTTTGATTATTAGTTGTACAGTCCCTGACAAAAGTCTTGTCGCTTCTCTATTTTGTAGAAACTCCTGCTATTAACCTGACTTTTAATTAATCAACTGGTGTTAGAAATAGCTCATATGAAAAGCTAAAGCCCTCCCAAATGATGTTTAATGCACTGAAATAAATTAGTTTCACTGAAAAAAGATTTATCATTTAATCAAGAGAGATAGGTCAAATTTGGGCAAGACAAAAGTTTTGTCGCCTATACAGAAAATGAACAACTTTACTGCAAATCCAAAAATATGTCAGCAAATTAAGTAGTGGTGCTGTGAGATCCAAATTTAATATCTTGTATGACTTCCATGAGCTTGAAGGACAGCATCCATGCGGTTTGGCAAGGATTCATACAATTTATTGATGAAGTCATCAGGAATAGCAAAGAAAACAGTCTTGCATGCCTCCCAGAGTTCATCAATATTCTTTGGTTTTGTCTTCCATGCTTCCTCTTTCATCCTACCCCACATATGCTCAATGATGTTCATGTCTGGTGACTGGGCTGGCCAATCCTGGAGCATCTTGATCTTCTTCGCTTTAAGGAACTTTGATGTGGAGATGAAAGTATGCGATGGAGTACCATCCTGCTGCAGAATTTGGCCTTTTTTATGGTTGGGAATATAAGAGGTAGCTAAGATTTCTTGGTATTTTAGACTATTGATGTTGCCTTCCACCCTGCAAATCCCTCGCATACCCCCATACTGGATGTAACCCCAGACCATGATTTTGCCTCCACCAAATTTCACTGTTTTCTGGGTAAATCTCGGCTCCATGCGGGTTCCAGTAGGTCTCCTGCAATATTTGCGGTGACTGTGGTGTAATTCAACAGAAGATTCATCTGAAAAATCCACCTTCTGCCACTTTTCCAGCGTCCATCCTTTTAGCAGGCTGTGGGCCTTGGCCAATGCCACACGGTTTTTCAATTGTCTTTTGTTTAGTGCTGGCTTATGGGCACTGATTCGACCATGGAGGCCATTTCGAGACAGAATCCGACAAACTGTTCTGGTTGACACAGGGACTTCAGGTGACCAGGTCTCGTGGAGCTCTGCTGCAGTGGAAAATGGGCTGGCCTTGGATTTTCGAGCCAACAAACGGTCCTCTCGAGCAGTTGTCTTGCGGGGTCTTCCTGACCTGGGCTTGTCAAAAACGTCTCCAGTCTCTTCAAATCTTTTTTTTTTATCCTCTGAACTTGACGCTGAGACACATTGAAGGTGTTTGTCACATCAGCAGTGGATTTGGTCTTCAGCCTCTTGATAATCAACACTTTAGTCTCAGGGTGAATCTTAGGCATGTTTGCAGAGGTCTAGTTGCAGTTGATGTGAAGGTCTAGTGTACTGGGGTTCTTTTTATACACATCTGAGACCTAATTGATCCATTATTAGTCACAGGTGAAGCTCATATGACAAGGCAACAACACTTATGTCTTGCCAAAAATTGACTCAATGGGCTTTACCAAGCTGTGAATATTAGAATACTTTTTGTCAGTTTCGTTTTGCACTGAAACATTATTACAAAAGCTGATGGGATTAAAATGACCCATTTCTTGTAACAAAATCTTGATTAGAAATATATTTTAGCGGCACTTCAGGTCAATTTGTACACAAGCGACAAGACTTTTGTCAGGGACTGTATAAATGAATTTAACACTATATAATAATACTGCAGACCACGCAGTATCCATCAAGAATAAATAATATAACTGTGATGCTCCTCATTCCCAACAGTCTTATTTTACAAGAGTCATCTTTTAGTTTGTGAACCATGTAGAACTTCTAAGCTACTATGCTGCTTTATATCTATCAAGACATCATTCAGCTTTCTAACCACACCATTTTACTCACAAGTGGGAAGGAATTTGGTCTTATTCTGGTAGCACAGTATTGACAGTTCTTCTCCAACACCTCAAGGACGGCATGTTAGGTTAACCCATATTAATGAGTGCAGATAATTTATGGGTGTTGGGTAAGTTTGCAGGACAGGGCACCCTATGTGAAAGACAGGATAAAGACCTGGTTATGCTGGTCTAAACTGGCAGCAGGTTTGTGGTTTTGTAATCTGCTTACTATATAAATTGTGTTTATTCCTGCTTATTCCTATGTGTATCCATCAATTTTAAATGTTTGTTTAATAAAGCTGCTATTTTTAGAAAACATAGAAAAGTGTTAGCAGTCTGCCTTGCTAGGGTGTTTCATACTTCTGTGTTTCTTTACCTTATTTCTGCATGTAGTGGGGTTGGCAAAATTCTGGTAAAATGTAAGAGGAGTTGGGAGTGGGGTCGTTGAAAATGGCAGCAGTACTCAAGAAAAGGGTTTTCATCTTTCTCTGTTTGGTAATTTTCAGTTTGTAACGTGGCATCATTAACTATTTGTTCAAGAGAATATGAATAGTCTGATATATTTTCTTCTGTTTGTTCATCGACTATTACTCATTTTTTTTGCGATGCTGAAAGGATAGCCAACCTTGAAAAATAAATTGCTTGGATACAGTCACTGTTTGCAAAAAAGAAAATAGTTTCCACTATGCTCAGACCTTGTCAAGTTAAATATTGTAAGAAGGAATTTAGCTTGGAGCACAAAAAAAGAAAAAAGCACAAAAACCTACAGTTCAAAAGGAGTTTTAAACAAGTAAGTCAAGCATGCTGTAACTTTTGTGTTTAATACCAATGATCACACAAATGTTAACGATATCAAAGTAGCACCCTGCTTTGACATTTTTTAAACTGGACCCATGTCAGCTCTTTGCTGATAGTATGTATTTAATACTGTTACAAGATAAAAAATTCCTTGCTAAATTGGCTGGCCATTTTTATTATCATTCCTTAGGTAGAAGAACACTGCAATAATAATTTTTGCTTTTTCAAAGATTTTAAAAGAAAGGGGTCCCTTTTATTTACTTAAATTTTATTCACTATTTCTTTTTTTTTCCTTTAATTAGTTTCATATTTTAACAAAGTAAATCAAATAACAAGACATCCATGTCCGATTAGGTCAGATTATCTCAAGTTACAACGTGAGCTACCACAGCTATGCTGATGACACACAGCTGTACTTATCAGTAGCACCTGATGACACCGACTGTCTCGAATCAATAACACAATGTCTTACTGGTATTTCTGAATGGATGAATAGTAATTTTCTCAAGTTAAATAAAGAGAAAACTGAAATTGTATTGATTGGCAAAAACGGATTCAGTGAGGTTATCAGAAATAATCTTGACTCATTAGGATTAGAAGTTAAGACGGAAGTAAAAAACTTAGGGGTAACCGTTGACTGTAACCTGAATTTTAAATCACATATTCATCAGACCACTAGGACAGCATTTTTTCACTTAAGAAATATAGCAAAAGTTAGACCTCTTATATCATTGAAAGATGCTGAGAAACTAATTCACGCTTTTGTTTTTAGTCGACTAGATTACTGTAACGCACTGCTCTAAGGACTACCCAAAAAAGACATAAATCATTTGCAACGAGTGCAGAATGCAGCTGCTAGAATCCTAACTCGGAAAAGAAAATCCGAACACATTTCTCCTGTTTTGATGTCGCGACACTGGTTACCTGTGTCTTTCAGAATTGACTTTAAAATTCTGCTTATAGTTTACAAAGCCTTAAATAATCTCGCTCCATCTTATATATCGGAATGTCTGACACCCTATATTCCAAATCGTAATCTTAGATCATCAAATGAGTGTCTCCTTACAATTCCAAAAGCTAAACTTAAAAGAAGTGGTGAGGCGGCCTTCTGCTGCTATGCACCTAAAATCTGGAATAGCCTGCCAATAGAAATTCGCCAGGCTAATACAGCAGTGTTTTACACTGCTGAAAACACATTACTTTAACATGGCCTTTTCATAACTTCACTTTAACTTAATCCTGATACTCTGTATGTTCAATTCATCATAATAACTATTCATGGTGGCTCTAAAATCCGTACTGACCCCTACTCTCTCTTCTGTTTCTTTTTCCGTTTTCTCTGTGGTGGCGGCCTGCGCCACCACCAACCTACTCAAAGCACCATGATGCCCCAGCATTGATGGACTAAAAGCCAGAAGTCTACGTGATCATCATCATCAAGTCCTTCCGTGAAAACCATAAATACAAAGAGGACTGTTTCATTCATGTTAGGTAGATTGCCCAGAGGGGACTGGGCGGTCTCATGGCCTGGAATCCCTGCAGATTTTTTTTTTTTTTCTCCGGCCGTCTGGAGGTTTTTTTTTTGTTTTTTCTGTCCCCCCTGGCCATTGGACCTTACTCTTATTCTATGTTAATTAATGTTGACTTATTTTATTTTCTTACTGTGTCTCTTATTTTTCTATTCTTCATTATGTAAAGCACTTTGAGCTACATTTTTTTGTATGAAAATGTGCTATATAAATAAATGTTGTTGTTGTTGATTTCCATTAGAATGCAACAGCTTTACTAATCAACGCATATCTAAAATAATCAAGACACCACAATCATAATAAACCACATCAGGATATTGACTACTATTAGATGGGAATTTCTGAATTGACAAGGCAAACACAAAAGATGGAAAAATAACAGCTGGATTAACTGAAATACAAGATTAATTACAAGCATGAAGTGATTAGTGATGAAAATCTGATCCCAAGTTTGACCCCAGTATATACATTAAGCACTTTTTAACTATATATTATAAATATAAATATATAAATAAATATATATTATTTCCTATTCATCCATATTTGACAACTGGTTAAAAAACTCTGTGACTAGGGGTCTAAATGAATTAAACACTCCATCTTTTTAATAACTTTTCACTTGTAATTGAGGGTGAACCTTTCAGTTTTCCTCTGTTGTATACGGGACAGGGCCTTTTCTACTATACTTCTGTCCTGAACATACGGAAGCATATTAGGGCCACGGTGAAAAAAAAAAATACGGACACAGTGAAGAAAAAAAAATCTAAATGTCGAGATACGGAAGCGTATTAGGGCCACGGTGAAAAAAAAATTATGGACACAGTGAAGAAAAAAAAATCAAAATGTCGAGATTAAATACATTTTGACTTTATTCTCGACATTTATGTAAAGATTAAAGTCGACATGTTGACTTTATTCTCGACATTTCCTCTTTATTCTCGCCATTTATGTCAAGATTAATGTCGACATTTCCACTTTATTCTAGTAGTTTATTTTGTCAGTAGAATGTCACAAACTAAACTTCATCTTAAAATGAATGTTTAATTTACTAGATTTTCTCAAACCCCGTCATAAATTAATGTAGCACATTAAATGCTTTATATTAAGTGTTCCCCAACCCTGTTGTTAATCTCTACGCGCTTCTTAAACAGACTTCCTCTTGCACTGAGAGGCGCCGGCAGTGATCGCCGCACATTGACTTCATGATATTCCTGCTCTATGAACATTCAGAATACTAAGATAAATACTTGATATCTTTTTCACGATGAAATGCATTAAAGCATGTATTAAACATGGGTGGCGGGGAGCACGGTGGCGTGGCTGTAGTGCTGCTCTCTTGCATTAAGGGGTCCCCAGGTCTATGTTCAATGTAGAAAACTTTATGGCAGGTGTGACGAGGCTCCAAAAAACTGGACATAGGAATGGGTATCACACAGGTTTAACTTAAATATTGTGTAAATGTTGGGTTCGTGATGTGGTGATCGGAGACAAGAACGCAGAATTCAATGAATGTTCTTTATTTCATGCGTGCTGTCTCTATCTGACGTACTAAACCTCCAGTTCCTATCCTTCCTTTTTCATTCTACACATAATCAGTCACCACAAACGATAAATGTCTTTGTGAAGTTAAAACTAGTTATAAACTTAGACCAAGAATGAATAATTCAGATATGTCACCATTAACTTGTGGCATAAGATAAACATAAAAATCAAGACTAAATAAAATTTGTTTTTTAACAATTTCTAAATTTATAACTGTTTTGGCCTAATGGGCAGGATAGGGAAGGGTGAAATGTTAAATGGTTATAGGGCTTAGGGTTGAGTTGCAGTGGATATTGTTTGGATTTTATCTTAGCTTATTATTCATATTGTCACATTTATGTTTGTACTAAATTACTTGCTAGTAAAAAATGATAATTTAAAATAGTCAAAAAAAAAAACTGTTAGCATAAAAGTCCCCCACCTGAACATCACTGGTGAACAGCAGAAAAACCAGCTAGAGAGGTCTACTGTGGACTTAAAAATGTACAATGGGCATACCTTTTCCAGCTCTTTTGGAATCCGCATACATGTGTAAACTCTCTCCCTCCGCTCAGTGTACTTTGCTTCATTGTGTTCCAGAAAGTAGCCTCGAGTTAACTCTGTACTAATGAACCTCAGAAGTGAAAGATCTGTATTTAGAAAAAGAAAAAAGTACAATAAACACATGTACTGAGGCATAATATAATAATAATTTAGCAATACTATTAAAACTAATTTCAAAATAATGCTAAAATCATTAGGGAAAATTTTGGTATTTTTAAAGTTACATTTTCAAAACAGTAACCCACAACCATATTGTACATTTTTTAATAACTGAAACTATATGTAGATATTCTGTGGAACAGCAAGTCTCTCTAAAGGCCTACTGTAGAGTTTAACAGGACATTACTCAATATGTAAAACAAAAGCCATATAACTTATAAACACATCCAGTGAGTGTGTGCATTAGTACAGTATGCTCTGCAATGGACTGGTGCTACATTCAGGCTTCCTGACACCTTGAACTGGATTAAATGTACTGAATAACAGATGAATGCCGTAAACATTTTGTTGCTTTGTTTAGTTTATGAGCTTTATTACTTTCACATCACTCCACATTGTTTTAGGTACATACTGTACAAAATGATTAATATGTAAAACTTGTGTGGCTTGTTATGATTTTCAACCACCTTCTGACGTTTTAGTTAAAAAATAAAATCCTGGTTTTGTTGAGTATGAATCTTCAATATATCTCCACAAAACATGAGATTTAATTTTTTTCTCTGCCACAACTACAAACTACATGGGGTAAGTAACATACATAAAACATATCATCTTTGGAAAGATCAGTCCTTTAAGAAAATGAAAAAAGAATGGATGCACATTAATCACAAAGACAAAAAGTAAATTTAAGACAAGACTTTTTAGCTTGGGACGAGACGTGACTTTTTCAGAGAGATACTTTCACGTCCCGTGAGACAAGACTTTGTGCCAAGAGATTTAACCATCTCCAGGGCCGGAAATAAAAGACAAAGAGTGGATGACAAAGTAGAACATCGTAAAGACGTTGGCGCGATACACATGCAGAGCAGGTTAGAGATAATAAAAGTACTAAAATTCGAAGTCTGAAAAAATGATAGTAAAGATCGCATTAGCACAAACAAACAGAAATTATTACTCAATGAAATAACAGAACAGTGAAAAGAGATTGAATATATTGTTTGGATTTAAACTTTAAATCGGAGACTTGTAGATTGTCTAATTCGTGTTGCCATCAGGGAAAAGTAGTGTTTCTTCCCAATGAAGAGGTGTATCTGCGAGAATTAAAAGATTTGTTGTTTGGTGAAAGTAAAATCCACATACGCGAGCAGCAGAAACGTGAAGTGGCTGACGCGTAGCGCAGGCCGGGGGGGTAAGCGAGTGAATCAAGTAGGGGACGAAGCCCCTTCGTACAACTAAAATAGTATTTAATGCCAATATGGCTAAGTAGTAAACCAGTATAAATTTTTGTGTAAATAAAAAACAATTTCAAAAAAGTGTGATTTTTTTTTAAAACTTAAAACAACATGCAATAACCTGAAGAAAACACCAAAGAGTAAATATTTTTTGTTACTGATTCATCATTATTTATTTGTTTAATATAAAATATGTAATACCAGTCTAAGTGTACAATAATCTAAATTTTAGACCTATCCAAAGACATGAATACGACAATATTTACATTAGTAATTACCTATGGGGGTTAATACATAAAGGTAGTTAAAACTATACTCTCTTCAAAAACTACATGAATAAAAAGTAATTACTGACATTGTTTTCAGATATTCTTGCACACCTTTAACTGGCTATTAAGAAAGAGTTTGACTTTTATGATGTGCAAAAAAAAAAAAAGACCTGTCCACCCAATGCACTTAAGTCTGTGTTTTTAATATTCTTCAACCATTGAGACTTGTACATATTTACCATAAACAAATTGCACTGATGTACACAACACATTGTCATTCCTACCTAATTAAATTTATGGCTGCAGGGAATACCTTCTGTAAAAGAAGACTACAACTAAAATTACCATAAAGTTTAGAAAAGCAGCAGCTGAAAATATAGGTATTTGGGATCAGCCAATTTACTGATCAAGCCTTTTTTAGTGAAAATTGGCCGATTTAGATTGGCAGACAATCGATAGGAGCATCCCTAATATAAACACACTAAGTAACTCATTTAAGTCTCTGCAACAGTTTTGTGAGAAAAACTCAAAGTTAATGGACAATTATTCAGGCTGTAAATCTGACAGACAGATTTATAAATATAAACTAAAGACGATCAAAAGAAGTCAGGGGTAAACTAATACAAAACAATACCTGTGTGTGGATGTTCCAATGAGCACTGTTGCTTCACTTAATAAAAAGCAGAAGTTACATCAAACCACAAAAGACAATGCCTAACTAGGTTCTCTCTCAAAATTCTCTGTACAAACAAGAAGAGAGCTTGTAAGAGAAACAACTGAGAGGGCAAAAATTACTCTGAAAGATCTACAGGGTTCAGTAGCTGAGACAAGAATAATGAAGCACCAGTCTACTGTACCAAGTGCTCAGTTGTTTGTATGAGTGGTTGGCTATTACTCAAAAACAGTTTCACTAGTGCATCATATAATCTGATATGGATGACACCAAAATAGAGCTGGGACAGGGTCTGGACATCTGTTTAAAAGAGAAATAAAATGGATAGTGGAAAATACAAGTAAATACTGAGAGGACCCATATTAGTTTCCTAAAAAAACTGAATGATGGGTGAAAGTTGATCTCAAACAAAAGGCCAATGCCTATTTTAATATTTTGAAAGAAACAGAAGAAAAGGATTGGACATTACTAATATGTTCCAGTCTATAAGTTAATATGGATGGCAATCCATAAAAAGAAATATATACAGTTTCATTTATATCTTTTTGATGTGGAATAATGAAAGCCCTGGCAAGCCTTAATATTAAAGAGAGGTTTTCGTTATCAGCAAGAATTCACTCCAAATTAACTGGGTTTGAACAAAAACCCACAGCCACTGCATCCATCCCACCAGGACCAAACCTGAGGGTCCCCTACTTTAAAATGTTTTAAGTTTAGTATTGGTTGTTTATTTGTATAGTAGTGTTTTGTTTTTTAGGTTACAGTAAAACCTTGGATTGCGAGTAACTTGATCTACGAGTGTTTTGCAAGACAAGCTAAAATTTTTAATACATTTTAACTTGATAAACGAGCAAGGTCTTGCAATACGAGTAGTGCATATACGCTTTGTCCGCCGAGCATCATGTGGGGATTGTGAGTAATCGTCTCCCATGCTCGTTCTCAGTCGGCGTGCCACACTCATACAGTCAACATCCGTATAAGCGTATACTGTTTACTATAGCATTGTGACCACGTGTGTGTGCTGTAACATGCGAGTCCCTGTCATGCACCCCTAAACACAAGTCTCAATACTTTAGCAAAACCAGCTTTATTCAGCGCGAAACAGGAACAGCACGATTATTTATTGTAGCGGGATCTGCCACTCTCCTATACACAGTATACACAAACACAGCAGTCAGGCAGGGTCGTGGCCTGGTGAGTGGCTAATTACAGTGCTCTTGCATTTATAATGTTTCTTGCACCACCCATCGACAGTAGGTGCTTATAGCATGACCGCGATCTATTCTGATTCACTTTTACGGCGAACTGCTACAGCGCTGGGAGCCTGTGGTTGCTTCAGGACACTCTTCCACATGTTGTCCCATTGGGTGGAATCTCAAAAGAGTTTAGAAACCTTACAGTGCATAAAGCATTTTTTAAATTTTGTTTCCAAGTGAAGTGACTCTTCAAGCAAAAGCAACTGTCATTGGATAGGTTCCTTGTTAAAGTCGCAAAAAAAGAAAAAGATTCCACTGAGCCAACAGATAGCAGTGATTCCGTTAGTTAGAGTGAAAGTTGTCCTACACAATAACTCTCCTCATCCTCTCCTTTCTCTCATCTCCCTCACACCAGCCACGATTCTTTTCAAAGGTAAAGTGCAGGTTAATTTGTTTTATGTATTTTTACTTTCAATTTTGTATGAATCATTTTTATATAAATATTTATGAGTTGTGAAACGAATTATCTGAGTTTCCAATGTTTCTTATGGGGACGTTCGCTTTGCTATACGAGTGTTTTGGATTACAAGCATGTTTCCGGAACAAATTATGCTCGCACACCAAGGTTCCACTATATATATAGAATTTCCAAAATCTATGTAATGCGGAGCAATCTCTTGTCCAATTTCTATTATCTCCTAGCCTTGATTAGGGTTATGAGTAAAGAAGTCTTCGAGCCCACCAAGTAGAAGTCAAAGCAGAATCTCTTGAACAAAACGAAGACAATTTTCCTGGTTGTAGACTCATATAAAAAGCAGGGTCATTCCACGACAAATCAAATCAAATGGCCCATGCACTTTGGACTCAAAAAATTCTGGAAAAATTACCATTCACCAATGTTAGTGAGGAGACGCCCCGTAAATGTTTTTTGATGTAAGATCAATACTTTCCAAGATACTGTACATTCAGTTTACTGAGGGGAATGGAGGTGTCGATTTTATCCAACCTAATTTTTTCATCAGACTTCACAAGTCCATAGCTCAAGAGCTAAACCACCAAGCAGACTCGGACTTTGCACACTGGGGCATTAATTGGTATAGTATGTAATTAAATTAAAACATTTGGTCCAGGTGACCCTGCATGGTCAAAGCAGTCCCTTGAAACTGGCCAAAATTTAACTTGAGTTTTTGGCTTAGCTAAGTTTAGGCCTCAGAAACACAAATTTGTAACCAACACAGACTTTTGATTATTTTTCTCAGATAACTATATAGGCTTTCTTAAAAAATAATAAACAGAAAAGTAACTGTATCAGGGTCTGAACAGCAGACCTCTCAAATTCAAAAAAACATTTTGGATTTCATTTTCAGAGCACTCAAACTGCATGTGGGAATGTGCACAGAATTTTCTCAATATTTTTCATTTATTCTAGATTGTCCCTTCTTTCTCAAAACACAAACCTTACTTTTCTTATGCAAATCTTTTGTGTTTATTATCCATTCTAAACTTATGCTGAATGTGCCATGTGTCAGTAATGGTAATCACTGAGTTTTTAATCAGTAAGTTATCAAAAATGTCAAACTTTTTTCGCATCAAATGCTGATGTCCTATCTCATGTGATTCTCCATGGCCAAGACAGTCAATCGATTGTCTGAATAGCTACTGAAGTAGCAGCTGAGATCCTGCCCTCTCACAATCACACTCCTGATGAATCAGATGCGCCCCTCACCTTAGACCATTGTCCTATTGCAGGCTATGGTGGGAGCAAGTATGATGAAAAATGCTGGATTGGTGTAATTCGTGACAAGTGTGAGGCAGAATCATACATGCAAACTACTACACAGTTTTTCCATTGGCCACCTAGAGACGACATTTTTGGGTGCCATTACAATGTGTCACTGCACTGCTTAGAGCACCTACAACGGTCAGTGGAAGGTAGCACCATCTTGACTCTCAAAGACAAAGATTCTGCACACTGAGCACTTCATTTAAAACAGAAATGAAATGGGTCACATTCCTGCTGCTGCAATACCAAGATGTTAACACTTCATTATAACTAGTGTTGCATTTAATGATAAATCAAGCAGCTGTTGTTCATGTGTTGTGATTCATGTGGCTTTAGTGATTTATTTATTTCCATTAATCCTATACCCATGTTAGTGATGAAGAACTTGATGATTATCATTACTGACAAATGGTGAATTTAACCCATGTTTAGTATGTAAAATAAAAGATTCACATAAGAAAAGTAAGACTTGTTTTTTCAGAAAGAAGGACCCATGTAGTATATAAGAAAAATAACTTTAAAAATGTCTGGACATTCCACAGTGCACTCAGCTGGTCTGAAAATTAGACCCAAAGTGATTTTTTCACATTTGAGAGGTCTACTAGTCAAACCTTAATGCACTTTTTTGCTTGTTTATTGGCTTTTGAAAATCCCTATGTAGGTATCTAAACATGGAAACATTTTCACCAGACTGCCTATGCTTTTTGAAAGCCTAAACATGGCAAAGCCAACAACACAGAATTTTTTTTTTCCATTTTTGAAGTTCTGCTCTTTTAATGTGGTGTCATCTGGACCAAACATTCTGATTTTGTTACGTTCTATACCTACAAAGTTACCAGTATGCCAACTTTCGGCCAACACAGCATCCCGACATTCAGCACTGGATCACTGCATAACACACCTTAAAGTGTAAGATTGGTATTTTTCAAGTCAAAGGTATTTTAAAAATACATTACATTTACAATGGAGCGTTATGGTACATGATTCCATACATGATTGAAAAAGCCTTATAACGTACCAATTTTGTCTACTTTGAAGTAGCAAACGTTCCAATGTAAGAAAACACGCCTTCCATGTTTATGAGGCACACTTGTGATATGGGAGGAAAACTAGAAATAATTAAGTTATCACAGGTTTTTGGTACTGCTTTCTCTAAGCATGGATAAGTTTCTTGCTCATTTTCCTGCTTGCAGTGGCCATCATGGGTATTTTGGTATTTGGTACCCTTTATTAATCCCCGAGGGGAAACTGTCTTTTCACCTGGCCTTTGGAGGTCAGAGCGCAGGGTCAACCATTATACAGAACCCCTGGGGCAATTTTAAGGATAAGAGCCTTGCTCAAGGGCCCAAAAGAGTAGAATCTCTTCTGGCAGTTATGGGATTTGAACCAGCAACCTTCCAGATACCATAACTGATCCATAGCCTCTGACTCTCTCAGTTATGAAATTTCCAAAACCAAGCCCCACGCTAGCCCATTGCATTCTGTGTTATTTTACATAGCCTGTGGTGCCTGAAATAAAATGTTGAAAGAAAAAGAAATGGTATAGTTTCTTCCTAAAAAGAAAATGTGTATGTGTCCATTAGACTCAAATTGAACCACTTTGTAGAACAATTCACTTGAAGTGCCAGCCACACGGTTAAAACTGGGTAGCCACAGACACTTGTTTATTAATGACAGAGTGGACAGGGATGACCTTGTGATTTTTACTGCACTGTCAACATATCATTTTTAACTTCTTAACTTAAAAAACAGAAGTCTGAACTGCAGAAGGATTCTTACTACTATCTTGAAATCATTTTAGAGTGTGACCCTGTTCTTTTTCAAAATGCCACTGATCTAGCTAAATAAAATGACACTTGTTAAATGAACAGTGTGTGCTATGAAGCTGTTAGATGTATAGATCAAGCTGTATCTGCAACAGGACCAATAATCAATGTATGCATATATAAATGTATTTGAGCTTTGGTGTGCTTTAGTGTGGTTGTGACTCTTTTTTGTGCTTTTCTGCATTTTGAAAAGGTCTAACAAAATTGCTTGCTTCAGCATAGATTCAGCATTTTTCTGGCTCTGCCTAGTAACCATGTGAAGTATGGTAGAAGCAACCTTTAGTTCTTTTTAAATGTAAAACCAAAATTTATACTGACAGACATTCAGTTTTTTACTGTAAATGTAAAATATAAGTACAGAGTGTAAAGTAATGTTTTCATTATATATGAGTCACTTGGAAGTGTGAACAATAAATGGAAAAACTAAGCTGCTGAGAAAAATGTCAGTCAGCCCTTTAGAATTATCTACATTCCTGCATTAATATAACCTAACATGAGCTTTGATCATCTCCCAATCCGGACAATAATCAGAATCTGATTAAACAAACAGCACACAAAAATTGCACTTTTTATGTGTCTATTGAACCCATGATTCAGTTCATATCGGGAATACATATAACTGTAAATTGTTCAGAAACCTGTGGAATAAAAGTGGGTTACATAGCTCAGTGTAGATTTAAAAAATCTGTCTAATTCCTCATAAAACTGATCATATATTTTTAAACTCTAAAATTATTTTTTACCTGTTAGCTTTCTTGGTGTGAGTCAAATAAGTACGATGTATATATAACTAATGCATACGTTTAAATAATATAAACCATATATTGAAAAATATTTTGTTGATGTACACAAATACAAAAGAAAGTTTCACAAGCACAAGTAATACATTCTAAATAATCCGTTTTTTGCGCTAAAAAGAATCAGCATAATAAACACTTATTTAAAATTACATCTTAAGTTGATTGTGACGTTTATCCATTTCGAAAACCGATTTCCGTGGTTTAATAAACAATGCAATGTTTTTATTTCATTTTTTCTGTAGTCACGAGACCCACTGGATAACTTTGCTTTGTAACCCCCCGTGTGTTGGTGCGCGCGCACGAGATCTGTCAAGTGCAGTCCAGTGTAGGCTCAAACTCTGACAGCTCCTGCTATGTTAGAAGCACCTCACTTTATCGGCAAAATCGTGAACTGTTAACACGCCCAATACATGATGGGTGCTCTGGGTTCAGGTTTCGTGCACAAGGTTAAACGGGGCCATGCTAATACGTCTTCGCTACACAAGCAGATCAGATAAACTCGACTGTCATAAACACTTTAGTGTGAAACGTATCTGCGTATACCAAGACAGTCACTGATAGTTAAGAAATCAAAGTTAAGACCTACGGCACAAAGTTGGCATTTATGTAGAAGGTAAAAATCGTGATGAGCTCTTGCTTTCAGTTATCTCTCGTCACATGCACCTATACACACCGGCCTTTGTAATTTGCAGTGTGACAGAAAAGCCACCTATTTTTAGAAGACGCCAGCCATTGGCCACACAGCGGGAGCAGGTGCGAAATACAGATGTACCTCGCGACCAACTTTTCTTCGGCAAGCTGATTTAACTATAACAGTAATCAAACCCAATATACGCTGCACTCGTGTTATCATTCCTTTCGTTCTCATGCTACCTACCCCTCAGTGTCAGTTTTGCAGCGCCTAACTGCGAAGCACAGTCTCCACTTGAGTCTCACCTGATAAGTTTCTCTTCCTTTCCTGGTTGACAGTTTTCCTCTCATAAAATCCGAGCGTTTCCGGGATGCTACTCGCCTTCTCCGTTCTTGTGTGTGCGTCGTCGGCCAAATTATCCTTCTCTTTTCCTTCTGGTTCTGTCTCCTTTCCCTCTGCCAGTCCCGCTGCCACTGTATCCGCCATCTTCATTCGCAGCGCCAACCACCACAACATAGTGACGTCATCAGTCCCCACGCAGAGTGAGGAACCGAAAACTACAATTCCCAGAATGCTGCGCGAAGAAAGGTTGCTCGCTGTAGCGTTCAAACGGTGACTTTCATCGGAAACAATGACAGGTCACCTTTAACACCTGTGGTTAGTAACAAATATGCTTTCATTGTGTTGGATATCATAAAACACAGCATATTAATAATGTTTTATTGGACTCTTTTTGGGTTCAAACATGCTACGCTTCTTTTGCAAATATAATTTCATTTAATTTGTAAAACTAATTTGGTAAGCCTTAGTGTCAGATGTTTATTTTATTTCCACAAAAGTCAGCCTGAAAGATGTAAGGTAAACATATGTTTGAGTGCAGAAATTCAATACTAGATTAACCCTGAGAATTGTAAACGTTTGCTAAAAGAACAGGCAAAACTGGAAATCCATTGAAAACATGTGGAATCATATAATGCATATTTGAGGGTTATTTTATTCAGTTAAACTGAATTTTATAATGTTATTCATTGCAATTCCCAAGACAAGTTTATCTGAAAAACATAGGAACACAAAGCAAAGCAGCACAAGATATCAAGATATTTTTCAAAATAATTCAAATGCATCTTGATTATTGTAAAATGCCCAGACAACTGAATGTCAACACAATAAAGCAGAATATAAAAGAAATAAACAAAAGTAGAATAAAAGTAATAAGCAGTAAAAATTTTATTAAGCGCAAATTAGTACTGTAGAAACTATTGTAAAATGTAAGCGTGAAAATGTGGATTTTCAATATTACGATTGCTGAATTCTTACAATCAAATGAAGCAAATTTTCATAACATTGCATAACAGTAGCAAAGCATTGCTTTTAGGTGGGGGGAAATTCTACAGTATTCAGGGGTTGACTTAGGAGCAAGGGGGTCCCTGGGCTTGTTTGGGCCCCACCTAGGTATTCTGAGGGAAATACAGAAAAGTATTTATGTCAAAGCTTAGGAGTTGCCAAAAGTTGAATATCCACAACACAGGAACAGCAGATGGTGCGAGAGTATGCTATAGATTAATGGAAAGTCACAAAAAATGTAGAAACAACATATGAGATTGTGAGCGTTGTTGGACAGAGTATGCAGTGCCACAGTTCAGAATTATACTTGTAGGCCATTCAACACAGTATGCCATGTCAGATAGTAAAAACAAGCAAATTGGTTAAGTCTGTCTATTTAAGAGAGAGAAAGAGAAAGAAGGAGAAAGGGAGAGAATTTTTTTTGAAACATTGGTGTGGCAGCTAGTTATTTTCACAATATCAGTTCACTTGTTAAGGTGAAATAAAGTAAAGAAAATTAATATAAATTTACAAAAACCTTAAACAAGGAAAATCAAAATGAGACATCAAAATGTGGTGCAAATCTGTGAGCCAAAAATCAAATGTTCCTAGTTACCTTATTATCTACTCCCTGTATAAATAGCATGAAAAAATTAGTCATTTTGATTTTTATACGCATAGTTGGAAACTGCCTTTACCACAACACCCCTTTAAATGCCATCAGGAGAAAAGTAGTATTGCTGTCAAAGCAAGCGACCAGCAGCAATGCCAACAACTATGTACAAGCATTCCATGATGATTTCAATGACATCATCAAAGAAGATGCTAAAAATATCAACACATGGAAAACACAATTCTAGATATTAGATAATAATGAAATTATAATCTCCAAAGGAAAAAACTGAACATCTTTAGATTTTGTGTGCTTTGGACTATGCCAGTGAAAAGATTATCTCAGCATAGTAACAAAAAATCATCTACGGTCATGCCATGGCTTCAGAAAAGCAACAGGGCAGATAACACTCTATAGAGCTACAATGAAGAAAACATCTGTTGCAGAAGAACATGTAAGGCAGGTAAAATAGTGAGATTTGTAAAAGGCTGAGGTATTGATGATGTTCATGAACACACAAAGTGATAGCCAAGATGCAAAGCTTTAAAGAAAACCAAATAAGCAAAAAAGGAAAGTAAAAAGTGATAAGATGTGAATATTCTTACCCTATGGACATCTCAATGTTATTAGCTTTGCCCCCCAAACAGGGGGAATGCATTGTTTGAAAGTAGCATTTCTGCTGTACTGTTGTGATTTGACTTAGTTTTTTCATTTTTTTCACTTTTGTCTTATTGTTCTTTTATGGCTTTTTGAGGGTTTTGAGCTTCCGGGACATCAATGGAATTACTATTTTGTTTGTTTAATATGTTTTCAAGAAAGTTAATATCATCCTGTTTAGTGTTTACTGCAACTCAATTTTAGTTTTTGAGTGTGCTGCCACTCTGTAGCTCTGTTGCCATGACATCACGGTTGGCTACTACTAGGACTGTTCCCAGAATTCACTCTTCTTAAGTCATGGGTGCGATATTTCATAAACCAGTGCTGAACTTATTCAGTACCTGAGATTGAAAATAAATACGATTTTTTTGTACTTGTCGATGGTCTTATGTTGCTTAATGATTATTGAAATTTGGAATTCTATTTAGATTTTAGATGTGAAATAAAGAGATTTTGGGGAGTCATTGATCTGTATCAATAGTGAGAAAAGCAGACGAAAACCAAGATGCTGCATGGACCAAACACAAGTTTATACACAGGTAAGGTAGAACCTCTTTAGAAGGGTTAAGGCAGATAGTAGCTGCTAACAGGCTAAAGAGTTAAGAGGTTAGGAAGCTGAGTAAATTCTATCATAAACTTAAGAAATGAAATATCAGGGCAAAACAGATGGATGTGGGATGAAACATTTGATAACTAAATAAACAAGTCAATGATTTTTTTAAAATGATCACAAAACTTATTAACAGTTCCATATCTTGCATGCTTACTTAGATTTGCAATTGATAAAAGTAACGTCTGTTTTCTAGTTTGTCGCTCTGATTGATAGAAATAAAATGAGATAATGTTGCTTACCTATTGAATGGAAAACCCATTAGACCTGACTGTGCTGCTAGATTGACCAAATTACTATTACGATTGATGCTGTCATTATCAGGTTTACTATTTTCTCATGCAGAAATATTTTGGCTGGCTGCTCTGTAAATATCCAGCAAATACTCTGGCTAGGTCAAATAATGATTCATTCAAGCACCACACTGTTTTACCCTAGTACTTCAGTACTAGGATGTTGTACGTGTTAGCCATTATGAATGTAGAGAAAAGCCAAGCAAAATGACACCTTTTATTAGCAAACTAAAAAGATTACAATATGCAAGCTTTCGAGGCAAATCAGGACCCTTCTTCAGGCAAGATGTAATCAAGAAGGGGCCTGAGTTGCCTCGAAAGCTTGCATATTGTAATCTTTTTAGTTTGCTAATAAAAGGTGTCATTTTGCTTGGCTTTTCCCTAGTACTTCAGAAATTAGATAAAGACAAGGCCATTATATTGTATGTTTACTTTAATGAATGAACTAAGTAAATATGATCTTCAAACTTAATTCCAAACAAAAAACTTGATTCAAAACAAATCTGTCTTAAGTAAGAAATGGTGCAGACTCTTTGTTTGGCAACTAATTTGCATTTAGTTAAATTAGGAACACCTAATTACCTCATGGCTGTGTATACTGCCACACCAAGATAAATACAGAACGACTAAAGATTCAAATCAAACTGTATGTAATGAAACTGAAGGGAAAAGCAAACATCCCTAATTCACAAGGACCTTATTCAATTCTATTTAATAATCATATCTGTAAGATTACATTTGATACAAATAAGGCATTGATTCATTTTGTATTTATGTTTATTTTTTTGTTTTGTTATTATCAGCAAAAATAAACAGAGCAGTGTGTTAAAGTGCCTGGGGCGCTTGACTTCCCTTTACAAAGTTGTCGGTTTAAACACTAACAACTTTTGCCTTGTGCAAGCCTTCAGATGAGCTCTCCCATGCATTTATTTTGTGATGATGTCGTGCTTTGGACTTTTTATCTGCCTCTTTCAATTCTTTGTTATGTACCTGTTTATTTCTTTGTTCCTTTTGCCTTTTTTGATACTTATTTTTTTGATTCACATTCTTAAATATTTCCTTTGATTTTACCTACTTGTTATGCTTATTCTTTCATCTTGATCCTTATTTGCTTGTTAGTCCAGCCTTGCATAGCTGGGTGAGTATGACAGAACATTACTTTACTGCCCAATCATATACAGTATATCTTCTTCCTTGCCTCAAAGGTCGATGACAGGGGAGCTATGATGGAAGGGCACGTGAATCTCAACATGTAGTCATGTATTGATTATATGGATTGCCGGTTTCTCTTCTTCTTTGTAGGACTCAATCTATTAAATAGGGGACAGAGCAGGAGCCTTCATTCACTTTTATCAATAGGTAGCTAAATAGAAAACCATTAAATATCTAAATTGTGTTAGGTCAACTACTAGAGTATACAACTGCCATTTTAGATTTTACTGAATGGTTTGAATGTGAGATAAGGATTCCATTAAAGTCTAGACTTGAGTAACAGGTAAAAAAGATAAGAACATGGTTGTAAATCCAAGTGGATTTATACTATGACTAATCCACTCTCTAGCCTTGATGACTTATGGGGAAGTAAACACATGCAAGTCATAGTGACTCTACAGTCATGTCCAAAGGTTTTGAGAATGACACTGCCTCAGTGTTTTTAGATCTTTTTGTCAGATGTTTCTATGGTATACTGAAGTATAATTATAAGCATTTCATAAGTTTAAAAGCCTTTTATTGACAATTACATTAAGTTTAAGCAAAGAGTCAATATTTGCAATGTTGGCCTTTCTTTTTCAAGACCTCTGTAATTCGCCCTGGAATGTTGTCAATCAACTTCTGGGCCAAATCCTGACTGATGCTCAATGCTTGGAGTTTATCCAAATTTGTGGGTTTTTGTTTGTCCACCCTTCTCTTGAGGATTGACCACAAGTTCTCAATGGGATTAAGGTCTCGGGAGTTTCCTGGCCGTGGGTTGAAAACTTTGATGTTTTGGTCCATGAGCCTCTTAGTTATCACTTTTGCCTTATGGCACGGTGCTCCATCATGCTGGAAAAGGCATTGTTAGTCACCAAACTGTTCTTGGATAGTTGGGAGAAGTTGCTCTGGGAGGATGTTTTAGTACTATTTTTTATTCATGGCCGTGTTTAAAATCTCAAAAAAGCCTCGACTGATTTGATTGAAATTTGGTGATGTTATAGAAAAATGAAAATTTGCTGATGTGTTTTATTTGTTGATATTTATTAATATTATACTAACTTACATGCTCTGCACTGTGCTGAAAGTATGCTTTATGCAAATGAATGATGCAGCAGATGTGATTTGTAGTTAATAGCACCACTAACTGATAGGGTGGACAGATGACTGAGGGTGGTGCAGTGTTCTGGATATGAAAAAAGAGACACGAATAAGTTGTGAAAGTGAAAGATAAAGTTCGGCAAAGCTGAATAATATTAACCCACAACCTTAGGGTTCAAAGATCAAGGTCAAAAACCTTAACCACTGCATCACACTGTCTGCCAATAATATTAGCTTTTAAAAGTACAAATATTGTATATTGAACAGCACTAAGTTACATATTACTTTTGATAGACCCAATTAACCAATAGCATTTTAACCAACACCCATTGTCTTACAAATGGTCCTAGTGAAGCAGGGTAATACAGCTAATATGTGTGTGTGTGTATATACAGTGGTGTGAAAAACTATTTGCCCCCTTCCTGATTTCTTATTCTTTTGCATGTCTGTCACACAAAATGTTTCTGATCATCAAACACATGTAACCATTAGTCAAATATAACACAAGTAAACACAAAATGCAGTTTTTAAATGATGGTTTTTATTATTTAGGGAGAAAAAAATCCAAACCTACATGGCCCTGTGTGAAAAAGTAATTGCCCCCTTGTTAAAAAATAACCTAACTGTGGTGTATCACACCTGAGTTCAATTTCCGTAGCCACCCCCAGGCCTGATTACTGTCACACCTGTTTCAATCAAGAAATCACTTAAATAGGAGCTGCCTGACACAGAGAAGTAGACCAAAAGCACCTCAAAAGCTAGACATCATGCCAAGATCCAAAGAAATTCAGGAACAAATGAGAACAGAAGTAATTGAGATCTATCAGTCTGGTAAAGGTTATAAAGCCATTTCTAAAGCTTTGGGACTCCAG
>JANRMT010062808.1:33047780-33061451 GCA_026402145.1 Polypterus bichir lapradei | reverse complement strand
TTTCTTTCTTTCTTTCTTTCTTTCTTTCTTTCTTTCTTTCTTTCTTTCTTTCTTTCTTTCTTCTCCCACCTCAATGTGATGTCGATCTGTTTGATCTTCATACTGAGCTCAGTACAGCTCGGCCCTGCACTTAATCCCCAGTGAAACTCTTTTCCTTTAAATCTTTTACTTTATCCATACACATACACTTCCTTCACTTTTTCTTCTCCTGTACTTCCATTGCCATTACTCTTTTGTCCACATATTCGGGCTACCACTGGTCCTAGACATTTAAATTTATCCACTCTTCCCTGCAGGCTAACTTCTGCATCCTGATCATCACTCGACCTTGATAATACTGTTAATAAAACTGCAACAAGTGTAAATCAGGAGCCTCCATAAAGTAGTATAACTGATTTATTCATTATTCATCTATCTTTCCTTATCTGGTTGTGTCTTCCACTGTGTTTAGATCTAGTGATTGGCCTGCATTTGTTGGTTCAGTTAGAATGTTAAACAAAGATAATGTTGATGGCTATAACATTTTTGTCTTTGTTTTAGATCTACATAATCTGTAAGGTGCACCTCACTTCCAGCTGCAGCACTGGAGGTTTAAGGCACAGCTTGTGAGTGTCAGCAACTGCAGTGGTAAACATTGCATGTCAGCAAAATTCAGCACCGTACCATTTGTTCAGCTTTAGCAAGAACAGTCTCGGATCAAGTGAACTACAGTAGTGATATAATTATTATCATCTCATGTGGAGAAGGAAAGCAACCAAACAACGACTGTGGTATTTCCTTAACTTATTTTTTTGTGGGTTTGTATTGTATTTGCGTTATATTGCTGAATGCAAAGTGTGTATAGGCTATTGTGTTTTTCATTGATTGCTAGCTCTTCATGCATAATATGCTAAATCCCACACTCAAATTACTGTTGTTTAAACAAATTAGTTTTTGTTACGCGCTGTGTGCTATCTACTGAGCTAGTATAATTAAGTTATTTGACCGTGTTTGATGTCCCATAAATACAAGTAAACTTTTAGCATTTGGTTGAATAATGCCCCTTTACTTTATGTGTCTGTAGGTTGGTTCCAACAAAACACTGTGAACATAAAAAAGATGATAAACGTCATTTTTAGAATCTTACCAATAGATTAGCTTAATTGATGAAATTCTTTTTCATAGAGTTTAAAAACAGAGAAAATAAAGACAAAAACAAATAAACAAATGGAGGATCAAACACTTACAAATAAATACATAAATAAACAACTCCTCCTAGAAATGTTGACCTTGATGTGATGGGGGACCTATATACCTCAGTGATCTTTAGACCTACAGTATGTTGACTGGAAATGAGTGGTCCTGACAGGGGTACTCATTAAGGATGGCAAATTAGTCTAATAATAGAAGCCAAACTAAAAATGCCCCTACTTAAAAGCACTCATTATAATGTTAAGTAGATTGATCAGTAATACCCAGGTCCCTTGTATGGAGTTAGGTCTGAAAGTGGAGTTTTCTAGCGTGTGCCTAGTGACTGGGTGGAGGTACCACATGTGCTCACCACCCAGATGAAAGATAATGGTTGAGTGACAGGAAAGACTGGAACTGATACAGGCATACCAGACCTTGACAGTGAAAACTGACTTTTGGGACATACACGTCTGTGGTGGGGATGCAGCTCTAACTCTTGCATGAGATTGAAATATACCAGCTATGTATGCCAGGTCTCACCTCTATTGAAACTGACATCTTAATTAAGGGTGAAATTTTCATCCTAGAAAAGCACAGTGTGGTGAGTGTGGGGAAATCTAGATGCCTCTGGCTTGATATCAATCATTCACTTTCAGTTTGTTTTCATATACGGGAGGGATGCCTCATTGTGACTTTGAGTGGCAGAGATGGAAACTTTGCATGTGTGCAAAAAACAACTTTTATCAGATGTTAGGTTCAGTGCTCGAAAGGTTACCATCTACTTACTGTGTAGTCTCCCTGAGAGACTTCAACATGCATATGTTTCATGAACAATGAGCACAGGGCCTTAGACGTGACAGAGTGTAGTGGAGGCTGCCCTAACTGAGGGATAGCACTCTCCAGATTCCCTGGGAAAGGCTATGCTGGTCTCCAGTCCAATAGATGAACCTCAAATCTAAGAGTAGCAAAGAGGATTCTGCCTTGCCCATTAAACAGTGGACCACTCTCTACCTTTGCACAGATATTTGAAAGGTCTGGGAAATTGGCCAGTCCTTTCTACATATGGTTTGTAAATCTGGAAAAATGATCATGACTGTGTTCCCAAAAATCTTGCAGTAGGTGCTTCAAGAGTATGGGCTGCTGATGTGTGCCTTTGTGTTTCTGTAGTATGAGTTGACTCTGTTTGGATTATAGTGAGAGTGGGTCTTGTCTTCTGTTCTGTTCATGATTTTCATGCATAGCTGAGGCGTGGAGAGTATTTAGTATGAGATAATAACAACTGCATCTCAGCTATTTGCAGATAACACAGTCCACTCAGATTGCAAAGTTCTGTGTACGCTGGAATGGATTGTAGCTGAGAAAAGAGGGGCTGGGAAGAGAATCAGCAACTCCATACTTGAACTCATGGTTCTCTGTCAGAACCTCAGCCAAAATGATGTTTTTAGGCAGAGGTGCTGGGTTCACTATCTGTGACAGGGTGAGGAGCTCAGCAATATGGGGGTAGCTTGGAGTAGGACCTATACTTCTCCAGAGGAGCTAGTTTAGGTGGTCTGGGCCTATAGAAGGTGTCGGAGGGACAAAAATCAGGGTAGACCCAGGTTGCGCTTGGAAGGATTATATTTGTTAGTTGGCCTGACAGTGGCTGGAAGTTCGCCAGAAAGTTGTTGAGTATGGGGTGCCCTGGTCAGTCTAGCATATTTTATTCAGTGTATTACTACTGTAACCACTCATCAGGATGAGTGGTGTGTGGTAAAGTGAGGTCCGCGGCTGATCAGCACCTTTATAAATAAATAGTCACCGCATACGCATCTTGGTAGGAGGGGGTGTGGTAGCATGTCGAGAGCGGTTCCTGGGCACAATGTGGGAGTGGTTGGTTCTACACTAAGTACACAGGTATAGGATCGTCCCTGACCCTAATTGGAGCTGTGCCATGTCTCCATTTTAAAAGGGGAAGTGCAAGTGTGAAGAAAAAAAAAGAAAGGAAAATGAATGGAGTTTAAAGAGAGAAGAAGGCAGGAGGTGGAAGGAGCCGTTGCGGGAGTGAGCGAGCAGAGGACAGCAAGCTCGAGGGTAAGATAGCAGGCAGCTAGGAAGAGTGCAGTGTGTTATAGGCAGTTGGAATGGGTTGCTCCTGCAGAGTTGTTCCAAGGAGCGGAAGTGACCGGGAGTTTTCGTAGCCTGCTGTGGAAGACCAGGAAGCTAGCGGGGGGTTGAGAAGGCTTGGGAGGAGAGCCCCAGCATGAGAGCCCTGGTCGTTGGGAACTCAAGTCTTAGTCTGGTGAGGGAACCTGTTCTTAGCCATGGGACGGCAGGCAACCGGACCTGAGGAAAGTCAGCTGCATCAGCTGGTAGGGTGACTCCTCTGTTGCAAGGCTTGCACGGAATAAGCAGGGGAACCACCAGTGTTAAAAGATGAAGGCACCAGTTTTTAAAAAGGACTGTTCCTGTCAATTGTTTTTAACCTCATTTTTAATGGATTTATTTATTGGTATTATTTTAACCTCTACCCTTTCACCTGTTTTTACAGATTATTTATTTATGAATTTATGAATTTTGAAGCACTGCACCTGACTCTGCTCTTTCCTGTTTCTCTGCTATATGTCACAGGGTTGACAGAAGGAGGTGTCACTGCAGGCAGAGCACGACATGCCAGAACTCCTGTGATATTGCAAAAACCAATTACAAAGTAAAATTGGGGCTATTTTATTTTAATTTGTTGCCTCTTTGCCATTGGGCGCTTGTATTTTTTGTAAATAGTAAACAGGGACAACCAAGTTGCCCCCCCACCAACATTTCTTTGTCTGGGACTTGTAATTCTTCACTTGCTCTCAATATATATATAAAACAAAATTGCAGAAATGAAGAGAAGACTGACCCGCTTTGCACCGCCTCCAGTGGGGTAAAGGATTTTCATTCGCTTCTCATTATGTGGATTATTCTTTGTTATTAGCTTTTATGCTAGAATGAGCATATGGTACGTAATTATGCGCATACAGAATCCTTCTATAAGGGGACAGTGGTTTGAAGGAATGTGCAAAGAGTTTTGATCTAAAATTTTATTTTTTTGATTTTTTTTTTACATTAACCTAAAAATTGCACTCAGCTAGGCAAGAATGTACAATCTCTTATAAACCAGAAAATATTTCAAATTTTTTTTGTTTTTAATATCAGAATGTAATAACTAAACACAAGCCAATTTATTAAAAAAAAAAACACAGCAAATTACAATCCAAGAAGCTGAAAATTCAGCCTCCATACAACACGACTCATGGAGCTGTACAAGAAGAGAGTCTCATCTAAAGTAGTTCTTTACAGAGAATAAAAGAGCAAATACAACAAAAGCGTTCAGCACAGATGTACTTTTAATCATAGTAATGAATTCTTGCCAAATTACGACAAAAGGTGGGTCCTTCGATTTTTTATAGTTTGAGATAATATTAAGCATCACTTTCATGGAGCAAAATGAGATTTCACGCAAGCTGGGTTTTATAGATTTTCACGAAAGAGTAATCAAAGTGCAATGCTGTGTTAATTTAACCATAAGAATGATTTTAAGGCCATCCAAGAGATTTATATTCAACTTGTTGGCTGAAATGACTTAACTGTGGGCCATTTCCAAATCACGTGGCCTAGTGATGCAGGTAGCTCTGGGTATATTTTAGGCAGTTTTAGACGGACCTTAGTTGACTTATGTTGTGCTTTGCACATTTTAAACTGGAATGTATGTTATGAATGGCGAATTCCATGCCTAGACTTCAGTTACTTTTCAAGCTAACCTTATTCCAACTCTCCTGCATGAGTAGCTGGACTGACCTGAAGGCCTCCCTAGAGGGCATGGCAGTCTAAAGCAAGGTGGGTCCAAGTACAGATCTGCAGTACACACGCTCACACCCACACAAGGCAGCCTTTCATTTTGTCTTCAGTCTGCAGGTGGAAACTCAAATGCCCACGGGAATACAAAGTGCATCTAGAGAAATCAAAGGAATTGCATTAAGATGGCACAGAGAGAAATGAAGCTAAAAGTCCAAGTGCCTTGATGTCAAAATGTGTTACATCACTTCACCACACAGCTTGTACCTGTACCTTGTACAAAGTTCTGCTGTATAATTTGTTTGTTGTAAATCACCACTCTGTTCTGCTTAATGGACAACAGAATTTTAGAGCGGACCACTAAGCAAGACAGTATGTCATAAAGACACCAAATGAACAATGTTCTCAAATGCTAGAGTTACTGTATTCTCACAATGCTTGCCGCATTTTATTCCAACCCAATTGTTAGTTGGAGGTCTATTACCTTTCAGGCCATTTATTGAAGTCGACAACTGTGATAAACCCAGAAATACCCAAGTGGTGTGGTTCAGTTCTTAGCAGAAATGAGAGCTTATTTCATTTATTTTCTTTTTAACTGTGATCAAATTTTAATTCATTTGCTCATGCATGGTAACAGAGTGAACACACAAATGTTTATTTTTATTGCAGCAATTGACAATGAGCAATCACAGGCATAAAATAAAAGGGTGGCCAGCAGTGGAGCAGCACATTTTTCTTCTGCGAGAGTTTATGCATTGCCAGAACTTCATTTGTGGAGGTCAGACCTTTGGTAGGAGGCTATCCCATTACCCATAGGAATAAACCGAGCAGCAACCCTTGATTTTGTGATGTGCTGCTCCATTACAAGACACATTCGCACTCACTCACATATACGTCTGCACTCACCTATAATGTCACCATTCAACTCAACCTAGCATTGAATAGGAAAGCTGGAGCACTGGCGGCAAGGCCACTGTTCTGCTGAGCAGATGGATTTAAACAGGGACCAGAAGAAGAAACATGAGTCAGAAACAAGCCTAGTTCATATCCAAGGAAATCTATTTGCTCTTTTGCCAAATCAAAAAAACAAAACCCTAAATCATAGTCAAAGTTCAAGTTCATTATTCATTTTACCAGGAAACCATAAAAGAAAACCACACTTGCTAATGTGACAGTCTTTATCCACACCTCAAATAACTCGATAACACCCAAGGCTGGCCTTTAAAGCCATTGCAAAGGTGAAGCCACGCACGACACATTTCAATTCAAATCCCGAAAAATGTCGATATCCAAGAAAGCCAAGATGGTATCAGAAAAAAGAAAATCATTCTGGAAAATGAAACCAAATTAAAAAAAAATAATGTTGGAAAAGAATTAATTAACCCAAAAAAGAAACATATCTGCCATTATTTTATTCACATAAGCAAATATTTTTAAAAAGTAGCATAATCACAACACCCACACAGATATGGAGATAACATGCCAAACCACACATCAACCAAGGCAGCCTTTGAGCCCAGTCTTCTGAAGCTGTGAGGCAGCTGCAGCAATCACTTGTTCACTATGCCACTGTCATCATGAGGTTAAAACTGTACTTAAACATTTCAAATTATAAAAAACAGTGAGAAACACAATGCAAAATTATCTGTAGGATACGGAGGCTGAGGTGATACCTCAATGATGATGATGATAGTCTTGAAATGATAGTCAGATGAAATTCTGGAGACCTCCTGTCTGTCTGTGAAATGTCAGTTGACCGTCAGGGTCACATTTCTCTTGCACAGTCACATGTATATTAGTTTTCAATTGTTTTTAAAAAATACTGAGCTACATCGATAATAAAATCTCATCTTTTAGGAAATTCTTTCATCAACTATCAATGTGTGTATCTTATTACATTCTTATTTGGAAAAGGTAAAATGATTGTCAAATGAGCAGATATCTGTGTGAAAGTCTAGACAGATGTGTGTGCTGAAAGCTGGTTTAGAATTTTAAAAATGCCATCGTGGAGTTTCCGGTCGTTTCATGGCATTTCTGGGAATGACATAATTGGCATCATTGACACATATATACACCCCTGCGCACCAGACATTATCTAAGTTTGTGGACAGCCTTTTATGACTGAATGTATTCAGGGTGCTTTAGTATTTCCAGGTTTGGATTCTTCACTTTTGATTCCTTACAATTAAGTTTTGATTAATGTGTTGGTAGTGATGACCGATGGGGCAGATCTCTGGTTTTTGACTTTGGCTACGGTTAACGTTTCCTCTCCTGGTTGTGCCCATATCTCAATCTCTTTCCTTGTGGAAGGTGTAACTCTGGTGGGCCATTCAGTTAGCGGTGGGTTTAACTTTTTCCCTAGAAAGCTCACTTTCGAAGCCATGCCACCATTTTTAAAACTTTTATTTATTCATTTTTTTAAATGCTCACTCCTCAATCTACCATTGTAATACCACAGCCATTACTTTTACGCAACCTCTAAGTGGGACCCTCTCTCCACACTGCACACTGCATCTTCTCAACATCATTTCAAAGACACGCTTTATTTACCCTTCTTATGTTGGGTAGGGAACAGCATGCTTGCTCTTGATGTAGTCTCCTTAAGTGGCTTGTTTAAAAAAAATGGTCTCTAGTGCATATAAGGAAAGGCAGCAAAGACGTTCAATGAATACTGAGTTTCTTATGGTGGCATGTGTTTTCAACATTAAGTACTACACCACAATGCCTCTGAAATAGTATCATTTAATGCACAATTTAGATTTTATTTTCTACTTACTGTATTATTATTATTATTATTATTATTATTATTATATTACATTGCTTTCTTTTCCTTTTTATATGTTACAAAGTCTTGATTTTTGCTTCCATTATTATGCCAATCAGTTTGTAAGAAAGTATTTATGGGCTCTGCTGGAAGAAAGACTGAGAAAGTTCTTTGCATCCAGAGATTTCTAGCAAAAGGGAGGCAAAACTTCCAGTTAAATGTTTCATATTTATTATACCCAAGGAATATAAACTTAAAGTTATAAAAAGCTTTACCACATGCTAGCACTTGAGAAGCCCACAACTTCTGGACCCCAGACACACATGGATGCCATAAACACTGGGATTTTTTGGTGCCCTGCAACCTTCTACCTTTTAGTCTTCTGCAGACTCCAAAAGTGGCCAGAGCACTGAGAGCACCGATGCTAACCGTTAATTTAATCTCCAGCTGGGTTTTTCTGGCAGAGTACAATACACATTGAAGGCTGAGTCATTATCTGATGCCACCTTAAAATGTTTTGTGGTTGACTTTTGGAGTTTTAGCATTGTTGTAGCTTTGAGGAAGTATTATAAGTGGAAATACTTTACCTTTCAAAGAGCATTTCCCAGCACATTCATGTATTAGGGGTCTCTGCTGAATATTGTAATTAACTTTTATGTTTAAGCACACTTCACAAATGCCATAAAATGATGAGCTATATTTTGAAGTACTGTAAAATACAAGAAACCTGTTGCTCTACTCAATTTTACAGTTACATCTCTAAAGTGAAGGAGAAATGGTGTCCATATGGACCACATTTATATATGGACCAAATTTGTAGATAGGCAAATGTTTGGTACTCCACGAAAAAAGCAGAACCCACAATTTTTTCTGAAATAACTTTGAACTTGACAAAAGTCATTGACAACCCATCTTTGTTTATTTCATTTTCATCAAAATTTAGACTTTAGAGTTTTGATTCAAGAGAATATTTCAAGTAGTAATACAAATGAAAATGACATGGACAAAAATAATGACCTGATATTTTGTTGCACAACCTTTAGAGGAAATCACTGCCAACAAGTGAGTCCTGGAGCTCTCAATGAGATGTCTGCAGCTGTCCACAGGTAGTTTGGGCCACTCTTCCTGAACAAAGTGCTCCAGCTGTGTCAGGTTTGAAAGGGGCCTTCTGAAGTTCGTTCTACAGATGTTTATTTCTTTGAACACTTATTTTTTTCATCTGTGGAAACAGAGCTGATATGACTTACTAAAAAGCTCCAGTTTTAGGACATTGTCCCAGAAGCAATATGGTTTGTCAAAATGCATTTTAGCATATTCCAGTCTGGCATTTTTATGTTTTTCTTTCAAAAGTGGAGACCTCCTGGGTTGTCTTCAATTGAGCCCACTGTCAATCAGAGCAACAGATGGTGCAAACAAACACTGATGGACCTTGGAATTCAGCTTGTATCTCTTCAGGAGTTATCCTTGGCTTTTTGTCTACCATTCTCATTATCCTTCTGCCCATTCTGGGGTCCATTTTCCACTTGCGAACGCATACAGGGAGGTTGGTTACAGTAACTTACAGTCTCATGGACATTAGACTTCGTAGTAATATTTGCAGTTTTTGTCACAGGAACACCAAGCTAATTGGAGATGGTCTTCTAGTGTTGGCCTTTAACATGCTTGCCTATCATTTTCTTTCTGGTCTTCGGAAACAACTCTCTCTTTTGCTTTATCTTGTCCATGTTCAGTGTGGGACACATGATGATACCAAACAGCAGGTTGACCACTTGTTTCCATTTAAAAAGGCTGAATGACTGCTTACATGATTGGAGACATATGTGATACTAATTAAAGAAACCAGCTTGTTTGAAAAATCCTTCTAATCCAGTTATTTCTGATCTTCTCCACGGGTACCAATAAATGTGTCCAGGGGCCTCACGCATAACGACGTGCGTAGAATTCACACTAAAACATGGTGTACAGACAAAAGCGGAAATGTGTGTATGCACAAAAAAATCCAGGCCCATAAATCTGTGCATTTGCCAACTTCCACATTCTTTTGCTACATAAATCCCAGTCAGTGTGAAAAGTAACGCACGTACACGCGCCTGCTGCCCCACCCCAACTCTCCTCCCAGAATTACGCCTCTTTGAATATGCAAATCAATATAAATAGGAAAAGCACGGGGGAAAACAGAAGAATTTCAGCGAATATCAAGTGGAGGCAAGGAAAAACATACTATTTGTCGGTTTTAACAGTGGTATAAACAACAAACTGTGGTGGGCTGGTGCCCTGCCCAGGGTTTGTTTACTGCCTTGCGTCCTGTGTTGGCTGGGATTGGCTCCACCAGTCCCCCGTGACCCTGTAGTTTGGATATAGCGGGTTGGAAAATGGATGGAAGGATGGATGGATAAACAACAAAAGGAAGTTGACCGAGTGACACAGAGTGTCGGAGAAACTCGAAAGCTCAAGTTCACAAAGTCACACAGTGCCCGAAATAAAAAAGAAGTTGTGACATATCAAAGTCGCCGTGAAAAGGTAAGTCATAGCCCACCGTCTGAATGTCATATGAAAGCTTATTAGGAACAGAGAAAAGAAAAAAATAGGGGCACTAGTTTATTTTGTCATTAAAATAGAACATCATAAACTTCATCTTTAAATCATTTAATTTACTAGTTTCTCAAATACCATCGTAACTAAAATAGCACGTTAAATGCTTTATATTGTATGTGTTCTTCTAGGTGCTCTATGTGTGTCAATCACTACGTGTTTCTTAAACGGGGTTTCTCTTCCTCTAACAGGACACAGAATCCATTACATTCGTGATATTACAGCTCTTGGAATAATTTAAATACTGAGATGTATACTTGATATCATTTTCATGATGATAGGAGTTAAAGCATGCTATTAAACATGGGAACATGGAGGCGCAGTGATAGTGATGAGCTGGCACCCTGTCCAGAGATTGTTCCTGCCTCTCACAAGATGCTTGCTGCGCCATGCGTGACCTTCGATGAAATAATTTATTGCAGCAGTACTGTCTCTTTCAAACGTACTAACCCCCAATTCCTGTCCTTCCTTTTCTTTCTCCAAGTAACCAATTACCACACAATCAGCTCTGTAATAGATGTTAAGCCATCTGTAAGCTTAGAACGCAGATTCTTCAAAACTTTTAAGGAACATTTAAATATCATCATAGTACATGTTTAATTATTCCATCCATCTATCCATCCAGGGCCATGCCAGTCCTAGCAAGCATACAGCACGATGCAGGAGCAATCTCTGAACGGGGCACCAGATCATCGCTAGCTCTGCGCCACCATGTCATCACATGATTAATTATTAACAATATAGATTATTTAAATGATGTTAACATTTTATCTGCATAATGTAATAAACATATTTTGCTGCATTTCATCTTAAAAATGATATTGTCATTATATTTAAATATGCTCTTTATAAAGTGGCTCAGGTTGTGCAATATAACTGTAGTGCAAGTTTACAGTGAGGTGATTGTACTAATAAGTACAAACAATTCTACAAGGAGCACTTGATGGACTAATTGAGTGCGTTTATAGTTTATAGTTATTGGCCTGGGGGTGGGGCTCGATGGCGAGCGCCTGGTGGCCGGGCCTACACCCATGGGGCTCGGCCGGGCACAGCCCGAAGAGGTAACGTGGGTCCTCCTTCCCATGGGCTCACCACCTATGGGAGGAGCCAAGGAGGTCAGGTGCAATGTGAGTTGGGTAGTGGCCGGCGGCGGGGAACTTGGCGTTCTGATCCTCGGCTACAGAAACTGGCTCTTGGGACGTGGAATGTCACCTCTCTGAAGGGGAAGGAGCCTGAGCTAGTGCGCGAGGTTGAGAGGTTCCGGCTAGATATAGTCGGACTCACCTCGACGCACAGCTTGGACTCTGGAACCAATCTCCTTGAGAGGGGCTGGACTCTCTACCACTCTGGAGTTGCCTCCGGTGAGAGGCGCCGAGCAGGTGTGGGCATACTTACTGCCCCCCGACTTGGAGCCTGTGCGTTGGGGTTTACCCCGGTGGACGAGAGGGTGGCCTCCCTCCGCCTTCGGGTGGGAGGAAGGGTCCTGACTGTTGTTTGTGCGTATGCGCCGAACAGCAGTTTGGAGTATCCACCCTTCTTGGAGTCTCTAGAGGTGGTGCTAGAGGGCATACCTTCTGGGGATTCCCTCGTTTTGCTGGGAGACTTCAATGCCCACGTGGGCAATGACAGTGAGACCTGGAAGGGCGTGATTGGGAGGAATGGCCCCCCCGATCTGAACCCGAGCGGTGTTCTGTTATTGGACTTCTGTGCTCGCCACGGATTGTCCATAACGAACACCATGTTCAAGCATAAGGGTGTTCATATGTGCACTTGGCACCAGGACACCCTAGGCCTCAGTTCGATGATCGACTTTGTGGTTGTGTCGTCGGACTTGCGGCCATATGTCTTGGACACTCGGGTGAAGAGAGGGGCGGAGCTGTCAACTGATCACCACCTGGTGGTGAGTTGGCTTCGATGGTGGGGGAAGATGCCGGTCAGACCTGGTAGGCCCAAACGTGTTGTGAGGGTCTGCTGGGAACGGCTGGCAGAGTCCCCTGTCAGAAGTAGCTTCAACTCCCACCTTCGGCAGAACTTCGACCACGTCCCGAGGGAGGTGGGGGACATTGAGTCCGAATGGGCCATGTTCCGTGCCTCTATTGTTGAGGCGGCTGACCGGAGCTGTGGCCGTAAGGTGGTCGGTGCCTGTCGCGGCGGCAATCCCCAAACCCGTTGGTGGACACCGGCGGTGAGGGATGCCGTCAAGCTGAAGAAGGAGTCCTATAGGACCTTTTTGTCCTGTGGGTCTCTGGAGGCAGCTGATAGGTACCGACAGGCCAAGCGGAATGCGGCTTCGGTTGTTGCTGAGGCAAAAACTCGAGCATGGGAGGAGTTTGGAGAGGCCATGGAGAACGACTTTCGGACGGCTTCGAGGAGATTCTGGTCCACCGTCCGGCGTCTCAGGAAGGGGAAGCAGTACAGTGTCAACACCGTATATGGTGGGGATGGTGCGCTGCTGACCTCGACTCAGGACGTTGTGGGTCGGTGGGGGGAGTACTTCGAAGACCTCCTCAATCCGACTAACATGCCTTCCAATGAGGAAGCAGAGCCTGGGGACTCTGAGGTGGGCTCTCCCATCTCTGGGACTGAAGTCACCGAGGTGGTCAAAAAACTCCTTGGTGGCAGGGCCCCGGGGGTGGATGAGATACGCCCGGAGTTCCTTAAGGCTCTGGATGTTGTAGGACTGTCTTGGTTGACACGTCTCTGCAACATCGCATGGACATCGGGGACAGTGCCTCTGGATTGGCAGACTGGGGTGGTGGTCCCCCTCTTTAAAAAGGGGGACCGGAGGGTGTGTTCCAACTATAGAGGGATCACACTCCTCAGCCTCCCTGGAAAAGTCTATTCGGGGGTTCTGGAGAGGAGGGTCCGTCGGATAGTCGAACCTCGGATTCAGGAGGAACAGTGTGGTTTTCGTCCTGGTCGCGGAACAGTGGACCAGCTCTACACCCTTAGCAGGGTCCTGGAGGGTGCATGGGAGTTTGCCCAACCAGTCTACATGTGCTTTGTGGACTTGGAAAAGGCGTTCGACCGTGTCCCTCGGGGAGTCCTGTGGGGGGTGCTCCGGGAGTATGGGGTACTGGACCCCCTGATAAGAACTGTTCAGTCCCTGTACAACCGGTGTCAGAGCTTGGTCCGCATTGCCGGCAGTAAGTCGAGCCCGTTTCCAGTGAGAGTTGGACTCCGCCAGGGCTGCCCTTTGTCACCGATTCTGTTCATAACTTTTATGGACAGAATTTCTAGACGCAGCCAGGGTGTTGAAGGGGTCCGGTTTGGTGGACTCAGGATTGGGTCACTGCTTTTTGCAGATGATGTTGTCCTGTTTGCTTCATCAGGCC
>JANRMT010062808.1:32981807-33047680 GCA_026402145.1 Polypterus bichir lapradei | reverse complement strand
TAGTTTCCAGTGAGAGTTGGACTCCGCCAGGGCTGCCCTTTGTCACCGATTCTGTTCATAACTTTTATGGACAGAATTTCTAGGCGCAGCCAGGGTGTTGAAGGGGTCCGGTTTGGTGGACTCAGGATTGGGTCACTGCTTTTTGCAGATGATGTTGTCCTGTTTGCTTCATCAGGCCGTGATCTTCAGCTCTCTCTGGAGCGGTTCGCAGCTGAGTGTGAAGCGGCTGGGATGAGAATCAGCACCTCCAAATCCGAGACCATGGTCCTCAGCCGGAAAAGGGTGGAGTGCCCTCTCAGGGTTGGGGGCGAGATCCTGCCACAAGTGGAGGAGTTTAAGTATCTCGGGGTCTTGTTCACGAGTGAGGGAAGAATGGATCGTGAGATCGACAGGCGGATCGGTGCGGCATCCGCAGTGATGCGGGCTCTGCATTGGTCTGTCGTGGTGAAAAAAGAGCTGAGCCGTAAGGCAAGGCTCTCAATTTACCAGTCGATCTACGTTCCTACCCTCACCTATGGTCATGAGCTATGGGTAGTGACCGAAAGAACGAGATCGCGAATACAAGCGGCTGAAATGAGTTTCCTCCGCAGGGTGTCTGGGCTTTCCCTTAAAGATAGGGTGAGGAGCTCAGTCATCCGGGAGGGGCTCAGAGTAGAGCCACTGCTCCTCCGCATCGAAAGGAGTCAGATGAGGTGGCTCGGGCATCTGATCAGGATGCCTCCTGGACGCCTCCCTGGTGAGGTGTTCCGGGCACGTCCAACCGGGAGGAGGCCCCGGGGAAGACCCAGGACACGCTGGAGGGACTATGTCTCCCGGCTGGCCTGGGAACGCCTTGGGATTCTCCCGGAAGAGCTGGAAGAAGTGGCCGGGGAGAGGGAAGTCTGGGCTTCTCTCCTTAAGCTGCTACCCCCGCGACCCGACCTCGGATAAGCGGAAGAGGATGGATGGATGGATGGATATAGTTATTGGGATGAAACTGTTTCTGAACCGCGAGGCCCATACAGGAAAGGCTCTGAAACATTTGCTGTTTGAGAGCAGTTCAATAGACAGAATGGCTTAGGCAGCATGTGCTTGATGCGGTATACCGATAATTCTCTTTCCGATCAGCTGCTGTAGAGCTATGATTTACACTCAGATACAGTGGGATAAATACTCTGAGTAGTGCATTGAGAGGAACAACGCTAAAGCAGCTATGGTATTTGGAATAGTATGGCCATTCCGTGGACCATTATATTGTTATAGGTTGATTACAATCAGATGCCTTAAACTAATAAACAATATGCTGTTAATTTCAGTGTATTTGACAAAGCCACGTCAGGGATGTGGATCTAAAAAAAAAAGGGAAACCACACTGGAACAAAAGCACTGCTTTGATGCTGGGTGCCAGTTTGCAAAATCGAGTGGAGAACATGCGTAGGCCAAGCATTTAGCTGGCCTGAAAATGTGCGTGAGTGTAGGTTTTATACATCGTGATGTGAGCGAGGAAGTGGGCTTACGCAACATTTTTGTGCGTACACACCATTTATACATGAGGCCCCAGGCTATTTTAGATATCTTTGTAGAATATGCATGCTTGATATCTTTTTACACTTGCTTTGCTTTACTGGATGGCACATCAAAGGCCTGCAGGTATACATGGGACAATTGCTTTTTGTTTAATAACTTTTCACGAGGCATGCAACCCTTTTTCAATGAGCTCAAAGGGTACCAACAAATCTGTCCACATCTCTGTACATCTCTCAACAGCAAGACAAGAAGAGGTTTTATCCCCTTACATATATTTTATATTTTGTAGATGTCTTTAGACATATGAATTTAGTTTGTTTCATTAACTTAAAACTCTTGCACACCCTTCTAAACCAAGTAACAGGCTCAGGTGCAGAGCCTCGGTGTGCCATGAGGATATTTACAGGCTATTCATTTTAATTGTTGATATTATGCAATGCTAAAGAGAGGCATCATTTACTCAAACAGGCTTTGAGTTATTAGGTGGGTATTTTTTCCACAGTCAACAGAAAATTCACAACTGCAAGAAGGTAAAATGGTGATTCAGTGATTGCTGTTGACCTGTGGATCACATCTCCCAGTAATTTCACATCTCGGCCTGCTCACGGCCTGTGTGGTGTTAGCACGATCTCCCCATTTCCGTGTACATTTTTCCCCGGGTCCTGTATATTTCTTCGTACATCCCAACAACAATGGTGTTACACTGATGGTGACTCTAAACTGGCTCCATATCAGTAAGTGTGTATGACTAGTGTCCTTTTCAGAGTTGGTCCCTCATTTGTGCTTAGTGCTGCTGGCAGAGCCTGTGACTACCACAGCCCTGAACAGGATTAGAAAATGGATGGACCAATCTGTGACCATTGACAATCTCATGAGGCCACAGCTCATCACTGATGCATTTTTGGAATGTCTCCGATGCTTGGCAAACACAGGGCTTTTGCAGCTGCTGCTCCTCGCCTGTGGAACTTTTTACCTCTTTACATAAAGTAGTCGTCTACAATTGAACTGTTCAAAACAAGATTAAAGACTCATGATCTATCTATTCACTTGGATTCCGTGATCTTCAGTAATATTGATGGTTTCATCATTGTGATTCTGTTTATTATGTATTTTATTTATGTTCTTATATTTTATTTCTATTTATGTTATTTGTTTGTTTCCTTTTATTCTATTATTGTAAAGCACTTTGGCCACAGCATTCCTATGTTGTTTTAAATGTGCTATATAAATAAATTGACATTGGCATTGACATTTTGTAAAAGAGTGTCAAATCCCACACTATGGACAGAGTAATTGTGTCTCAACAGGAATGCACAATAATAAGATACAGATTTCACATAAACTCTGCAGTATTGCAGTTATTACACAATGTACACTTGTTTGTTATGTACATCACACTGTAATGCAGTGCTTTACAACTAGAGCAATATAAAATAAAGACGGACTGAATTATTCGCTAAATAACATTTTTCATGAATGATGGGGTCAGCCTTCTGCTACAGCCCCACTTAAGCCATCTGCTGGTAGCAGCCAAAGGCCCAACAAGTTAGAAATAATCTGCGATCTGAAAGGTTTCTCACGTAGCCTATATTCTCAAATTAAAAACACTTTTGGGATTGTTAGTCATTTTGGGCTAAAACATAACTCTGCAGCTTTGAAATAATTATAAACCTGCCAACGTTCAGTAAATTAACTGGTTTCACTGCAATGAACACAAATATCCACCAGAGGGCAGTCAATCCCCACAAAGGTAGGCTAGCAACCTTACATTTAGGTGGCTTCTACCATGGGATGTGGCGACAATCTCAGAAAAGTCACTGATGAAGACACACTTGCCACTGACTGACCAGCATGTATTATTTTACTGTAGCTTCACATGATCTGACGTGTCATTAAATACGAGCCACAATCTAATTAGTTCCATTTATCCAGTCCTTACCTGTTTACTAAGTAATGGATTTTGTTACATTTTAATAATATCATTTTATTGCATAAGCTTTGCTGCCAGTTCCATTGTGTACACTCTTAACCCTGATCACAGTTTTTCCAGTTGTTCCTGAAGTGGAGTTTAATTGCTGCCACTCATCTATCCATCTATCCATTTTCTTAACCTGCTTATCCAGAGTGGGATCGCAGGATTGTTAGAGTTTATCCCAAGAAGCATTGGGTGCAGATCAGTCTGAAAACACTCACAAATGCACGCACACATACTGCTTTGTAACTCGTATTCCATCTGCAGAAAGTGAAAACAAATGTACACTCTTCATATGAAGTGTTTTCAGTGTTATTATCAAAAAAATAACTCAAAATAAACACACTGGAAACTCAAACGTAATAAAAGTATAGGCAGGAAAAAGACTTGGATAACAGATTCTGGACTCTGTATACAATACAGGGTAAGTCATGCAATTGACAATCAACCGAAAAATAAAGCGCACAAACACCCTCAAAAGCACACATCTCCCACCTCCACGCTGGCCATGCAAGTGCTGGCTTAAGTCACCTTTTGACTCAGCCACATAATGTGGCTCAGGCAGCTTTATTCTATTCAAGGCTAGGGTTATTCTGGGGCCAGAAACCCCTTCCAAATACCATATAGCCCCCCATTATGGTGCTTTCACTGGCAGCCCCAGGCCTTGGTGCACTTCTGAACAGCAGTACGATATTAAGGCCTTGGCACCCTTGTGGCATCTTTTCCTGTCCAAAGTCTGCAGCATGAAACCACCAGAATCATGTGGGCACCCACTACTGCCTTTCTGATATTTGGGGAAACGCTTATAGCCGTCTGCCTGTTTTACCCCCCTTAAGCTTTCTGTTATATGAATACTGTCTGACTGATTACACTCAGGGCATTATTAATTTATTTTATTTTAATAGAAAGCAACCTTATGTATGACAAAAGACTGACACTGCTTTGCAGAGGCAGTCAAAATCTTTTCATTATTTGAACCCTTTATGAAAATAGCTGTTTCATTTTTTAGAAATTTAACACGCATTAACCACTTTTGGACGTTTTTTCTTTTTCTTATCTCTTCTAAACTATCAACTTGAAGTGGACATCTCTCTTAAAAATATAAAGTTTTCAATAAATAAGCCACTTCACTAAAGGTTTTCCTTTTTTGTTATATTGGCCAATGCAGTAAAAGAATGTCATCCGGTCTTATGCCCCAGCTATGCCAATATCTGCCATAATCTGGTCTGCATGCCTACAACGCTCAACTGGATTCAATGGGTTTTTGATGGATTAATGGATGGAGAAGAAGGAGGAGACATTTAACCAGACACACACATACTGCATACACATACATATATACAGTACAAGTTTAATTCAAGTCAGGATCATTAGTGCATGGTGTATGTCATTCATAGATAGATAGATAGATAGATAGATAGATAGATAGATAAGGCACTATATACCACTGCTGTCAATCACGTGATAGTTATTGACAACAATGGCCTCTTCATGGGAGGATGGGACACAAAGCGGAGACTTCTCAGAGAAAACCATTAAAATAATAACAACATTGTTAAGTACTGCCTTAAAACAAACAATGATGCACCAGTTTTAACTCCGGAATCCTAAAAAAAGAAAATAAGAATTATAATAACTCTAGAGGAATACACTTCATACAACAAGTCGTAATAACATTCTATAAAGATTATACAGTGATCTGATCGCTTCGAACACTCACTGTTTGACTGCACATTTCCAGTATATTGTATTTACTATGGCAATGATGAGTTTATATGGTATTCTAACTTTTTAAATATAGTATTACATATAAGAAGTTCCTACTTGATGATAAGAAGTTAACCAAAGACTGCTGATCTGTCAGATTACCTTGGAACCTTTACATACCCAAAGATATAGGAGTGTCTTTTGGATTCTGTATGATGTTTAGTACAAAATAATGCATTTCTTTACTGTGTTATGCAAAATATCCTTCCTTTGATAAGCAACAGCTCTTCTGTATTTCTTTAGTCCAGTCATAATGAGCTGTACATGACTGGTCACCATCTTGGAAACACTGTTAATGGTGATGTCAACAGTTACTTCAAAGAATTTCCCCAACAATGGCTTCCAATGCAATTGTATGCTTATAGAGTATGAACCACTGGGACATACTGTATAAGCATACAATTGCATTGGAAGCCACTGGTTCTGCTGCTGAATAAATAATGTTTATTCAATTTGTTTGAAGGGTTTATATGGGTGACAAATACTTTGGTAGAGCAGATGCACATGCCATCTTGAAAGTTAACTGTCCATTTTTAATTATGCACAGTTGTGGCAGCCATTGTTTCCAATCAGAGATTTGGTGAGCTCAGGTAACGTGTGGCCAGAGAGTACAGAGATGCACTGGATCAGGTGTTACGACATGAGCTCCTGGGCCCATCTCAGCAGACAGGCCTCTGGTTGCACCTCACACTGCCTGTCCACCATATACAGGTATTATATTTGGGATGTCTGGTCCCATAACACTCCACTGAAGGATTATGAATGACTTCGTACAGATCCTGCAGTTCACTCTTTTTATGTGTCTAATAACACCAGTGACATTAATACTGCCTTCTCAGTCATTACCGTCGATAACATTTTTTAAAAAAAGTTTTTTTTTTTCCATTCTTGCAGGCCACTGTTGCAATGAGCTAAATTAACCTGTTAAATTATCTATATTTGTTAATTATTAGGATAAAAAAATAGTGGATATATATTTAAAGACTACCTGATGAGTAACCCTTCAGTGCAAAGTCGTGTAAATGTGCCATTTCGAATCATATGCGGTAAAATGAAAGGAAACAGATGAGGGAGAACAGTGAGCCTCTCTCGACTCGTTTCTTTTTTTATTCAATTAATTCATTAGCGATATTACAGGTTGCAGATTTCAGTATGTGAAATTATCTAACAGTTAAATGCAAACAGTACAACATATGAAGAATCTTAAATAATGTGTGATCATTTATTAAAAGTCATTCACTAGCAGGGTTACAGTTCAATCTTTCTGCTATTTTTGTTTCTTGACATTTTTGAAATGTAAAATCTCCCCACGGTCTCTCTTATTTGTAATTTTTGCCCCATCCCTGATCGCAGTTCTCGTCATGCAGGGCTCTTAGATGTTGCTTCATTTGAATCATCAGTTACCTCTCTTAAGACACCTGCTGCCATAGCTGCCTTGTTGAAGAATTTGCTCCTGTGCCAGTGTTCTTCGTCTCCCTTTGTGTATCACCATCTAGTTTGTAGTCTTTAATATTTTATTTTTGAATTTTTAGATTTTAACCTTTGTTCCTGTTATTAGGATACTGCATGTTAATTTGCTGATTTTTGACTTTTTTTTCTTGCACCGTTTGTTATGATAAGCTGCTTTACTTAATTTTTCCTTGGGCATTTAACAAAATACCATGTCCAGAAGTGGAAGGAATATATTCATGATGCTTTTTTATTGTTTTATGTTCATTTTCACAATATTAAAAATCTTTCACTTTTTTCTACAAAGCAATTTTGTTTTTATGTGGCTGCCACCAGTTGTGGACAGGGAGACAAATGCATTAAAATGTTCCAAAAGCACTTCCTAAAGTGCCCACTAGAGGGGGGCATAATGCCAAACCCCAACTACAAAAAGGGCAAGAACAGAATCTTTATAAATAACAATAGATTTATTTCACAAAATACTCTGTAGAAAAAAAGACATTTTCAGAGAGCACAAAAAGCAAAATGGAATTGCTTGTAATAAAGACAATCCAAGGCAAACAAACTCTTGATACAGATACTCAAAGAACAGGCAAAAAACAGAGAGAAGGTTGAAAAAATTCAAACACTCACAAATCCTACTAAACTCACAAAAATGCAAGGACTCACCACTCCTCTGTGCATTCGAAATGAAGCAGCAGGAACTGTGGGAAGCCCTCCGGATTTATAGTTCAGAGAGCAGTCCTTGGTGGTGATTGGTAGGAGGACCCGCCTCATGCGGAACCAAAAGAGACATAAAACACAAAATTGAACCCCAGCCAGGACCCCGCCATTTTGAGCAAAATCCGTTGACAGTTGCTATGCCATTGTTAGGCAAGTTTAGCCAGTAAAATGCATTGTGTGATGTCACCGAGGCAAAATGAAGGTCAGCGTTCTACCCTTGCTGGCTGTCTATGATTACAGTTATGATTAAAAAAAAAAAAATCTTTGCTTATTTTTCTACTTAATGACACCTGTGTTTGTTTTCCTAACTTAGAGTTTTAGTTAGTGTTTTGGGGTTACACATCACGATTTATTGACATTTTGATTTCAAAATTGGCCTGGCATTGTGATGAAATTTCATCGTTAGATTTTTCATTTAAAAACTATATCTACCCATTCCTTCAGGTGGCAGAGCACCTAATTGTGTTATCTAATGTTCAACTCTTTGTTCCTCTCTTTAGTTTGGATTTTTTTTTTGAGTTTTGTATTGATCAACTCTTCAAAATCATCAACCATAAACCACTTCTGCTACTGAGGGTTGTGGTGGCACCTGGCAAAGCAGGCCAGCCCAGACTTTCCTGTGCCCAGCTACAGATTCCAGAACTTCTTGGGCATTTCCTTGGTGTTCCTAAGCCTGACAAGAAATATAATCCTTTTGTCACAGGGTCATCTCCCTGAGAGGCATGACTGGAGCAGCTTCTGAGGGAGCTGCCAGGGGGAGCATCCTTACAACATGCTTAAACCAGTTCAACTGGATCCTCTTGATTAAGAGAAGCATGGAAACCACTCTGAGGTTCTCCTGAACTGCTGATCTTCTCATCCTATTTTACTGTGTCATTGTAGCAGCTCTCTGAAGAAACTTCATGTCTGCCACTTGTACTTCTGATCTAATTTTTTGGGTCATTCCCAACAGCTCATGACCGTATGTGAGGACAAAAATGCGGGTCAAGCATTAAATTGAGAGATTTGTCTTTAATATTAAAGATCAACTGAAGAAACGATGGTTTGGGCAGGTTTTCACTTCCATTTTGGCAATAAAACCAGAGGAGTATGGAAATTGATCGATAAAGCAACCCCCTATGTCAGTTCTAAGTTAACTTCTAGGGATGCTTTTATAAAACAATTATTCTCTGTGAAAGATTCCAATATTATAATGGTGGAAACACAACTGGGCTAAGAGAGAGAGTGAGAGAGCCGGCTGTAATGTAATGTCACAGCAGCCCCACTGGCTGTTGAGTGGGGTCTCCTCTAGCGCACCTGCAGAAAAGGCTACTATCGAGTCCAGCAGTCTGATCCAGCTACTTCAAGAAGTACAGCAGCTCTGAGGGACAGCATTGACCTGAGCGAATTCCTAAGCAGAAACAAACATCACTTGATGAAATGCAAAAAATATTATAAGATGACACCACAGAATTCAAAAATTAATGCACTTCCCAGGTTTTAGCAGCTATAAGAGCAACCCTATCTATTTTGTAATTGTGTTAAAATAAGACATGTGCAAATATAATGTGCAAATCTGGACAAATGAGCACAAAGAAAATGAATGAGGGCATCTAAGAAAGAAGAGCGATGGGACTAAAGATTAATGTGTTTGTCACTGCAGATCCAGGCCAGAGCTCAGGCAGCAGCTTTTGTAATCTGTCATTATATCTGATGCAGGAAATCACTGAAAAGAGAGCCACAGCAGCCAAACCTTGGGCTGTGGTGAAGGGCCGGACAGAGCGCTTCAGCACATCAAAGAGGTAAGCTCTGTCGACATTTAATTGTAAGCAGGGTGCATTTTGAATTGTAAGGTTCAATGGACTAATGAAGGTCCAACAGCCCTTTACCTGCAAATGCTCAGCCTCTGGGACAAGTGGGATATCAGCCATAAAAGTGACGATACACCATTGTTTATTAGGTCATTACTGTCACATGTCCAATGGCTGTGGGATATCTGCTGGTGAAGAGAGATTCACTGATGTTAACTTTGCTGATGATGCTGTGATCTTCACTGAGTCAATGGAGTCTCTGATCAGGGCTCATGAGAGACTGAGCGAGTAGTCTGAGTGTCTGGGCTTGCAAGTGTCCTGGGTATGAACCAAGATCCAGGCCTTTAATAACCTCTATGGCACAGCTATCTGCAGTGTGTCTGTCTGCAGAGAGACAGTCAACCTTGTCAAGGGGTTTACTTACCTCAGCAGTGACATTCATGTCTCTGCTGACTCTTCCTATGAAGTCAGTAGACGGATTGGGAGAGCATGGGATCATGAGGTTGCTGGAAAGGGGTGTGTGGCAGTCCCAATATCTGTGCAAAAGAACAAAGGCACACGTTTTTAGAGTCCTGGTGCTTCCTGTCTTGCTATATGGTTGAGAGACATGGATGCTATACAGTGACTCGTTATGAAGATTGGACTCCTTCAGTACTGTGTCTCTTCAGAGAATCCTTGGGTACCGCTGGTTTGACTTTGTCTTGAATGAGCGGTTGCTGACAGAGTCCTGAATGAGGCACATTACTTGCATTGTGAGGGAGCATCAGTTGCGGCCCTACAGCCACGTTGCGAGATTCTCAGAGGGTGATCTGAATCGCAGGATCCTCATTGTTGAGGACCAGAGTGGCTAGAACAGGCCAAGGGGACGCCCACGTAACACCTGACTGCGGCACATAGATGGGTAATTTCTAGAGACTGGGATTGTACCGCATATCTGCCTGGGGGGGTTGCCAATCAGGATCCTGAGTTGTTTTGTTGTGTGGTGGGTGCGGCAACACGCTTTACAAGTGCAAGCTTCCCAACCTGTCCTGACCTGACCCTCACAAAGCACATCAGCGCATGTCCCAACCCAACCTGAATCACAAATAAGCTTTGACTGATTTGATTGATATTTGGTGACATTACAGAAAAAAAAGAAAACTAGCTGACATGTTTTTTTATCTGTCAATATTTCTTATCATAATGCTAATGTTCATGCTCTGCACTGCACTGAGAGGAGGCAATATGCAAATAAAGAAGGCAGCAGAAGCAATTGAGGGGCCGCGCAAACAGCAAGACTAACCAATAGGGTGGCTGCGTACTGAACAGGAAAAAAGAGACAGGATCAAGTCTGGCATGTAATCAGGTATGAAATAGAAGTAGAAAATCTGCTGAAATCAGTGGGTAGCAAGCACACTTTAAAACTCCAGTGAGGGTCCCCGGTGCTGTGGCTGTGAGTGTAGCCATTGCTTCACTTGAACCGAAAACGGTGAGAGAGAAAAGTAGAGGTAGAAGTGATGTCCTCCAATGTAAGACAAGCCTAGAGCGAAGGCTTAAGTTTAAAGTTAACAGATCCCCCATGAGCTACTACATTGTAAAATCTACTGAAATTGAAAGGGGACCTCCAACCTCGACCTTCAAAATCTTTTACATTTACGTGCTTGTTTCCTTACTTTAAACATGCATGGCTCACCTGTTACTCTCCAAAACTCTTTACATGTACATTTGCATCTGCAGACTGGAAAGGGGGACCACATACAATTGACAAAAAACATAGAAATATCTGAATGAAAGATGTAAACAAATGAAAATCGTAAACATCTAATAATAAAAATAATGTGTGCTCAGATTTTACATTATTCCTAATGATTACCCATTTCAGTTCAGGTAAAATTATGTTTTGCCATGACCATCAACAAAAGCCACAGCACAAAGAAAGTCAAAAATGGAGTTAATGCGGGAATATTTTACTTAAGAGGAATTGTGTATATCATGTTTAAGATTAAGTCGCTCCAATGACCTAATAATATTATTATTATTATTATTAATTATTATTTGACTGATGCCTTTATCCAAGTGACTTCTGACATTTGAGATACTCTTACTTATGTTTCTTTGTTATTTTTTCCAGTTGGAAGTAACTTGCTCATAGTCACACAGTGCCAGTAGCAGGTTTTGAACCCACAGCCTTAACCACAACAACAAAATGCCCGTCAATAATATTAGCCCTTCATTATGTATTCAAAAAAGCATTCCGTTAGTCACACAGTACTTCTGCTACATCTGAATAACTGAAGGCACTATAACTGATGACCACTGACATAGGAAATTTCCTGTTGAAGTCGGGTAACACAACCAGTAAATAAATAAGTGCCATTCACAGCATGCGCCATCACAAGGACCAGAGGGTACAGAGCCCTTCACAGTCAAATTAAATTAAAAACCTTTGCATTAAAACAAAAAGAATCCAAATTTAAAAACCCAATAGATTTGTTTCAGGCAGTAAATGGAAGGAATAAACTTTTGAGATGAAAAGCAGGCTGTGCCACTGCTACTGCATGGGCACCCAGTTACTAGACATTGGCGCACATATTGATGCAGTGCATTGCACGTCATGCTAATCACTCAAGGAGCCCTGACTAAAATAATAGCAAATGTTAAGAGTAAAATGTGCAGCATTCACTGCTGGAGAAAGTACACGAAAAAGTGAAAAGCTTCACTGTGATCTCAAGAGGTGCAGACCTTCATGTGGCACTCCTGGGCATGAACTGAAGGAAGTCTGAAGCGAAAGAAATGAAAGGGCATTAGGAGAGCTGCTGACATTCCACTTGCACATGAAAAAGACTGAAGCATACTGTAGCCACTAGGTGGAGCTCTGGAATAAAAATGGAAACAGCCGAACGTTTCTTTACCAGAAGACTGGCACTTTAGTGTAACAATAACAAAACATGGCCAGCACATTCAGTTTGCTTGTTCTGAATACTTTGTCAGCAAAGTTTGCTTTATTAAGGTCTCCTAATATTGAAAAGTAATGTTTTTGTATCAATTTTGAATACACTTTGATTTACTATACCAGAGGCCGAGGTGCAAAGAAAGCAGTTGATAGCAGGAGCAGCTTGTCTTCCTTGTGTTAATCTGATGTAGGTGACCACAGACATTTACACAAAAAGCAAATCTCCAGTGTCACTTCTCCTGCTCTGTCTTGACTTTGTGCGCTGGACTGCTGGATTTGGGCTATGACACTAAAAAAAAAAAAAACAAGATGAATTCCTGCATTCATGAGTTATTTTATGGGGCTGTTACTGTTAACACTTCACATAGAAATCCAGACAGGACCTACTGTATGTTTAAAACTTGGAGTTTATTTGTTAACAAGGAGAAAGACAGGCAAGTGTTTGCTCGAGTTTGCAGTCTAAAATGCAGCTGTCGTACGAGTAATGCCTGCCGTTTGTGCCCTCTTGTGGTCTTTAGACAAAGTGGTGGGCTGCATTATGAAAAATGAAAGAATAGGCTCCCCAGACTCCCAACTATCGTGCAAACATTTCTCTGATGTGACTACGCTGTGTTCACCAACGTCTCGGTATGAGAAGAACTGCAGATCTTATCTTGATTTAAACGATTAGTGGTCTCCAGATGGACATGTTACAGACACACTTTAATTTGGCTCAGCAGCTCCATTTTTCCAGCTTTTTTCCCTACACTCTAGAATGGGTTAGAAAGGGGAGAAGAGGTGGAGACCACAGAAGCCTTTCAGGCTACACATCTACAGCTCAGCTCTCGTGTTCCAGCAGAGATGGCTTTATGTGCTTTGTCAGGAAAGGCGATGCCAGCTTGAGGCAGTGCTGTGTGGAGCCTGTATGTCCTCTGTATACCCGCCTACTTTTCTTCACTGTATTCTAGTGCCCTTCCTAAGACAGGCTACTCTAGGTGGGCCCTGTACGAGCGTGTATGTGATGGCAGACTGGCCCTCTTTCCGAGTTTAATTTCTGCATTGAGCCCAATGCTGTCCAGAGAGATACCAGCCTTCACCCCACAGAGGTATTAGATGGGTTAAAAATGAATGGTGGGGCTGTCTTACCAGCATTATAGGCTCCTGGGCAAAGCAATGCACTGGGGCCCCTGCTTTGACAGAAACATACACTGACATCTTAAACATTGTGGACCCCTAAGCTCCTGGGGCCCCCGGCCTGTGCCCATTGTACCCATACGTTAAGATGGCCCTGTGACTGAGTTTAAAGATTTAAAGTATGTAACCCACTAGACAATATGATGGTCTGTCTGCCTAAGTGCGCGGTTGCACTTTCCTAGGAAGATGCTGGAAATCTCTCTTTAGAATCTGCCCCAGTTCTGAGAGAGAAGACATTGAATCAATGCAGTCCAAGCTGTGCCTTTTCATAGCAATAAAGGAGATTTCACGGTCTGCACAAGCGGCGCTATCTGCTTACAGCATCTCTTCCTGACGAGCAAGCGGGGGAGCAATTGTTACTCGATGGCAAATCGCACTTTCATCTTATCGCACCTAATGTCTGTCTGCATGCTTCGAAACACACAGGAAACTACGTAAGTAGACAGAAAAGAGCAGCCAGGACTGATATTAGCACTGAAGTCATCGTGGAGACCACCAGGCAGGGTGTACTACCTGAATTCAAAGACAATGAGGTGAGTTGATAAGGTGTAATGGGAGTTACACATCTTGTTATTTAGTCTGGCTCTGTGAAGAGGACTAACCGAAGGTGTGTGTTAAGCTGGCTTGAGTGTGTGTGTGTATGATCAACTGACAGATCCTAAAAATAAAATGAAGTTTAAGGAATAAGCCCTGTCATCTGCAATATTAAAAACTGTTTACTAAACGTATGGACAGATGTCTAAATACTTCTCAAAAGCCTCGAGAAATCAGATTGATTGAAATCCTGTCAGTTAAACAGTCAATTGAATACCTGATTAAAATGGCGGGCAGGGAGTTCTTGTTTACACCACAAAGCAAGCAGATTCTACAGGCGTCAGTAATATCCAAAGAAATACCCAGACTAGTGGACATGGCCCCAAAGAGGTGGACATGTGCATTTGAAAAAACATCTCTCATGTGCCAGAATGTATTGTTGCAGTGTGATTACCACTGACTTCCAGCAGCAGCCAAGTTCATGTAATGCTAACAGATTTATCCACGCTGATGTTCACTTCAGTGCACACACACATATAAAGCGTTCACTCGTACACATCGAGGTATGACGCAAGATGTAATGTGAACAATGTGTACAAACACTGATACACTAGTATGTAGAATCTGTTCGGTATGGAGGTATCGGACATACAGTATGTACTTACCGTCCCAATTGAAATCACAAAGGAATCGATTTTCGTTTTACATTTGTTTCTGCTCGCTCCTTGAGTTTGGCACAGTATCACACTCAAGTTGCCACAACAACAACAACATTTATTTCTGTAGCACATTTTCATACACAGGATGGAGCTCAAAGTGCTTTACGAGATGTCAAAGAAATAACAAAATCACTCAAATCACATTCCGTCACAAAATATGTAAATATTTGCAAGCACAAGCTAACAGCTGTCAGTGTATTAAAAAAAAAATCCAGTCCATATGTGTACTGTTTTTTAAAAATTGTCCATCCACATTAAAACGCAAAAACCCATTGTCAAGACCAGGCCAAAAAAAACAGGCTTAACTATAACGCCATGTTGGCCAATCAGAAGTCTGAAAAAAGTTACTACCTGTTCAGGATGGCTAACAACAATGGCGCATTGAGGTAAGGGGGAATCGTATGTATGGACTGATTGTGAAGTGGAGTTACTCCTCAGTATCACACTTGAATATAAAGTTAGCAAAACTCAAGTAAACCTCGACTGCAGTGACAGGTAATTGTATATACTGTCACACACTTGTGCATGGGAGATGGTTGATGGGCTCAAATGATGTTATTGCTCAGTCGGACCAGGGATTGATGCTATAATCTGATTCTTTTTCTTTTTGTCACTCTGCAGACCAGCCAAAGATTGTACATCCCAATGATGTCACCACTAGCTCATCCACTAATGTCTTCATTTCTGCCCATCACTAATGACATCCTATCTATTTCAGACTCCACCTACTGAAGACCTCATTCCTGTTCGGGTCGCCCTGATACATTCCCTTCCTGTTTCAGCCATATATAAGAATCCAGTCACTCTCTGTTAGTTAGTTCTGTTTTGGACTGCGATCTGCAAAGATGTGTTTCGTTTGCTTTTCGATTCTTTTTCAATATACGGGGTGGTCTCCCAATACACTTTTCGTGCTTTTTGTCTGATTCCTTTTACAATAATGAGGGCCCAAGTGGACTGGAATTGCTACACGCACTCGCTTTACTATTTTAGAAACCACCTGTCTTGACAACCTGAAGGCAGTTTGCCGTCTTGTGTATAGTCGCCCCTCGTCCACTAAATAGTAGAGTGTGCAGGCAACTTTTTTGACAACAGTGACAGGTAACCTCATTACAGTTTTCTTTCCTTCGATGTGCGGGCGAAGTGGCTCACTCAAAGACAACAGCGATGTCCTTGACAAACTAAAATTCTTTGTTCTCAAAGTTGTCCCACCAAGTAGAGGTCCGACCAGGTCTTGTCCAAAACTGGCGATGTTGGCGACTGGGTCTGTGTTGTCAGAGTATTTGATGAAGCAGTGATACTGTAGCGCATTCTGATGCCTCTGTTGCTCAATACAGCAATAAAGTAATTGTACGTTTAAATGTAAATGTGTAAAAATTACACAGTACTTCAGCTACGTGTGCCATTGCACGAAATTGCCTCATGTAAACAAAACAGATAATGGTGCACACACTGACATCAAGCAAAGAAGATACTGGCGCACACTCTGACGTTACAAACCAAAAACTCTACAGGTCTACACGTAAACAGAGAAAACGGATTTTCTAAACATCTTCACCCTGGCAGAAGTTTTTCTAAAGGTCTGATGTCTGGGACCTAAAATGCAGTTTGCATGTGGATGAAAGGCCAAAACGCATACAAAAAAGCTAAGTTTGAAAAAATCTCCAGGGACGTGTGGACTAGGCCTGAGTAAGTGAGAAGCCGCATTTTCATTCGTTCAAAGCTAGTGAATCCATTTGAGCAGCAAAGCATTAATTAACAGTTTAACAGATACGCCAGGTTACATTTGACATTAAAAACACTAATTTCTACCAAAGCCATCAGAATTATTATTTATTTTGTGAAGAAATTCTTATTGAAGATAATAAGTGGAATACAGAACGAAAACGGATATATGAAATTACAAGACAATAAAGATAAAATGGCTACCCACCCCAACCCTGTGAGGAACAAATAAGAAACATAATAAACATAAATGAAGAAAGTGACTACGATGGGGCCTTTGTGACAGCTAGATGCTCCATGAAGAAGAGTTGGGTTAAATTTAGAAGATTTCCAAGAGTCAACAGAGACAGAAGAGGGGCCAGTGCAACCTCTGAGTGTGGAAAGGACCAAGAAAACAGAACTGTGAGGCGGATGAGGAATTTGTAGGGACAGCACTGGAGAAAGAGGGAAATTGAATTTGAAACAGCAAAGTGACAGTGGGACAGTTCCAAAAAAAACAAGATTGACAAAGCATCCAGGGACATTTAAGGAGCAGAAGGGACCAAAAGGGTCAATGGATAAGCCCATAGCAAAACATGTACCTGGAGAAAGAGGCAAGCGGTGGACAACACTGAATATGCTGATTATTGTGGTTCCTGGAGGATGGTGTTCAGTGACAGCAATGGACGATGAGAGCTCAAGTTGCCACACAGAACACAGTTGAGGGCTTTGCAGTGAAATAAATAAAATGGCAGCTGTTTTCCTCTGTGGTGAGAAAGAATGAACAAAGACAAAAAGTGAATGAGAAGGAAGAGGGGTAGAAAGTGACATACCTCATGTCTCAAGGACTGTTACCATCAGCATTTTTAATTAAAACCTGACATGGATTTGTGATCATTCCCAATTATGATTAAGTCAATATGGACTGTCAGGCATTTTCCTGGCTCAACTGAAGTAGGTGATACCACTTTGGGATGAGAGGGGGCGCTGCTGTATCTTCTCTTGCACCTACAGCTCCAAGAAGACACCCACTGAGAGCACCCAAGCCTGGTCGTGATGCCCAGAGGTGGACCTGCACCCTTCTGACATAAAACCAGACAGCCCGAGAAGTCGGTGGTTGCTTCATGATCAGGATGTGAGACTGAAGAAGCTCCCATGTGAGGGAAAGAAACGCAACAGAGAGTGCTGTGCGAGCCGATTTTGGTTAGCGGCTTTTTCAGTTGTGCCACAGTGCACCTCTTTTGCCTTATCTATTTTTTTTTTAATGCATTAAACAGGGTTAACTGGGTTGGTATCCTAACAATTCCTAGTGTTTTGCTCTGGTTTGCCCACCGGTGCCATAACGTAAGGACAAGTGGGATTTTGAAACCTTTTGCTAGGGATTGCAGACAATGGCACAGTAAATTCTGAGGTACACTTACTTTTTATTCCCAAAGTTTTGTGGATTCCGTTCATTTGTGGGTAGCGTTTCTCCTCAAGTTAGAATAATTACGGTATCTGGTAAATAAAGCTAACCCATAGAAGTGCTCTTGTGGCTGCCCATAATTTTTCTGTGGCCATTTGTCACTGCATGCTTGGCTCAGCAGGTGTTTGTTGTGTCACCCCTTAAACGGCTGCTTTCACATTACAGCTCCATCATCAATCCATTTGGTTGCAGGGCAGCCACACTGGGTCAAACGCCAAACAGGGTGCTATTGCGTCACAAGGAACACATGTGGAGACATTTAGAAGTGATGACATCCAGAATAATTGTTTCAGAATTCTGGGTAAAATGGTGGCTGGCAATACCAAAGATAAGGTCAGGTTCATTTCACACTAAACATTCCTAAGTCTTGTGGCTTATGCCTCCTATAATATCTCCAACATTGGGCAGAAACCCCTAAAATGTGAGAAATGCCTGGCAGGTCAAATGACAATGAGCTTGTGGGATTAACGCTCACCTCACTTGGCACTGTTCTTTTAGCAGGTGACAAGAGGTAAGATGGCACAGCCAAATTCTACTTAGTCCATCAATTGAGCCCCATTTTAACCTTCCCAGAGTTTACTAACCCAATCCACAGGCACAGAGACTGAAGCCAGCAAGAAGGAGCTCTGGACGAGGGACCAGTCTCCTCAGAGGGCCGACTGCCACACACACATCCGCACTCATGGTGCGTGTCGTCCAAGTTGTGCCTTCATAGTGAAGCTGCTGTTCTTTTACAATGTTCATTCTTGGCCCCTACAAATAAAATTTGTCTCCCACTTTCTCTGATTGCAATTCTTTTTGAAATGGCAAATTTAAAGGACTAACATCGAAAGAAATCATGTTAGAGTTTGATTGACACTTTTTGTATCCTGTCAACGTTGGTGATAAAGCCTGAAGGAGGCCTTCTACATCAGAAAAAGACCTCCTCCTGTGTACTAAAGATGGGAACTGCAAGTTTTTAATATTTTCCCTTTCTAGTGTACATTACCAGTATCACAACCAAGTCAGCATGAAGGCTGAAATCCATGAAATCAAGTGTCATGTTGTTGTTCTAAGGTCAGACAGCAACATGTCCTCAGAGATTCACTCTCGCCTAGTCAATGTCTACCCAGGCTAGTCCTCTTCACGTGTCCAAGTCAACAGACAGTCAAATTTTGCTGTCTCGATGGAAAACCATAGAGTGGTAAGATGGCACTATGAGGGTTAATTGAGAGTCAGAGGAATTCGTTCTTCATGAACTGGGCAGGCTGAGTGCCCAGAATGGGGTCTCATGTTCAAGTTCAGGTGTACTGCCACATGTAGTGAGTACAGTGAAATTCTTACATGTCTGACCAATATACTGTATATGCCAGCACTCTCTAGGGACCTTCACTGTGCTACTCTGAAACTCCTAAAATAAATCATTACCACATCCAGGGTTCCAAGGAGAACGAATCTGGGGTGGCATCGAGAAGCAGCACCCAAGTAGGGATGAAACTCAGACAGTCAAGCAACAATGGAAATGGCAGAAGCTGTTTGTGCCTTATGCCAAGAACAATCAAAGTCCAAGTGGATGCCAGCAAGAGAGCTTGTGTGATGTCGAGGGTGTCCTCCATATGACTTACTGTGTCAAAGGACCCACCTAACTAATCAGTTTGCTTTGCTCTTTGCGATAGTTCTTACCATGATAATATTTTCGAGTTCAGGTTTTGATGAGTCTGTTCTCTTGTACATTTCATTTGTATGTTTGCTCTTTAATACTTCACACACACACTTATTTATACACCACACTGCTTCCAATTTAAGACCCCCTGTGGCATGGCATGTCATTAAGTCCGTGGTAGAACGGCGAGATGCAGCTCAGACTTTGTGAGTGCAGGTGTCGTGACCTGTACGGAGTGAAGCAGCACCCCAACCTCTCAGACACAACTAAACCACACAGACATGGGTTCTAATATTTTATTGTATAAAAAAAGTAAAAATTCCTTTTACTTCTGGTACCCGGACCAGTCTCAGTTCTTTGTTTCCTCCTTCACCACTCTCCTCCAGCGAGCGTTGCCCACCACCTCCCGACTCTGACTCACCGGCTGAGGTGAAGTGGCTGCTTTTCAGCCGAAACCTGGGAGTATATGTCCGGTGCAACATGATGGCCATCTGGAAGCCCTTCTGGGTCAGGTGGAAACTGTGCCTCCAGCAGCTCCATCTAGTGGTAACCATGCAACCCAACAGAGGGAGTCATGCCAGAGGGGTACCACCATCCAGTGTACTTGGTGAACATAGGGCCCTGGGAGGCACTCTCACTCTCGGTCTCAATCTGTCCTTCTCTTATAAGGTTTCCCAACCAGGAAAGGTGTCACTAATACCGCCCATCCGTCTGCGTTCTTTATAACCGGTAAACCCCTGATTCTCTAAAGAATCGCAAATCCAAGAATCTGTTCCATCCGATCTTTGGAGGGATGAAAAATCATGGAGGGTGGGAGAGTCCTGGGAAAGTTTTTATTTAATGAAATAAATATATTTGTAGTAAAATGAACCAATTTATTAAAACTAAAATTGACATTTGTTATATCATTTAAGTCCAAAATGTGTTTGAGTTGCTGCACTCATAAGTAAAAAAAAATATTGGAGTGCAAAGGTTTAAATGAAGTAAATTGGAAATAAAAAATTCATGTTAGGAATCATAATTGAACTTACTTTTAACACTGAATTACCCTAATGTGATATAAAGAAGCCACACCGACTGCTGGCACAGTGGATTAGCTGACTGCTGGTACTGTCAGTAGTCACCACTACTTCAAGTTTAAATATGTCACCATGGCAACTTGTTGGCATGCACGCTTTACCTCAAGTTTAGTTTACAGGTCATGTTGTGCTGTTTGGGTGCCACCTACTGACTCTGGGAAGCCGCTGGGTTTCACTCTGGGGTGCTAAGGCGCTGTGCACATATGCTTTCGGCACGGCTTGCTTCTGGCGTCTGGCATCCGTGCATACTGTATATACAGCCTTCGTTTAGTAATATAGATGGCTTCCCATGCAGGTAAGGAACCATCCAACCCAGTCGCGATGTCAACCAACCTGTGTCACCTATGACTGTGTGCAGTAAGGATGGGAGGCCCCAAAGTTCTTAAAGGAGGAATGGACTGATGAATTAGTTATGTGTGTACGAGAGATCTGCGCCACCATCCCTCACTAGCGGCTCTGTGAATCGTTTAGGGAAGCACATGCCCTCGCAAAGGTCTCAGGAAAGGATAAGCGTGAATAAAAGAAAAAGAAAAATGGTTTACGCATGAGAGAGACAAGAGCTGGCAGGTTAATCGATTGTGGGACAGAAAGACTGTGGAACCAACAAGTGATGAGTGCCATTCGAGGGAATTTCAGATCAAACCTGTTGAGTAAGAGGATGCAGGCCAATTCGAGGTGTCAGAGAGAGGGAGAGAAAGCTGAAGGAAACAGAGCGTGCTGATGTCTTATTTTTGCAGATTGAGCCTTAGGAGGAGAGACACTGGAGAAGGAGTCTGGGAGAAAGCCAGATCAGAGTCTAATTGTAACTCTTGCTTTTATCTAGTTATTGAGTTTTGTTTTGGTAGCGGCGTGAGAAAGATACAACTATTTTCACTGCACCGCACAATGACCCTTTAATAAATAAGCACTTTTGTACCTCAGACGTGTTGTTGTCTCCTCACTGGCGCTAGTCCACCCTCGGTTCATGAACCACAAGATGCTCCAAAAGCAGAGGGTGCCTGTGGGCTGCGGGCACAGAGCATCACACGCCCTCGAAAACAGATTGAGAGGAAAAACATACGGGAACAGTAAATACAAAAATGAGAAGCAGAGCAGGACACCAAGACCATATTTATACTGCAGTGGAATAAGTTACACTTTCAAAGATGACACTTTTTACCAACCTGTTCATTTAAAATGAAGCATTCCTAAGCATAGAAACACGCCATCCCATAACACGTGAACTCCATTAGCCTGGGTTATAAAGAGCCTTACTATAATACTACGATGCTGACTCGTGTACCATATAAAAATGTCTTGCTACAACACACGCCATGCCACAGAACACCGCATCTTCCCTTTTATTTTGTGTTCCTTTGTGTTCTTAAGATTCTCAATTTTTGCAAGGATGAAGAACATTTTTTGCTTTTAAAAACAATATTCAAATAAACAGTCAAAAGAACTTCATTAAATTAAACATATAATGTTAACACATTTTATTGGCACACACAATGTCAAAGCATACATAAAATTCTTCATTAATAGGACACTAAGACTTGTTAATATTTTACATGTTGTGCAGAATATTATTAATATGCAGATGAAACAGATTGGCCTAATACAAATGCCCACATAAATATACAAGGAAAAAAGAATTTAACCAACTGAAGTCTTTATTTGTTTTGTTTTTTTTTTTTTTTTTTTGCAAAAATATTAAACATACAAGTTTACATTGCCTGGAGGACTAATAAAACACCAAACTGAAGTAAAAGTACATTACAAACACAAACCTGTATATTCAGCTTCCCACAAATCAATGGGCTTCATGGCTTTAATATACTAGAATCATCAGCTTATTTACAGGACAAAGCTTTAACCCTTTAAAAACGTCAGTTTTCAGGTATGGCGCCCACTTATAAAGAGCACTAGGTTTCAAATGCAAAGTGAAAAAGACAAAAACAAAATGCAAATATTGTAAATCATTAAAAAGTGTTGGCGTACTGTACAAACCCCGAATTGGCAAAGCAATCAGTCATCTGGCTTGCTGTTATTTATGACAGTCCACTCCGTGACTAGCCAGGGGTCCCCAGTACCTCCATTGCCACACTCTGTGACGTTTCCATCATCTTGTTAAAATTAGGTGCTTCTGAAATAATTTCACTAGCTTCTGCTGTTACGTAAAATATATTTTAAGATAAAAGTAGTTATATACTGAGCACAATGTCTACTGAAAAAAAATCCATCATTTAATATTTAGGCTTTTGATATATTGTGAATGAAATGACATCATCTTAGAACAAGACAACGTGAAAAGGGTTTTTAAAGGTTAAAATAATCACCCTGTCTGAATGCAAAACTTAACTTGGGTTTTCCCTAATAACAAAAGGTTCACATTTCTTTAAATTGGCGGACCCAGCAAAAATATAAACATGACTTACGCTGCACACTCACATGTAGGCCAAATTTATCAGTCTTAACTTTCCTTACGAGCAAGACAGTGATTAAGTTAGTAAAAAAGCAATTATATTTAGTGTAAGAATAGCAATTCATTAACAGAATTAATCACGAATAAGTGCAGAGTCACCGATGATCAGACTGGAGGTGGAATGCAATTGCTCTGACGGAAAAAAAAGTGAGGGCTTTGAAATAAAAGCATCCATTGTATGTGAAACACATTTTTAACAGCCATTTTATTTAGAGCTCATTATTTAAGCCTCTCACAATAAGTCGATATTTGGATGGAGGGACAGTCTCAATTTGTGCCTCTGATGACAGACCTTACGCAGTGGACCCTCAAAGTCACACAGAGCTTACTGCAGCTTTATCAAGTACGCGCCTCCACGATTATGAATACATTTCTGACATTTACTTTAATAAGCCGTCTCTTTCCACACTGTAGGAGTCCTGAAGGTAGTGTTAGGTGTGGTGAACGGCAGGGTCAGAAGAGACCCGATCATTGTTTCATGTTTTACTGGTGAAGTTGGCAGATTTCTTCTTAGTGTGGTTTAAATGAAATATTTTAGGAAATAAATAGGATCAACCAGTCAGATGGGACTCAAATTAAATGTGGCCACCTGTTATGTTTTTTTTAATAACATTGCGATGAGCAGGAGATTTTTAAACAGATATAAGTGGAAAGAAAAAGAGGTAAAAAAACCCCATTGACGCATTCAACTGACTAGCAGTCGACTTGTAAATATCAAATCAATTTTGCTCCACATACACAAGTAAAAGCGATTGATGGGATGAAATGACAGTTCTTGTTAATTTTACTCAAAGACTGTATAAAACTGACAGATTGATTTTAAAAGAGGATTTACGGAGCCTCAGTTGTGTCCCCACTATTGTTTGCGCTCTTATTATGTTCTGAATGGTCTACTTGTTTTTCTTTATGGGCTTCTGTGCGTTTTGATCGAATTGGGATTCTCCTCCAGGTTGGCTCTGAATGTGAACTAATATTGCAGACCCCTGGGGAATGTCACTGTGACTTGAAATCACTAAAGGAGGTTACATCTTGGGGTTCTCAGGCTGATGTTGGCCCCCTCGGTCCACTGCTGGGACTTTCAATGTGCCTCCCGAGTCACCCTGTGTGTCTGGCCAGGCTGAGTCTCTTTACCTTGGTGGCTGCTATAAAAAAAAAAAAGACAAAACATTTCATCCCTGATTTTTATGAATAAGAATGTGACTTTCACTGCCAAGAACAGCTGGCTACTTTAGACCTCCTGGATGAAGGACCACCTAAGGGCTGAACTGTCGAATGTGAGCTTGTGCTGCACCCCTGGGCCTCGCATTTTACTCTTTACTGCATGGACTCAGCTGGTTTTTAGGGATCTTGTGAAAGGTGTTACTTGTGTTTCCACATGTATTATAGCAGCGCTTCCCAATTCATTTTACCCTTGCACCGCCTGTGACGGACGATCCCGATTTCGCACCCCCTCGGTTTGAGAAGAAGTATGAAAAAATATGAGGTTAACGCAGAAAAACAGATCACCAATTGAAGCTTTATGAATAATGGATACTTTATTCGCCATCAATAATTGTTTTGGTAAAGCCATGCTCAGTGTAGTCCTCCTTCCATTTTCTAATTTTTTTCGCGACTAGCCATGATTAAATGAACGGTAAAAAAGTAAGAGCGAAGCGAGGGTGACTTATTGAAGCAGGCAGGCGAGAGCTCAATAGCTCGCAGGCTCGATGTAATGCGTGTCAAGTCGATCTGAAATGCGCGATCAGATTCGAAAAAATATATCTTTTCAAGTTCTATTTGGATATAAGTAGGTTCTATTTAGTCGACAGAAATATCTTTGGTAGGAATGTAAGTTGAATTTAGTCTTTAAATTTCTATGGTGAAGAAAAATGTATGCAATGATGACTAAATTTAACTTATATTCCTACCAAAGATATTTCTGTCGACTAAATAAAACTTACTTATATTTAAAATTTAAATTGAACTTGAACAGATATGATAGTTCATAATACCCACGCAGCACTAAGTGCACATAAGAGCGGGAGTCATCTGTTTTAACAAGCAACGTAATGCACTGATACGAAATGCCCATTTAATTATTTAGGAATGGATAGATAAATTAAGATTTTGTACAAATAATGTTTTTCATTTTTCTTCCTCGATGGATTCTGGCTGCTCGCACCTAGCACCCCCAATCAGGAAGCGCTGTATTATAGGTTTTAACAAGCAGTTTTATATATTTGTTTTATATTTTTATATAGATGTGCTGTGTCTCAAGCGTTTCATGGTCTTTGAACATGTTCTCGTATTTGTGTTTTTGAACAGATTGCATTTTGTTAATGTGATCTGCTCTTTATATAATAAAAAAGAAAACAGAGATAATGAAAGAGTAAGTATTTTTGTGTTTTGCATGTTTGTTTGACTGCTACTGGAACAGTTTGTCTGAACCCAGCAAAAGGCCAAGTGCCAAAACAGTAAAAGTGGAAGTGGTAAGGCATATAAATAAATACCCTCCCGCAGCAAGAAATGTTGTCATATGAAGTGAAAAGGATGATAGGATTTAAGTTAGTTATTAATATGTTATTAAGAGCTACGATATGTCATTGTGTAAACCGTTCTACCCTCACTGCTGGTCCTCGTCTTGTAAGCACTGCCGCCTGAGACAGTGTCTTTGTCTTAGCAGATGAATGAGATGAATGGATCGATCGCATAGTAAATGTTATCTGACCAGAGCGGATAGGGCATTTTAAGCAGAAATCTATAGAGTCATTTTTACCAAATGGTTGGAAAACATAAGAAACTTTAAGCTGATGGAAACAAATCCGCACTCAGTGGGGTGTGCATAGGGCAAAGGTAAGCACCTGAACTGGAGCCTGTTGAGCAAGGCGACCAAATGTCCAGGCCAGGAAAACACAGGCAGAAAAGGAGAGCAAGAGTTTTATTACATTTTAAAGAACTCTGTGTTTTATGGTAATTAATAGCGATATATTCAATACTAGTGTGCACCTCTGGAGAATTTCTCACTCTAACAATCTCCCTAATATCATAATATCTACCATTAAATTGTGCCCAATATCCAAATTACACTGCAGAAAAGTATCTGGTCAGACACTCGTTTAAATAAAGGCAAAACATTTACAAAAGAAGTTGCAACAAATACTAAAAAAGCAAATGAAACGGCAAAACTATTTTATTTGACATAGTCTTGTATGTTTTCTTTGAGTTTTGTGTAAATCATTTCCTTGCGTAAGTACAGTCCGGTCCATGTGCATTCAGGGGCTCGAGCCTCTGAAAATTGGGGGACCGTGTATAAAAATGTCTGTCTTTCATAAACATCTCATACAACATTTTTGTTGAATTAAAGCTGAAATTCTACACGTCAAACACATCTTGATTGCTTTGTTTCAATCAATGTGGTGGTGTGCAGAGCCAAAATTGTGAAAATTGTGTCGCTGACCAAATCCTTATGGTCCTGACGGTATGTAAATCGACTGGACAAGCAAGACCTGAGAGAAAGCACGTCAGGTCACCTAAATGAAACATGACTGGAGCGAGGCCCACACCAATGTGCTCCACAATTTATGGGTCTTTTCATTGTCACGGTGCAGGGTGAAGTTCTGTTTGCTGTAATCTGCAGCCTATGCGCTCACACGTGTAAATGTTGGGAATTAAAAATCACGTCGACTTTATTTGTATTGTAATTGTCTCCTGAGAAAATATAGGGCCCCCATGCTAAATCTGTCTGATCAACGTCAATTTATTTGATGAAATTCACCGTCAGTTTCTTGGTGCTGACCCTTCTTGTCATTGCGACCAAACTATTTACATACTGTAATTTTCACAGCCACCGGTTGGTGGAGAGAGGGGTATTATCCTGGGCTGTCAGAGGGGGCTGTCGTTAACTCTGCTGTCTCCACCCCCCACAGCTGCAAGCTGACGCCCACTGAGGGCAAATGACTCCTCCCCTTCCAGCCAGAGTCCTATAAAAAAGCAGATGGCCCAGACAAGTGGCGTCTCATTTTGGGCCTGAACAGCCACCAGAATGTAGCTCCCAAGGAAGATATGCTCTATTAAGCTGATACTTTAAAAAAAAAATAAGTCACAAAGATGGCTTTTGTTCTGTTTAACTGCCATTAGCGCCATCAAGCATACTTTTTGTTTACTATTATTTGTGTTAGGATTAAAAGGGCTTACCCTACTAGCACCCTAACACTTCCTTGATGTCCACGAATGGTGTTACACCTGTCCACAGTGGATATCAAAAAGAGTCCTGTCTGCAGCGTGTTTTTGTTTTATTAATTATCTCAGTGGTCCGGTTTTCTCCCCCAGTCCAAAGATATGCAGGTTAGGTGGACTGGCGATGCTAAACTGGTCCGTGCGCCCTGTGTTTGTGTGTGTGTGTTCACCCTGCGACAGACTGAGGCCCTGCTCCAGCTACCCCAGAACCCTGCTTAGGACAAGTGGCTTTGAAGATGGATGGACGGATGGATACGAATGCAATTCAAATTCTGATATTTTTCTGTATTGTCTCAGATAATGCTTTTAAAATAACACAGAATCTAGAGCTTGAATTGATTTTAATTTAATTTAGTTGAATAGAAACATCCAAGAAACATTATTATAATAATAAATATAGAATGTTTAATAAGACAAACATCTATTATTGTACAAAAATGTTTGGCTTTAAATCTTATGTTAATACACACCAGACTCACATTGTAGTGGACGGACACCACTTCATTGTTTTGTATTTGATGTGTAAATCCTGGCCACTGACTGTAAGTCAACTTTATCGTATTAAAGTCGAGAAAGTACAAGTTTTGCTTTAAGTTTCCTGGTAAGCGTGCAAACCCAAAAAGCTGCGTTACTCAACGCTACCATAAGAAAACCATTTTTAGAGGTTTTAAAAAAAACATTACTTAAAAGAAGGCAATATCATTCTGCTCATCTGTCCGTCTGTTCTTATACTAAAATAAATTTTGTTCTGCTGGCTTACTATATCTATTAAATTCGTGTAAAATGGTACAGTGCTTTGCATCTTGTTATGCTATTTATAAAAAATTACAATTTTCAGTAAGGTTTGGCATTTCAAATGAAAAACTACTAAATGTAGGAAATTGTACAACTAAAGATGTCTGTCTGCGGTGGGCTGGCGCCCTGCCTTGTGCCCTGTGTTGGCTGGGATTGGTTCCAGCAGACCCCCGTGACGCTGTAGTTAGGATATAGTGGGTTGGATAATAGATGGATAGAAGATGTCTGTGTATCATCTTAAATGGAAAAACGCAGTAATAAAGGCCGCCAGCACAGCCAATTAAAATGTCTTTACAAGCAGAAAGTGCTTTGGCGTGTTTTATGTGCTGGTACAATGTACATGAGACAATGGGCAAAGTGGCTAAGGCATGCAGTAGGACGTGAAAGAACGTGTGGATGTTTCAGTCTAATCAGCTGCCTGCGCACTACGTACAAACATGGATATGAAAATAAACAGAACGTATCCCGATCTTGTATGTCACATGGGCTACAAATAGATACAAATCTAAGGGGTCATCCTTGGTTTAAAGACACTTCTGCAAGCATCCTCTTTGTCTTCAGAGGTTCTGGAAAGTTTTGTTCTTTCATGTACATGCATTTGTTGTATTCTTAATCATGTGAAACTCCACTTCAGTGGGAAATGGGCAACACCCGAATTTTCAGAGTTCAGTAATAGGACCATTTTTTTCTCTTTTTACAGGAAGACTCATACCTAACGTAACTGTTTCTTCACAGTCTTATAAACTTGTTAACATGGTTTCCCTCGGCCTGGATGAGTTTTCTGAAGTTACACTAACGGCCCAAAGATGAGCACTATATACATCAGCCCAGGATAAACTAGCATCTGTGTGTCCAATGACGGACTGACATCTTAGGCAGGGCAGCACCCAAGTTCTGCTAGGACAGATAGGCTCTTGCTGCCTTAGGCCGTACAAATAAAAAAATGGGGAAAATACATTGAACACATATTTGTAATAAATGTCAATAAACTGTGACCAACAGATGCAGTTCTGATCGAGATCCCTAGTTCACCGTGTCTACAATGAGGATAGTTGCACTTCCTTTTTACACAGTCTTCATCTGGCTGGTGTTTTCTTACTACATGGGTACTGTTTTCTACCGAGACGCTTCTCACAGACCTGTTGTATGCAAGCCAGAAGAGGTGTTTAGATGCCATAGTGTTCCTGATATTCACGAGTCTTTACATTTAGAAAGTAAAAGATAAAAATCAAGCAATAGTTACAGCAGTTTAGGACAACGAGATAATGGAACTTTCACAAAGGTGGTTTAATAGAGTTCAAAATCAGACATGGACACTTTTGAGGAAAACATTTAAGAAACTAGGCAGGGAAAAAAAAGGTTTTCTTGAAATCCTCAGGTTGGTCATTCTGCTGAAAGCAAAAATTGTAAAAACAAATGATTTGTCATGTCAGGATGGCTTTGAACAGAACAAACCGATTATAAGATAAAATACAAAACACTGCAAGAGAAAGAAAAATAAATGTTAGTGTAGGTCTTTATATAATACAAGTTCAGAAGAAGATGCACTGAATGCATTTAGGCGTAATATGTCCTGACTTTAATAAAAGTGTTGTGAAGCCACTTGATTTGATATCATGATTAAAATTCACAATAAAGTCAAATAAGGGAGTGCACGGTTTCAAACCTTTTGATCTTCATAAATGCCATCTGGTATCTAACACTGCCCTTGAGAAAAATGGACGTCATTTCATGTGCGGTCAGAGTGAATTCTTACAAAAGGAAACAAAAACTGACCAAAACAGATAAAGAGCACAGTGGTGATTTTATGATGGTCTAAAGGCGGGTAAATCTCTGTTACAATTTGATAGAAACTTTAAAAAAAGAAAAAAAGCTTTTGTAAGAAAAAAACAAACAAAAAAAAACAATAGTCCAACTTTGTTGTGTTTGCCAGAGGTAAGAAAATTCCAGCAGGAAAGACATTTGGGTGCTGCCATTACTGCATCGCCTAAATTTTGTATTTGTCTCATTTGCAACTAAAAAGTAAAAATAGTTTTTGCACAAATGTTCGACTCAATGGGGTAGTAGAAGAATTCAAGTAGCCGTATTCAAAAAGATCTGGTAGTGCCACTGCTGGCTCTTACTATACATGTAACCTTCATCTTTTTGACAGTATATATATATATATGTATATGTATATTTTTTCTTTATATATTATATATACTGTATTTATAGTATGATAAAAAAAGTCTTCACTGTTCCTGCTAAGAGTCACAAAATTCTTTCTGTGTATGTAAAAACGTGTATTTATAACATGTGTTTCATATTGCAATCCCAAGTTTATCTCCGGTGTTACAAGTAACACAGAATTCCTACACCTCGATATCAGAATAGAGTACAGCGCTGACTTCATACCCACAGAGTACAGAATGTAGCGAGAGCAACTGCAGAATGGGAAGAGCAGCCAGATTCCTCTCATTTCCATGTCGCTTTATTGAGATGGCTGCGGGGCTGTGTTTTCCGACTTGGAATCCTGGTTATTTGGAGGTTTGCTGTTCCATGGGCTATTGTTGCCAAGTGCTGGAGAGTTATTGAAGTCTTCTTCATCATCAATACCATTGGCCGCATCATACTGTGTGTTCTCCAGCCTCGTGATGAGACGCTCGTCCTCGTCTCCAAACTCCCCACCCATTAGAGTGGGCTCTCCGACCACCATCACATCCTGTCAAGATTAACAATAGATGGGCATGACTATCACAAATCCTCAAAAACATTTCTGCATGCATCACTGTTATAGAGCTGCAAAGTAAACCGGGCAAAGGATAATCCAGTTAAGGTCTATGACTGTTGGCTCTCCGAAGATGATGCAATGAACAAGCAGCACAGTACAAGTATAAATGGGTTAGGCGTAATTTTAGTCAACATTCTGGCCTATCTGCTGCTGAGATGGGCTCTGCCTTTGTATGCCCCAACGATGGAAAATTAAATTGAGAGATCAGACAGGTAGGTGGAGGAATTGTAGAAATGCAGCACACATTGTATATGGCTTCCTTATTTACAGAATCGGAGTATTTGTGGATCTGAGTAATCGTGAAAGGCAGTTGATGAGTTGATGTCACTTCCTCATCCCCCCAAATCTCCCACAACAGAAGCAGTAGCAGCTTAGGTTGGAAAGTCATGGTATTACGTGATGCCAAACACCTAGCAGACTTCTTCTATGAATATGAAGAAAATTCGAGCAATACAATTCAAGGAGAATCTCGTGGACAGTTTAACCCCTTACACAGCTTTGTTAAATTAATTGAAAATAAAAGTCAACTTCCTATTATGATGTTTCTGCAGAATAAAAATACACCAGAGGAGACTGTGTGCAGAGAGTGCAGACCTATAAATACCTGGGAGTGCAGCTGGATGATTTATTGGACTGGACTGCTAATACTGATGCTCTGTGTAAGAAAGGTCAGAGCCGACTATACTTCTGTAGAAGGCTGGTATCTTTCAATATCTGCAATAAGATGCTGCAGATGTTCTATCAGACAGTTGTAGCGAGCGCCCTCTTCTACGCGGTGGTGCGCTGGGAAGGCAGCATAAAGAAGAAGGACACCTCACACCTGGGCAAACTGGTGAGGAAGGCAGGCTCTATTGTAGGCACGGAGCTGGACAGTTTAACATCCGTGGCAGAGCGACGGGCGCTGAGCAGGCTTCTGTCAATCATGGAGAATCTACTGCATCCACTGAACAGTATCATCTCCAGGCAGAGGAGTAGCTTCAGTGACAGACTGCTGTCACTGTCCTGCTCCCCTGACAGACTGAGGAGATCGTTCCCCCCCCACACTATGCGACTCTTCAGTTCCACCCTTTAAACGTTAACATTATTCAAAGTTATTGTCTGTTTTACCTGCATTTTTATCACTCTTTAATTTAATATTGTTCTTTATCAGTATACTGCTGCTGGAGTATGTGAATTTCCCCTTGGGATTAATAAAGTATCTATCATCTATCTATCTATCTATCTATCTATCTATCAGTTCTGCAACCAGAAATCTAGCCTTGACTTATCCTTCTTCATCTATGGGAACAGAAATGCCTACAGGAAACTCTTAACCGTGTGCGGTACATCGTTTTTTTTCTCTGTTCATTTCAGTTGTGCACAGACAATAGTTAAGAGCTTAAAATTGCATTTTTTTTTGTTTTGTGAAATGTATGCAAGTATGTAAACTTATAAACCTATTAAATTCTTACTTCAAATTTATGTATTAATTATGGATCTAAATCTAAATGCTGTACACTAGTTGGATATGCTTAAATGAAAAACATTTAAAATTGCATATTTAAGTGAGAACCATGATATTCACAGTTTTTAGTTTTTGTGTGTGGTATTGATACATAACCCTTGCACATATGTATACCTTACTGTACTGTATATATGTTGCATGTTAAGTATATTTTTATTTATGTATTTAAATTGCTTTTAGTACTAAATGTGTTGTAAGGTGTTAGCTAAGCAAAATGACAACTTTTATTAGCTAACTAAAAAGATTACAATCTGCAAGCTTTCGAGGCAACTCAGGCCCCTTCTTCATTCAGTTTAACTGGAATCTGTTTAGTTAGCCAATAAAAGGGGTCATTTTGCTTGACTTCTCACTATATTTAAATTGTTTTGTAATTTTGTAGTACAAACCTCATTGTAATATATATACATAAGACTTTTCTAGCATAGTGCATATGAGTAGATCCACTCTAAGAACATTCAGGGAAATACTGCCATTGCAGAAGATACAAAATTTGCAATGGACGAAAGTTACACGAGTCAAGAGGGATTATAATTACCATTAATCAACCAACAATAATATTACAAAAGGAAAGGCTGTCAATGTGGTTTGTGGAAAAGCAAGTTCATCAGCATACATCAACATAACCCACGAAGTCTTCACCTACCAGTAATGATGATGAAGAGTCTCTGAGTCAGTGGATTCCTTTATAATGGGCAAGCAGTACACCTAAAAGCGACAATTTACTTTTCCTTCTCGAGATCCGACCTCACAAAGATGAAATAATCTTTGTTGCACAGCTGTTAGTAAATGTATGAATGAACAATTAATGTAGAGCAAAACGTACCGTTTACCAACAAAACAGCACCGTGCAACTCAGTAATGAATGAGTGAGTTTGAAAAACAGATGGTAATACTGAAGAAGTGTGGGAGCGAGCAGATTACAGCATCAAGTGTTACGGACAACTGTGCCTCTGGGGCATGGCGACTGCTCAGTACGATGCTTCAGCCTGGAATCCTGACAGGCAGAAAGCCAACTGCAGATTCATGCAATGCTGTACATTATACTGTATGTTATATGTAGATTGTGATAAATAATCTGTGAAACACTAAAAACCCAAGCTTGTAAAGGAGACAGTCAGTTCAAGACTAGGCCAAATATTTAGGCAGCTGTAGGTGAAAGAATCAAGAAATTCAGAAACATAAGAAATGAGCACGTTGTCAAAAAATCTAGAAAAGAATACAAAACAATGTGAGGTATGTGAAAGAAGACACAAGTGGCTTTCACATCTTGGTGAGCTGCTGACCCCCACATGACAGGAAAAGTAGAGTAATAAAGGAAAAGCATTCCCCTGTGAATCCAGCTTTTGTCAAAACCCTTGAGATTACTATTTTTTTAATCTTATCTAGAGTTTTGGATATCTACTTTTATTTTCTGTTTTGGATTTTGTGGATTTTGTAAATTGCACACATCGATGTTGCGACTTCCTGAGTTACACTCTTATATGTATTTGATTCTGGCTTCTGGCCGTCTAGCCATGGTTCCCAGTTCTGCTCTTTTCCAGATTGTTTACCTCAATCCACTCAAATGAGACATCTGTCCACAGAGCTTCCTTTCAGCTTTACAGGTTGTAACTTGAGAGTTCGACACACGTGGCCAGTTTAAAATGATTCATACGGCCTGCTTTATGTGTCCATGTATTCAGCTATTTACAAATACACATAAGAATTGTGCTCAACTGAGATTAAAAAAAAAAAAGATAATGGCTCCCGACAGACTTCAATTACTGGACTAAAAAGAGAGTTTGAAATCCCGTTCCAATGCTTGGCGTGTCTCAAGTTAGTTAACTTGTCCTTGCACTGAATGCCAGCGTCCATGCAATATCTCACTAAGTTGCATTGTTCATGTAGTACACGTTAAAATGACAATACCTAAGAGAAATGCTACACCGGCTTGACTGACTGAAACATTTGAATTTTGCTGTTTTTAAATTATTTGTATTTTTCCTCATCCAGGATATGTCCACATTATTTTCATTTTGTGAAAACAAGCTACATTTTTCTCCATTGTCTTTACAATTAAAAACAGTAAACAAATCCCCATTTGTTAGCCTTACAGACTTATCCAAGTACTGCTGAAAAACGGCAGGCTGTGACATGATGCTTGCCAACAACAACTTGTCCTCCACCGTGTCACAAAGCAGAATGGCAATAGACTGGGATTTCGATGCCAGGCACAATGCTCTGGTTAAATGGAAAACACTTCAGTAATCACTTGTTTTCACTCAGAGTGAAAGTACTGAATTCCTCACACGCTAGACACTGGAAGAAACGCAGAACAAGTTTGTTTATCCAAGACAGCAGATCCTTTTCCCTGTTAGTAAGCCAAAGAATCCCCCAGCCAGCACCAATATACTTGATGTTCTGCTACTTAATTATGGTAATTAATTTAGGTAAGGTTTTCACTAAATAACAATATACACACTGATTTGACAATTTGCATGGCTAATTAAGTCATTAGCAAAAACCTGCTGATTGCCAACAAGCCCTGAATTTGCCATCTGTTACTGTATGGTGCCTGTCACCTACAACAGAGTAAAAAGCCCTGAGTCAATCTGTGCAGAAAATGTAGCAATCTGTCCAGCTGGTGTCATAAGCAAAAAAGATTGAGCAAATACTAATTACAATTACACTGACAATGCTTTCCGCTCAGCTCATTACCATCTGTCTGTGAGTAAACAAGAAGCCAGGCCTGCAGTGGAAGCCTCAAAAGAATCCCAGCTGCAGAAAAAAAGAAGTGTTGCTAGGTGTGAAAGCAAAAGAGGCGTAGCTGAGTGAACTGGGCCAGTCAACGATGAGACGGGACGGAAGACTTTCCTTATCTTCTCTGGTTGCCAAAAATCTTCTGTTAAAAGTTGTATTGAGACAAGATTAAAAGACATATGCCCAGTAGTGTTGGCAATAATGTGAAGGTATTTTTTGATATTTAATATTCTACTACTGCGGTGGGCTGGTGCCCTGTGTTGGCTGGGATTGGCTCCAGCAGACCCCCGTGAACCTGTAGTTAGGATATAGCGGGTTAGATAATGGATGGATGGAATATTCTACTAGCACCAGTACTTGTCCAAAAAAGTTAGAGTAATTAAAAAATTTTTTTTATTTCTTACATTATGTATACCTTCAGCTCCTTTCTTCTGTATTTGTATGTGTAAACGTCTATCAACCGGTTCTCCCTCATATTCCCGTAAAGCCTGATTCTTAGGCTCTGTCATTATTTCAGAGGCACCTTCCTTACCTCCTGTTTGGTTTTATACTTGCCATCTTCGAAGGCAACTCTTTCAGCATACCTCATATGCCTTTATCTCCTGCTCATGAGTCGCACACTTGCACTTTTGTTGCATCACTAAAGCCAAACTGACCAATCACACCAAAGCCAAGCTCACTAATTAGATTGCTCAGAGGGTGTGGACTACTCATGGTACCATCATTATAAAAATATTTGCTGTCTCTTGTCCTACACATACCTTTCCTCTGTATTTGCGGATGTAAACATCACTTGACAAGTGTTCCCTCAGCAGAGCGTGTTGTCTCAAAGTCTGCTTCTCAGACTCTGCCATTATTTTTGAGGCCCCTTTCTCATCTCCTGTCCAGTTTTATACTTTGAAGGTGACTCTCTCAGCATGCCTCACAAAACCTTTACTCCCCCTCATGCGTCTCACACTTCCTCTTTCGTCGTGTCACCAAGGCCAAACTGACCAATCAGATTGGTCTGAGGGACTAGCCACAAAGACCTTAGTGTGGCCCTGATGTGCCTGAAGCTGTTTATACTCCATGCATGTTTGAATGAGGTTTACACTTCTGAAATTTGAGTTGTCAGCCATGCAAGAATTTTTTTTTTAACATCTGCAGAGAACAACTAACAATCAGAAACAGACTAAAAGATATTGAAAAAATGTGCTTGCTCAAGCAGACCCACGTGTAAACAGTAAAAGGATGATGACAGCATGAAATGAGATTACAAAAGGCAACAGCAGCAAAACCTCTTGACATGAACATGAAGACATCCATCCATCCATTTTCCTAAACCGCTTATGAAAGGCAGGAGGAGCCCTGAAAAAGCTGTGCTAAATGTTAGGCTCCATCAGAAAAAAGGGTGGGAAAACTTTGCACACAGCCCCTCAGCAAGCAAAGTTCATATGATAGTTGCTTTATAAGCCGTACATCACAAGGACAACAGAAGTCTTACTTGTGCTGGCCCTAACTAAATGAAACACACACAGGAGACATAAAATACATTTTCCCAATAAGAGCCCAATATGAATAGCTGAATGCAGAAAAAACAAAATGTACACAATTCAGAAGTATATCACATGCATTGTAGACAAGTTTGCTTGTGATAGTTGAAGTTTTTAGGCTACTAAACTTGGAATCCTCATGTTCTTATTTAGGAATATCTATTGTATTGCTTATAATAATTATTATTATCGTGTATTGTTCAACATCCAGTATAAACGAAACAAGCTATAGATCCAAAAAAGTAACAATTCATGGATAAAAAAACAGCCTTACTTAGACGATGTTCACCAAGACTTCCACAGAGAACAGACTTGATAGAGTGGTTGTACAACTGCTCCATTCCAAAGGGTTATTTCCACAACTATGCCCCAAACGATCAGTTGCATTAGAATGATAGTGTTATTCTGCATTTTACATCTAGAAATTCATTTTTATCTTCACCTATTACTGTCATGGTCAAAAAAAAAAATGTAAATACAGGCGATGTGTTACAATAGAAGTGAGCTTCAAACCGAAAGGCTTTCTGTTCAGATTCTTCAGAAAACTGTAAATAGAGTATGAGTATGTACAAAATTGTATAGGGTGGTCCAGATCTAATTATGCAACTTTTAATGCAATGCAGGAAAACAATGCAAGACAAAAGAATTGTTCGAAATATCTCGTAATAAACGAAAATGGACTTACATTGAATTAATTAATTGATTTTCCATGTAATGTCCCACTTGTCCTCCATTCAGTTGTGAATTCCCTATGTAATAAACTTAGTAAGTTATAGCGTAATGAAAATTGCATAATTAGATCTGGACCACCCTGTACTGTATTCCTTTTTATGTTGTCTTCGATAAAGTTATAAACGAAATATACAATAACAAATTGGGAGATTCAAGAGGAAAATATTTTCAGTTTATGGATCATTACTGTTATGTGTACAAATAACAGAAAGTCACAGTCTTTTTAATCATATCGGAAAAGCAAAAGCATATTAATTTCATTGAAAGATATTTAGAAATGAATCACAAAAGTCTGTGACTTTCTGTGTTGTTATATCCTGAAACTTTGCGCTGACATTGTGCTTTTCCTTACTTGTATGTAACCTCTAATGTATTCAAGGAAGTGAACCACATGGAAATGAGCTGAACCAGCACAACTATTAATACCTACACGACTTGGAGATGTGCTGACTTCTAGAGTTTGACTTTCAGTAGGATTCCAATTTCCGAATCTGTTTATTAATCTTCTCGAACTTGTAAAAAAGCCCATTCTTTACAAAAACAAACATGTTAGCTGTTCTCTGGCCACATCTCTTTGATAGAGATAACAGCTCTGGTTTTAGCCAGGAATTGAAACTTACGAACAGTCTAAAATTATAAAGAGAAGAAACATAAAAAGCAAAACAGTAACAATAAAATAGTTAGGCTAGGGCAACACTATACAGTAAGAATGTTTGAGAACTGATGCTTGCTGAGTTCATCCATCCATCAATGGATTTTTCTAACCTGACTTACTTTGATAGTACAAAGCAGGAGCTAACCCTGGATAAGACATGGATGACCATCAGAGGGCACCTCCCTGGCACATTTTGGGTCACCAGGTAAACTAATAAACATGTGGGAGAGAATGAGAGCAGTGGTGGAGCAGACATTCAAAGATGAACTGCGATAGTGCTAACCAGGGAAGCACAACTGCTCCACTCACCTCTTTTTCATGTAGCACGTTCACATTAGGCTAAGTGACTGCACTGAACTGACGGACAGTCTCAAAGCAGGACAAATTCATCCCTTCACTCCCATTAATATCCGCACAGTTTACAGCCGAGCTGAGAATGAGCCTTTCATAGCTGAAGTGGATTTATGTTTGGTGCACAGGTAGTCATCACTTCAAAGACATTTCAACCTGAACCACTGACAGTGATGATAAATTCAAAAATATAGAAAACTGCCACTTGCTTTTATGTTTCAAATCAAAACATATAATGAATATAGAGAAGTGTACCCCTAGCTCATCCTGAGTTTCACATTCAAGTAGGTTCTTCACAAGGTGTTTTTTTAAGGAAATCTGTTTTATGTCAGGATACCATTCAATTGTGATATTTTCTATCGACCATATTCTCCTGTAGTGTGTTAAATGGGCGTACAGTGACATAAGTAAAAGAGACACCCACCATTAGTCAAACGACACTGAATGCATTGCTTAAAAAGGTGGTAAAATCAGTAAACAAATCTCAGACTGCTAACTGAACGTTAGTTGTGTAACTTGTGCTATTGGCTCATACATAATAAGGTGGCATTTAACTTCTGATCTTATATAGCGGCTTTTAAAACTTTATGCCTGTGATGCTGGTGCAGTGGGTAGAGCTGCCACTTCAAATATCAAGCACAACGTGGAGGTTGTCTTTGTGGAGCTTACCCGTTTTCACAGTGTCTGCACAATTCTTAAGTTAAATAATGTAAGCAGCATGGTGATGCAGTAGTTACCACTGTTGCTTGAAAATCCCACAATCTTGAAGGAGAATCCTTTCCATGGTCACTGTTTGTCTGGACACTCCCTTACAGGATGTCCAGGTGGGTTTTTCTATGGATGCTTTAGTTTTCATCATAAGTCTTCAAAGATGTGCAGGATAGGTCCTTGTCCTTGTTTGGATATGAACCTTCAAGGAGGTTATGCTCAAACTTTATAATGCACTGGTGAGGCCTCATCTTGAGTACTGTGTGCAGTTTAGGTCACCAGGCTACAAGAAGGACATAGCAGCGCTAGAAAGAGAAGAGCAACTAGCCCATTCTGTGGCTACAGGGAATGAATTATGAGGAAAGATTAAAAGAGCTGAGCCTTTACAGTTTAAGCAAAAAAAGATTAAGAGGCAACATGATTGAAGTGTTTAAAATTATGAAGGGAATTAGTACAGTGGACCAAGACTGTTACTTTAAAATGAGTTTATCAAGAACACAGGACACAGTTGGAAACCTGTTAAGGGTAAATTTTGCACAAACATTAGGAAGTTTTTCTTTACACAGTTGGCCATAGACACTTGGAATAAACTACCAAATAGTGAGGTAGACAGCAGGACTTTTTAGGGACTTTCCAAACTACACTTGATGTTATTTTGGAAGAATTAAATGGATAGGACTGGCGAGCTGTGTCGGGCTGCATGGCCTGCTCTCGTCTAGATTGTTCTAATGTTGTCAGTGTGAGTTTGTGCTTGTTAGTGAGTAGACCCTGCAATGGACTTGTGCCCAATCCAAGGCCAATATCTTGTCTTAGACTGATTAGATACATTTTATTAATCCCATGAGGAAATTCAAATGCATACACCAGTAGAAACATAAAAACAAGGATACGTATTCACAGGACAAATAATACTTCAATATATCAAGCAATCAATCTATAAGAGTAAACAAACAAAGAAATAAAGAAATAATTGTATATTGTACACATATTTCAAAATGGTCTTACATGCACTGCTGCTAGGAAAGCCCTGACTCTGAGACATATTAAGCAGGTTTGAGAATGTTATGTTATGTCACTTTGTGTGTCATGGTTTATAAACACATTTCTTTTTAGTAAACCACCATTGCATGCTAATATAATAAACTGCCAGAAGAAACACTTCTTATTATAAAAAATAATAATAATAAATGCTGTGCCTATCTGCATATGCTGAAAACTGTCCACCCTAACGGACTTAATTTGAACGTCTTAAGGAAGTCTAGAGGCTATATTGCAAATGCAGAATGTTGCTGTGAATAGAAACATAATTGGAGTTTAAGAGTACAGTATATAAAATATAAAAAGTAAGTTAAAGTCCCATAAGTTCCACTTTGGGGCCAAATTGTTGGGCTGCAGTGGTCGAACCGTTGCCTTTTGAAGTTTGTTCCTTTCTGCACTATAAGCTGCTGCCAAGGGGAGGAGATTAAGCACTGAAATATATTAATACAGAAATTGTGAAATTGGAATGGAAATTAGCAATCAAAATTAAATGACTCTTAGCATTTTGGTTCATTTATACAATCCCAGACAAATACCAAAGAGTACAGATTCTTTTAATAAATTGAATGATTTTATTTAACAAAGCTTATTCTCTGTGAAATGATTCCAAATAAACAAGAAGAAAAATTCATGTAGTTCACATAATCAAAACACTGTAATCCTTATTTCTTATGCTCTGTTCTCCCTGCCAGATGGGAACTGCAGGAATTGATCCCAATGCCTGCTTATGTGCCGCTTGCTTGCTTGCCTGTGAGCGCGTCTCCTCATTTAGGTACTCGCAGCAGCTCTCGGCATTCAAAGTGGCTCTGCCGGGCGCCATCACTGCGTATCAAATGAGAAGTCCGACTTTGCTCACATTTACAAAGTGTTATGTTGCTGTCGGCATATCTAGAAATGTATATGGCTTCACTGAGTCACAACTAAATGACTGCTGGCTGCCAAATTCACAAATAAAATCGATGACACAAAAAGAACAAAAGATCAACCGGTTATATTACACTCCCATTCAAATGTGGACAAATGTCTTGACGTTGTTGCAGTTAATATTAGGATCCCAGGATTATATGGGTGGAGTGGTGGCTCTGAGGTTAGGGATCTGCACTGGCAAATCAGAAGGTTGTCGGTTCGAATCCTGTAAACGCCAGAAGTGCCTCTACTCTGTTGGGCCCTTGAGTAAGACCCTTAACCTGCAATTGTGACGTTAATCTGCATCCAGCCCTGCAAGGAGATCCTCCAGCTGGTTTGGTGGCAGGATTGGCACACCAGCCACTGTAAGAAGCCTCACACTGTCACACTGAGGTGTCACCCGCTGCACTCATTGTGTGGTGGGTGCCACAACGTGCTATCAGTGCAACTCCCAACCTCTTCCTCCAGAACTATACAATCGGTTTGCTACTGTATACATCAGCATTTGCAAGTTATAGAGGCAGTGCTTCCAACTAAATAATATTGTCTCCATTAATATTTATACATTAAAAACACTGCAGCATACAATATGAAAAGCTATGGGCTGTTAAAAGTGTGAAGAAAGAGAATCCAGCATTTTTACAGCAGACACTCAGTTTTTAGCCTTTTTTAGAAATCATACAGAGAGCTGAAAAGCATCACGTGATTGCACAACCTAGAAGACAAAAAGGATGCTTACAGGTACCTGACTGGACAGGCTGAAGTTGCTGGCAGGACTCTTTTTCTTGCTGTTGCTGTTGACGTTGTTCCCCAAGCTGCTGTTAGAGGCGCTGCTAGCCGAGTTTTTCCTTTTTCTTCTCTTTGTTGTTGTCTGTCTTGTGGGTTCAGCTGTTACATGCAAAAGAGTGTATTAAAAACACACAAAGGAGAAAGAATCAAAGTGGGTTCAAACCACTTCAGCACAACTTGACATAATAAATCCATTTTTGCTCAGGCTTAGGTCACATCACTTTATATGCTGCTAGTATAAACCATGGAGATCTAATGAAGCACAACAGACATTTAGTAGCCGCACTAACAAAATGGCCACCTTTTACTCCGATGTCAGGTACTCTTTGTCTAGGCACTGGAGCAGTGAGAACACAAACATGCTTATACACTCCTCCTTTTTAAGTTGACAATCAATTCTGCACAACTGTGGTGAGGTGGGAGAGAAGCTGGAGAATCTGGGGGGAAATCAGTTAATTGCAAAGAATCACATTTAAACCCTAGCCTTCTGAGTGCTGAGCAGTAGCAATGATAAACATTGTACCGCTCACTAGAAAAACTGAAAACCGACAAAATAAATGATCTGTTATGGCCAGTGGAGATAAGGTGAAATGGTGTTTTCTTCTCAGCACTTGGTGTCCTAAACTATTCTGTCATAATGTGCTTTCTTAGTTAGCCGTGCATGTTTCGCTATTTGCCATTCACAGTTAAAATGCTACGTAGACTGAGTATGGAGGATAAATCAACTGTCTGTAACTGACTGTCATGCTGCCAGCCAACCGTTTCTGAGTGAAGAATGTCAGTCAGTCAGTCATTATCCAACCTGCTATATCCTAACACAGGGTCACAGGGGTCTGCCGGAGCCAATCCCAGCCAACACAGGGCGCAAGGCAGGAAACAAACCCCAGGCAGGGCGCCAGCCCACCACACGGCACACACACACACACCAAGCACACACTAGGGACAATTTAGGATTGCCAATGCACCTAACCTGCATGTCTTTGGACCGTGGGAGGAAACCGGGAGTGAAAAATAGATTTTTGAAATATTCATGTTAGATTTTTAGATCCTAAAAAAGACAGTGGATGTGTGGTGTGAACTTAATGAATCCAAAAGCAATTCTTTACTGTAGAAACTGACATAGATACATTTAGTGGCAAATTAGCTTTAGTTTATGTCAATAAACTCTGTAATACAGTTCTATATGATGTCTACTATAAAGGCCCACAGAAGAGAATGCACATGGTATATGTGTCATTACTGTATCATCTTTAGTTTGGCCCCATGCTCCACTTCACATTTTAAACTTGGGGAAACAAAGAAATCTGTGGTATTTCAAGCATTTGATTTAAAAAAATTTGATCTAAATAAAACTGCATTTCGACTATACATTTTTTAATTTAAAACCGCTGACACTTGCCACAGTAGACTTCCCTGCTCAGAGATAGGAAAGTAAAGGTTTGCAGGTACAAAGTATTCGATGCGGGTCAGAAAAATAATCTTTAGCCACAATGGCATAGTTGCCTTAGGGCAGACACAGGTGGATCGAGGCCTTGTTTTGTCAATTCTTTAAAATTCATTCTCACAGCCACCCTGATTGACTAATAAGTTTGTTTTATCTGATGTGCAGGTATACTGCATGTTAGTGTGCTCTGTGGTGAAACAGCACTCTGTCTGGAATGGGTTTGGACAGGAACTTTCTGCCAGGTTTGGATTCATCTTCCTGAAAACCCTGTAATGGAATAAGAAGGTTTGTAAAATGGATGAAAGGTTAGAAATAATTTAGGATATTGTACGGCAGAAGCCAGCAAGCACATAAAAATGAGTTAACGAGTTGAGTTTTCTATAACGTTAACTATTCAAATGTGAGAGAAAAGCCAAGCAAAATGACACCTTTTATTGGCTAACTAAAAAGATTACAATATGCAAGCTTTCGAGGCAACTCGGGCCCCTTCTTCAGGCAAGATGTATCATGTAGTAGCGGTACATTTCGGTGTCTTGTATGTCTGTAGTACTAGGGTGTTGTACCGTGTTAGCCATTATGAATGTAGAGAAAAGCCAAGCAAAAGGTATTACAACTTGCCTGAAGAAGGGGCCTGAGTTGCTTCGAAAATTTGCATATTGTAATCTTTTTAGTTAGCCAATAAAAGGTGTCATTTTGCTTGGCTTTTCTCTCACATTTGAATAGTTAACATTATAGAAAACTCAACTCATTAACTAATTTTTATGTGCTTGCTGGCTTCTGCCGTACAATATCCTAATTATTTCTAACCTATTTCGGGCCCCTTCTTCAGGCAAGATGTAATACCTTTTGCTTGGCTTTTCTCTACATTCATAATGGCTAACATGGTACAACACCCTAGTACTACAGACATACAAGACACCGAAATGTACCGCTACTACATGATTACATCTTGCCTGAAGAAGGGGCCCGAGTTGCCTCGAAAGTTTGCATATTGTAATCTTTTTAGTTAGCCAATAAAAGGTGTCATTTTGCTTGGCTTTTCTCTATATTCATAATGGCTAACACGGTACAACACCCTAGTACTTCAAATGTGAGAGAGAAAGCCAAAGAGAGCGACTCAACATGTGCAGACAATAACTTGAAGGCTCCTGATTGTTTACCTGAAACTTCTCCATAACGTTACTGGATTTCTTTTACATTCACCTAAATGGTTATGATATTTACTGTATGAACCAGGTAAGAACTGATGTTGAATAAAACTGACAGATGCCAGAAATGAAATAATGGTGATAAATGGGGTTTTCCCAGCAGAATATAAAGTTGATGTGGTGACAACCTTAGGCACTCAATTATTATCCATGTATGCTCTCTATAAGCAGCTAAATGAATATCCATCTGATGCAGATAGTAATCCACAGCTATCACTCAGCATGCAGTAAATCAAGGATGGAGATTTCTATACAGTAAGTCAAATTCTATAGATACAATCTTCACCAAAATTTCTGAAAGCTCTTCACTTGTTGAGCAGCCTTTCTCCCCCACCCACACATATCTAAAATTAAACCTGTAGTATGTTATGTGTCCAAGCATAATGATAATCTCGCTGCATAACACAATTTCCCATGCCCAAGACTGTATACAAAAAGAAATCTGTAGCAGACTCTGACTTGAAACATCAGAGTTGGCCTCAAACAATAACGGCTCTTTGCTCAGTTAACAATGTGAGACAAAAGTGCAAACGTCTTCATTTACCTTGAAGAATATTGCAATAGTTCTGTAGTGCCATGACTGGTGATAATAAAACATGTATTACTTTGTTGCTTCAAAACCTAATGTGGAGATGGTACAAGGAGATGTGTGTACTTATAATCCATGGTTTCATTCCCAGCTACATCACTCTGCTTTTGCTAGACTGTCATTATAAGATGAAAAAGTACCTTTTTTCTGATTTGTTGTGAAAATTTCCGTTTTGAAGTTCTGTGGGTGTCCTGCTGAAATCGGAGCCAGAGGGATTTTTATTTATCAAAATAATTATTCTCAATAAACGATTGAACATAACAAGATTGGAATAATGAAACTTGAGTTAAACATAAAAAAGGAAAAAAAAAAGAAAAAGATGATGACAATGAAATACAATTTTTTTTTTCTTTTTAATAACTTATGTGTAGCTATGCCTGGAAATTAAAGTAACTGTAAATGCAAAAAATATACATATATTTAAAGTATGTAGCAACAATGCCAATTTTAATGAAACTTAATATATTGTTACTCTTCATAAAGTAAATGGTTCCATAAAAATAAAAAAGGCTTGTCTCATGTTGTGTTCATAAACTGGCTTTCTTTAAAATGCAGGTGGAAAGACTTTTACATTTACAGTAAACCAGGGATCTCTTTTCTAAATAATAAAATGCACAGATATTTTATTTGGGCATTAATATAACAGTGAAGCGTAAATTCTGTACAAGAGGAATGCACTGGAAGTAAAATTCTTTCCTAAAGAAAATAAATCTTTCTTGCCATAGAAAAGTTCTTGTTTCAAATGGTCTGAAATAGCGTGTTAAATTGTAAAATCTAACTGGAAAGATTACATGAAAATTAAAAATTCATTAATTGCAATTGCAATCTAATTGCAAATTAAAAGCAGATGGCATAGACTCTCTTTTGCTATTAGTTTTCAAAAAAAGCCCAAAATGCCCATTTATGGGCATTTTTTTAAGTGGAAAAAAAAATCGAATTCCCTGGCTGAGGTTCATAGTTTTGTTGTTTGCGTTAATGTTGCTCGTGTTGATTATGTACACTGCTCTTTGTTTTTGCTGCCTGTGTCATGTCCCACGTGTTTTTTGGGTGGTCACCACCAGGAACTGCACTCTGCCCTGTAAATCCAGAGGGTCTCCCACAGTTTCAGGCCTTTCATTTCGAATGTGCTTAGGAGTGGGACTTATGGGATATTTGTGACGCGCGACTGGGAGCTGTGCCTGGACTGGTTGGTTCCTGCCTTGCACTTGATGCCACTCGGACAGGTCACCTGCGACCTGCAATGGATGTGTTATGTTTCATCATATACTCAGAAGAACATGCAAATCCTGTCTGTTAGAACAGACACTCATTTTATATGAGCACCTTCAGAATTCTTAATAATCATCTGTAATATTAGTGGAGGTGGAAAAAACTGACATTTGATACCAAGGGTTGGCGTAAGGAATGGATTTTTGCACTCTAAACAAAAACTGCTAAATACTAGTCATTCAAGGCACCAATAATGTTCAATTTTCGCTGAACTGTATAACTAACAGAAATTATATATTTTCAAAGCTTTTAAGATTTTTCTCCTCTTTGCGTTCTGCAATGCCATCTGACAACCTTGCACAATACATATACTTTATCTCAGAGCCTAAGATTAGTTAATAACAAAAATACTTCATTGCTTATACAGTGTTCACTCCCTTTGCAAAGCTAATCCATTCATGAATACTTTTGTAATGTGAACACAAATGCAAATTTAAATAGAATAAAATGTTATGTATTTATTGGCTCAAAAAAGATGTCCACATTTTTGCTCAAATAACTCCAAAGTACATGAAAATTGAGCTGACTTAGTTTTATGACAACCTTAGTAATCAAAATCAACCCAAATAAGATTTTTGTTTTCCATCCATTATCCAACCCACTATATCCTAACTATAGGGTCACGGGGGTCTGCTGGAGCCAATCCCAGCCAACACAGGGCGCAAGATAGGAAGCAAACCTCAGGCAGGGCACCAGCCCACCGCAAGGCACACACACAACTAGGGACAATTTAGAATCGCCATTCCACCTAACCCGCATGTCTTTGGACTGTGGGAGGAAACTGGAGCACCTGGAGAAAACCCACGCAGACACAGGGAGACCATGCAAACTCCACGCAGGGAGGAGCTGGGAAGCAAACTCGGGTCTCCTAACTGCAAGGCAGCAGTGCTACCACTGTGCCATTCTGCTGCCCAGATTTTTGTTTTACTTTCCTTTAATAAGGCTCTTTACTGACACTTTATCACTTCAAGTTTCACAATCACAGGAATGGGCTTTTAATCTTTCTTTAGATTTTTTCAACTCTTTCACAATCTTTTGTGGAGCCATTACTATCAAGATATCTGACCAATACACATGATAAGTTGTCTTAACTATAGCATGTGAATGTAGTATCAGCTCTCGGAACAACTGAGGCCGTGATTGCACGTCGACAACACCCTACAGTTTCTCAAACATTCAGTCACATATCAAACATCTCACCAGATAAACCCTTTTCTGCAAGCTGCAGTGAGGTGTAGTTATAATGACTGAGAAGATGTTTACTAGTAGTGTGCATAAGAAAATTGTCATATAATTACATGCATCTGTGGGCAGGGAATTATCTTTTCATTATTTTTACTGTGCTCATCCTGACCAGCACCCCATTTTCTGCAATTTCTTCCAACATTTCCAGGCAAAAATCCATTTACTTTCAGATCAACTAACTCTGCACCTTGGCCTCATCACAGTTGTCCACAATGTGTGGCCAAACCAACGGATCATTCCAACTACATACCCAATACAACCTCAACTGACTACTCTCGATTTACTCCAAGGTCCTCCTGTATTGCCTAGGTCCTCTCCGTGTCACAGAGGGCAGGTCCAACAATAGTGCACAAGAACCTTCTGGCAGCTATTTGCTCTTGTAATCTCATTCTTTCGGTCACGATCAAGACCTTATAACTACAGTGGTGCGTGAAAGTTTGTGAACCCTTTAGGATTTAGGAGGACCTCAGAAATCTCCTTTGTTTGTGCCATGTTACACTTCCACGAACATGTGTTGGGAAGAGCAGACTTTGATAGATCCCTGTTCTTTAAATAACACAGGGTGCCCACTCACACCTGATTGTCATCCCATTGATTGAAAACACCTGACACTAATTTCACCTTCAAACTAACTGCTAACCCTAGAGGTTCACATACTTTTGCCACTCACAAATATGTAATATTCGATAATTTTCCTTAATAAATAAATGACCAAGTATAATATTTTTGTCTCATTTGTTTAACTGGTTTCTCTTTATCTACTTTTAGGACTTGAGTGAAAATCTGATGATATTTTAGGTCATATTTATGCAGAAATATAGTAAATTCTAAAGGGTTCACAAACTTTCAAGCACCACTGTATGAGTAAGGATGGTTAAGTAGGCTGACTGGTGACACAAAAGCTTTGTCCAGGGGTTTAACAGCAGACTTCACCACCATGGTCTGGAAACTGCTTGTGCTGCACCAGTTTGTTGGTGAAAATCATGATCATCTGTCACTCATGAACAAGACCATGAGATACTTGAACTCATTCTCTTGGGACAGGTGCCTAACCTTTACTTAAAAAAAACCAAACTGTGAATAGAATGTGTCCTCAGATTTATTATCATGGCGTTTGTGCCACACTGAAATGCATACCAGGTCACATTCTAAAGAAATCAAAAAAAAAAGTCACATTTCACCATCAACAGCAGTGATGCAATTCTTATACAGCTAAACTCAGTACTTTCCAGTCCTTGACATCCTATAAATGAAATCATGAACAGGAGAGGAAAACTGATACATACTTGAGTATCCATTGAGCAGCCTCAGCTTAACACTAAGCATGATTGGTGTAGACCTTTGCTAGTTTATGTTTTTCATAGTTCTGGTATGCTGGGACATAAAACAGAGATATCTCACACCATTCAAAGTTTCTGGCACTGCCTACACTGCCGAGGTGTACATGTTTAGGAGTTAATCAAAGTACTCTGTTCAACTCACAACAAAATCCCAAAATATGGGTAATGTTTTCCTACCCTTTTTGCAAACACCCTGGGTGACATCCTGCTCGCCCCTCCTGAGATGTCAGATGTTAATCCAAAACTTATTCCAGGCTGTCTAAGGATTATCACCTTGACATGTTGGGGAAACCTGAGTGCCTTAATGATCCCTTAGCTATGTTGTCAGGAGTTGCATTGCTTTTAGCAGAGTTTCTCATGGCAAATTAGTCTAAGTGGAGGGAGCAGACAGAAAGCAGTCCATTAATAACCTTCAGAGTAGCATCAGATAAATCAAAGAGAACCTTACCCAGAGCAGGGATACTAGCATCCACTCATGGAACGAGGCCTGGGAGCAAAGTTTGCTGGCTCAGCCTGAAAGATTTGTCATGTAGGCTTGCAAGTTAAGGATGACGGTCAGGTGAAATTCTAACCAAGTGACATTCAAATGTAGGGCATAGCCAGGCATTTTAAACAAAATGGCTCTTGGGACACAGAATGTAACCAAGTACAGAGTAATCCTCGAAGAAAATATGCTGTTCTGCACGAGAATAATGTGTTAACTTTCCTGACAGATAATGGCAGATACATCTAAAGCCATATGGAGTTATTGAAAACTGAAGTAATCTAGTCCTAATCTGGAACTTCATTTAATTGAGAAAATATACTGTAGGAAGAAAGCCTAATTAAACAATTAAACAATAATTAAAAAATTTAAATCATAAACAACTGCACAAAAGACAAATTTAGAAAATTCGGTGTAATCTTATATATGTTATGGCCAAAACACAAAGTTCAGCCAGTTCCCAAATTGGCCGGCCATTTCACATTTTGTGTGGCCAAAATCCTGATTACTAGAAATGACCAGCATATATGCTACTTTGGCCAGCCATTTCGCGAATTGGTGAGAACTCCCTGGCCAAAATCTGAAGTACTGAGGTAAAACTGTCTGCTCAAGGTGCGAAGATGTGAGTTTTCTATTCTGCACGAGAAACTGCTCTTTTTCAGACAGCGGACGCCACTTGAGACGGCCTTCCCCTTGCCCAAACACTAACCTTAAGGTCAATAGAATAGGTTCCTGATGTTAAGTCACTATTTTAGGGCTAAAATGATAACAAAAATGTGAAACCTACTTATATACCTAATCTTAATTATTGTGAAACAACCAAGGCTATACTCGATGCAATTGCACTACTAAGTGCACAACAAATCGCTGCTCATGCCTTTTTTCTTCCAACTTTAGCCAATCGCCCCATGCCATTTTGTAAACTGGCTGGCTGGCTGGCCAAATCCCGACATCAAGGAAAAGATTGGACGTTGGCCGTTCAATTTACAGCGACATTGGCCATTTCCCGCTTTGGTCCGATTCTGGGTTTTGGCCGTAACATAAATATAGAAGCCAAATACCACTGACTCACTCATCACAAAATCTCCCGAACCATGAGGACTTGGGACTTGAAATTTGGAATGTAGGTTACCCTTGGCCCATAGGTGCTCGCTAAGAAACGGATTTAAAAATTTCATGGTCCAAGTGCGTTCTGTCTGTATGTCTGTCTGCTTTTCACGACAGAATTAGTTAACGGACTTAGATCTGGTTGTTTTCTATAATTTGCTTGAACTTTCCAGTTGATTTTGTGAATTCTCTCATCACAAAAAAAAACTAAGTACCATAGTTTGCTGTATTTGCGCAAATCCAAGAGAGTGGCTGTGGGCCGAGAGCGGGGGGGGGCGGGGCCTTCCTCATTCATTCACCAGCCTCTGTTCGAATGGTCTACGTCTTGCCATGTGTTGGAGTTCACCTTGCCTCCACTTAGCTAGCATTACCTGTTTGTTCAACAAACATTATCATCTACAGATTGTTAAGGAGTAACGTTTGATAATTTTGAGAGAGAGATCAGAGCTACGTGTGTTTTAGAGGGGAGCTGCTGACTGCCAGAGATATCACGGCCATGTGCTTTTCTTCCCACGTTGGGAACGCTTTCCTGTACGAGCTGAACACGATCAGATACAGTGCCAAAGTCTATTGATTTTTAAAGTTTCATTACTATGTGGGCAAAGCCACGGGGTACAGCTAGTTGTGGTATGAGTGGCTTATTTATTTAGAAGGACTGACAATTTTATTTTCACTTTGATGTTACAAAAATCTAAGTTATATATACTATAATGTCCTAATAAAATGTGACATGAAAATAGGCTACCAAGTATATATACACTTCTGTGAAAAAGTATGAGAAATATCAACAAAACACTTCTTAATTAAGGTACCATGTGCAAAATCACAAATTGCTGCGAGTTCATCTAAGGGATTGCAACAGGGAAGAAATATTTAAAACACACCAAAAATGTGTTAAATAGCTTATGAACCTGACAGTGGTGGCATGGAAATTAAGAGGGAAGAAAGGAGTTAAGGTCAACAGTGGACAGATTCACATACTCCTTTACTATTCATGATTTAAAGGATAAGTTCAGTATTTTTCAAGTCAAAGTTAACTCTTTATGATCATGGTATATATTAACTTGCCATATAAAATTGCGTTCTATAGTGAAGAATTTTTCAATAAATTTAAAAAAAAACTTTGTTCTTGCAGCGTATAATGAGGTTAAAGAGTACAAAGGCCCACAAATGAATGAAAAAGTCTTAAATCTTACCAATTATATCAATTTTTCAAGGCAAGAATGTTGAGTTGTTAAGTGTACATAAAAAAATTGAAAGACACATATGTATTACAAATGTGTCAAGTTTCTTGACAGCTAAAGAAATATCATCTTTTGTTTTACTTGTTAAGAGTTCAGAACATAATTTAAGACTGAAAAAAAGAAGTGGTATTTTGAAACATGAAGGTGGTACACCAAGAAAAAAAGGATAAGAAGGTCAGACATGCGAAATACCAAAAGATGAAAAGAATTCTGAATGTATAAGAATTCTATTTATATACGCACATATCTATCTTCTATTATCCTTATGTTATAGATAAATGGTATTAATCTCTTTATTTCAGCAAGTGTGTTTGTGTTATTTGTGAAAACAGACTATTACCATGACAATCTGCAACAAAATAAAAAAAGTGTTTTAAATGAAGACTTTTGCTGATTTATGAAACGTGTTCATAAATTGTGTAGATCTCTTCATATCTAAAGTTCCCAGGCTAGAAAGTGAAACAGATATAAGTAAAGCACCCTTATTGGGATGGATTGTTTGGTTGCCAAAGGTCTACCAGGGAAAAAGGTGGCACGAGGCAGTAGAAGTACCATGTGACCATAAACACGAATAAAGAAAACTCACATTAGAAATATGATTTAGGGAGAGTTGGAACCATGTTACCCTTTTAAGCATATTGGCCGAGTGGACTGCTAGGATGCCAGTCATAACCTTCCAGCCTGTTTGATGGAAACACGTAGTCCATAGCTGGGGAACGACAGACAGAAGGGCAAGCTACCTTGAAGGTGTTGCCCTTTTGGGCCCCTGAGGATTTAGGAAATGTTTTAGCACTGTAACTCTGCAGCAAAACAATACATGACCAGAACAAAACCCCAAGAAAGGGGTTAAAATCACTCTAAGACAGAGCTAATCAAGTTCAGAGTCAGGAGAAAACTTTGAGATGAGGGCTCTTTGGCAGGAGGTACAGAGGCTTGGATCATGACAGACAGAGAAATTAAAGCAAGGTGCTTAGAGGTAGGCGTGCGAGTCTTTCTCCTGACAAACAGTGACATCATGTAATAAGAAGGTCGTCAGGGTCAGCAGCATTATTTTGCTTTTATCTATGGTTTGTATTTTGAACTTTTCATTATTTTAGTCCTTCTATATATTAGTTTATCTTCTAAGGCAAATGCACAGTTTTTGATATCTGTGGCATTATTCAGGTTGCATAGAGATGCCACAAGTTAATGCTCCTACGACAAAACATACATGTGTACTGTATACTAAATGTAAAAGCGATGAATATTAAAATGGTTGATTTTACATAATCAGGTCTTTACAAATGAGCTTAGTGTTGCTATGGAAGCTCCCTGTCTCTATTGCTAACTGAGGAGGCCGATTGCTGTATATTTAATATGTATAATAAACTATACTGATCATTTAGACTGCATCATGCAACTGTTTGATCAATGACCTATTTTAAATGGTTTCCACAGTGCAAACACATATAAAACATATAAAGACAACACAGTTGTAAAAAATAAAATAAACAAATAAATAAATATGCCAAGAAGCATGCAACATTCAGCTAGTATAATTTGATTTTTAACAGACAACGTTTACAAACATTCCATGGACTTAGTTCTAATTCAATGAACACCACACTAATTTTGAGAGTAAATACCTGGTGGCGCCACCATCCTTTGCCATTTTTGGAACAAGCACGTTTTGAGACAATCCCTTGGACTTAGGTTGTATGTTTTGTGTCTTGACATGAGTTCCTGCATTGGCTCCAATATTACACACAACTGTAACATATAAGCAAATGGACATAGACATTAGCAACATTTGGATCTTAACAAGAAAGAGAAAGAAAGCAGAGAAATTGCCTTTTCAATGTACTACACAATCTGAAGTTGCTCTAGGCTTAATTATTTTGAGCGTTTGCTCTGAAAATTAAAAAAACAAATGTTCTTATAAATCTGATGAAAACAATGTAAGTTCACTTTTTATCTCTGGGAAACTAATTCATATAGAAAGTGAATTTAAGAAAATCTGAAGCTACTAGGGAAGGATTTAACATATTCAATAGTGGAAAAGCATGTTTGATTACATTTCTCTAACCCACAACCAAGAAGGTAAAAAATGAAATAAATGAGGAATAATCTCATCTTTGGTCTCAGTAATATTTGGCACATTGTTAATTAAATTTACTTCAAAAATTAACTCTTAAGTTTATTTTTGAAGCGTACACTATGTACACTTGAAATATCAAATATGCAGTACATCAACATACTTAAAGTGCCTTCAAATTGATTTTACCCAATAAACAAAAACATCAGAAGTGCGCACTGAATATTTGTGTCACAGCCAGTTTTTACATCTACAAGGTCTAAGAGACAGAGAATCACAGCAGTAACATAAATTAGGCCCTGCAGTGTGCAGAAAATGCAATGGATACTCATTATATCACTGTGATTTACACCTTAAATACAGTAATTAGGCAGCCATGTATGTGTTTTTGCCATTTTTACATACGTACACATGCGGTGGATTTACCTCGTATACAGACATACACAGAGCATTAAAAATGTCTAGTTTGTAAATGGAACTTGTAACATTACATGAGCATTGAATCAAGATCATTTTGAAATGTAAATATCCAGAGATAAATTAAAAGACATGGTTGGAACTAAAGAGAAGGCATAAAATCTTTAATAAAGACAAGAAATTTCTGGAATAGTCTGGCTGGAGAGAAATTACGGCTGTATATGGAATTGTATTGTTTATTTGGCTAAAGTTTTTGAATAAAATTAGACAAAAAGGAAACAAGAGCCTTTTCCCAATCCAAGACTCCCAGACAAACCTGGAAAGCCACAACTAAAGCCAAAGACCTGAACTGTGTCCACATTCCTGTTGTAGCAGAGGGTTTTTCACGATGATGATGATGATGATGAAGTACTTCCAAAGTTTGTTTGATTGAATAAGTTAAATTATCACTAAAATTGATGTGAAGTCGTAGTATTTTCTACTGTTTATGGCTGAAAGCAAGATAAAATAGTTTATTTTTTTCTGGGAACATCTCCCCCCCCAATATACTGGCCCTAGAATTTCAGGAGTTAGCTTTCTACAATTAAAATATGACTCGTTTACTCATTTATGACTTTTACTTTACTAATGGGAGTGGAACATGGTGTGCTCTGACTGATAAATTGTTCTTTATTATGAACATAAATATTATTGTCATTTTAAAAGATAACACATTTATTTAGCTGTTGCATCATTTATATCTTTGCTGGGAATGGGTTAGTACTAATTTTTAGTCCAATGCCTTAGCACCTACTGTATATCTGATTGTGCCTTCTCACAAGTGAATGCAAATAATCTCTCCATTGTGTTCTGGGCGTTTGTTTGTTTTTTGCATTGTGCCTGGAATGTCTCCTGAGAGAGGTACCTGATGGCATCATAAACAAGTCTACAGTAAACCACCTTAACCAGCCAAGAGAAGAATGTCCAAATCCATCTGTGTTTCTGAGTTCCTCACCTAATCACAGAGCATTAACTAACAATTCTGTGCAAGAAACTCCTTTCAGACACTTGCACTGGCATTTCATTCTTTGATTCACTAGCTGGAGCTCCCACTTCACTAACACAGTCTGGTACAACATTCACAAAACTGCTGCTTGTGCACAAATTCATTGGACAATCTCCTGTATTATCAGCAAGGTACTTGGCACTCATTACCTGGAGAGAACAAGCCACTCTTTTTCTAGGAAAGAGCCAGGACAGCATCATTAGACAAGCAGAAAGTTGTTACTGAGGAACGCCAAACCAAAAACAAAAGTAACAATTGCACTGAAAAGGTACTAAACCAAACTACAGTATGCTGAAAAACACATTTTTGAAATGTTTTGTTTTGACTCTTTTCATAAGAAATACTAAAACTTGGACTCTGGGGACTGTGTGTTGACATCTTTTAAGATGAAAGGAAGTGATGTCAAAGCATCACCAGGTGTATGACGACAATTAGAAAACCAGATATTCCAATGAGAAGGAAAAAAAAAAAGAGGACAGCCAAACAGAAAAACAAATACAATGTCCTGAAATAAAAAGCACCACCGTTTCCAAATGGTGCGGGCAATTATGATAATCCCAACTGTGTACAAACTCAAGCATTCACATCGGAGTAAACAGTCTGAAATGGACAACATTACTGCAAACTGTGGATGTGTATCCTTTAGGCTCTCTGAATGGATACTTTACAAATCTTGGATACTCTTTGATACCACGTCCATAAAATCAAGAACTGGAAAAGAAACAGAATAAGCAGACAAGATTTTTCATTATCCTACTGGCAAATTTGTTTTAAGCAATGTGAGAGATGGCCGGCAGTTTATCCTGGCCAACACCCCCACGCCGCCAGATGGAGTCCTTCCTGCAACATAGAGGTGCCTCGAGTTCCAGCAGGGCACCATGGACATTGGAGTTTTACTTCACAGCCCGGCACAATGATTTTTATTATAGCCCAGAAGTACTCCCTAGCCACGGGGACAGAAATAATGAAGTACTTCCGGGCGGAAGGAAAAGAAGAGTTTCCATCTCCGGGTCAAGGACTATAAAAGGATGATGGGAAACCCCAGTAGACTGAGCCGGAGTTGGGAGGGAGTGAGATAGAGCTGCTGGGTGGAGAAGAGGATTATTGTGTTTACTATTATTATAATGTGTGAATTATTGAGTATTGTGGAGGTGGAGGTGCTTTGTGTACATTATTGGAATTATTAAATTAATTTCTTATATTTTACCTGGTGTCTGACGTGTTGTCTGCGGGTTTCATGGGGCAACAGCGACCCCTGCTGTCACACAAGAAAGTGCAAACAAAAGACACTGTTACTCTGACAAAAGAAAATAAGCCAACAGACCTCCAATGACGGCCACTGATGTAATCAGTAAAAACACAGGGTTTTTATAAAAAAAATAAATAAAAATCTTACTCTAATATCTTGGTGTGTGATTTTCTTTAATTTCCTTCTTTGCAGATTCTTTGACGTTGGTTTCAACTTATGACTTCAGTTTAAGGTAGTGTTTTTGGCTTTTATGACAGTGCATTTTGATCTCCTGGTACTTAGCATCGTGGGATTCTTTGTCTCCTCTCCTGATCCTATATGTATGTATGTATGTATGGCATTACAAAACAGGTTGACTTTGCCTGTTCTGCAGGCCAGCTAAACGGCTAGTTTCAGCCACACTAGAGAACTACACTAAGTGACTGGCAGATGTGAAACTATGTGAAATTAGCACAGGAAAACACTTCCAGACAGGAGCTACATACTGTACTTTCCTTATCATTGACAAAAAATTCCATTTGGTGGGTTTGGGGGGGACAAAACTATATGTTCTGCTGCTAAAATATTTTTATACAAATTGCTTCACTCATCACTATTTATTACAGCAAAATAATATGAATTGTGACAGGAAACAAATGAAGATTTCCTTGAATGAACTGGTGGAAAGTCGGGTTGGTATTCTAGCCCACTGCAGGACACACTTGCACCCTCATACAGCTGAATTGCTAATAATCTATCAGCATGTATTTGGGAGGTAGGAAGAAACTGGAGCAAATCTTTCTGAAGACAGGGATGATGTGCACAGAGGACATCTCTTGTTTTTAAAAGAACAAAACACCTTAAATTCTTAAAATATTTTCAAGGCCAACCAAAAGTTTGTGTATACTGAGAGCATCACAGAGATCTTTTGAGCCCAAGTTCAGCAAACTGCTTTGAAAGTAACTGTCAAAATAAGTTGTGAAAAATGAACCAATAACATATAAATTATATTGACACAATTAATGCATTTAATAAAGTGCATGTGTAATTTAGTGAAATTTGTACTAAGTAATAGACCTACAGTATATATTTAATTCTGGCTCTTCTGTGTCCAAAAAAAGTTCAATGCTTTGCTTCATTCTAAAAAAATTCAGGGTATCAGAATTCAATAAAACATCACTGTAAAGTGAAAATTCTAGAATCTGACATTTAAAGACTCACTTCTCGAACCATATTAAAGTACTGTACACATTAAATATGTCTTGTGGCAGTCCAAAACACATTCAAGGATAAATGTGAAATTCTTACTTGAATGTCCAACCAACTTTCAACTCGCTGACACCTCTAGTGTGATGATGAGCAAACACGATTAGCTAAACATGGACTTTACCTTGACTCATTTGGAGTCTTCATTTCTGGACAGCACAAGTCACACTCTCTCACACACATTTAATTTAAGACCATCCATTAAAGAGCAACATTTGTGATGTGGAAGGAATTCTAACTAACAGGAGAAAAACGGCATATATAGTTCATCAACGGCAGAAAGCAAAACCTGTTTATTAAAATATGTTGATTCTCACCTGAAAAATTCTTAGTCCTTGCTCTTACCCTTATTACAAGACTTTTACAACAAAATCAAAAAGGAATGTAAATGAACAAGTATTCATTCATTTTCACAACTTACTTATTCCAGTTCAGAGTAGTAAGGACACTGCCTATTTCAACAGCATCAGGTGCAAGAAAGGATCGAAACTTGGATGGGGTTCAAATCCATTCCAGGGCACATTGGGCCAGTTAACCTAAGATGGGAGAACCCCAGAGTACCCACAGTAAACCTACAGGGGTATGAGGCGAATGCATATGGTGGTTATGTCCTGAAATAAACTAAGGTCCCTGGATCTGTGAGGAAGCAGCACTGACCATTGTCCCTCCATACCACCCAAAAGAAATTATTTGTTTCAAGGTTCATTTATTTTGGTTTGCTGTACATCTGTACTGACAAGCACTCCGTTTTCTGGGCTCATTTACAGGTCATACTGAGCTGAAGCCTACCTTTGTGGTAATGGGTACGAGGAAGACACTACTTCTAGACACAGGCCAGTTTATCAGTGGGCTTACTTAAACAGACTCCCTCACACCAGGTCACTTGCCAGTTCACCTAACACACATGTGTTTGGCATCTTCATTGAGAAAACTCACAAACAATGTAATGAAAACAAAATGGGCAGTGATTAGTTCAGGATCAAACACAAGCCTCAGGAGCTGCGAGGCAGCACTGCTAATCACTGTGCTGCTCTACATCTATATGGGTTTATATCATTTTATTCTTCTGTTCAGTAACTAATCTATAAATTATAAATCAATAAAAGATGTTTCTGTTATCTGCAGTAAAGCTTAATGGCATAATGGAATCTACACACATTTATTTATAACTCAATTAATACACATACAGACTTGCAAACAAATGTGTTTCAAAATACTTTTAGTTTATACGGCAAAAAATGAAAAATAACAATTATAGAGAATGACATAAATACCTTACCATACAGTAAAATGGCTACACCCTCTTGTCACCTGCAGGTAGTTTCTCCCTGGCGTGTGCTCTATTAGAGCGCAGTTGACATTAAGACGCTGGACTGGCTTTAATCTCTTCACTATTTCTCTCTCTGAGGTTTCTCTTTTTTCCTTATAGTTCTTCTCTGGTATGTGAATCTCTGTGTTTTGCTTCTCATTTCATATTCCTCATTCATTGTTCTATTCACTCTGTCTGCACTCACTTCTTAGTATCATCACAGAAAATATTGAGGCTTATTTTTCTTTTATTTCCTTTTTGGTTGCTTGTGAACTCATATACCGTTATTTGTCAGTTCCTTAACCTCCAGACCTTTTTATTCAACAACACTTGACCTACAAGTCTGTAAGGACAGAATAGCAGTCATAACTTAATTGATGATAATACAATAATCCATCCATCCATCCATTATCCAACCCGCTATATATCCTAACTACAGGGTCACGGAGGTCTGCTGGAGCCAATCCCAGCCAGCACAGGGTGCAAGGCAGGAAACAAACCCCGGGCAGGGCACCAGCCCACCGCAGGACACACACCAGGAACAATTTAGGATCGCCAATTCACATAACCTGCATGTCTTTGGACTGTGGGAGGAAACCGGAGCACCCAGAGGAAACCCACGCAGACACGGGGAGAACATGCAAACTCCACACAGGGAGGACCCGGGAAGCAACCCTGGGTCTCCTAACTGCAAGTCAGCAGCGCTATCCACTACGCCACTGTGCCGCCCATAATGCAATAATGAAAAATAAAAATAAAAAGTAATCAAGTTGGATAAGAAAGTAATGGACCGCAGGAGCTTCACAAATAGAGAACCAAAAAAAAGCTCCAGAAAGGTGGGCATGACAGAATTAAATGAACATCTGCATTGTGTAGTGAGGCAAGGCCACAGAAAAGAGAGAAAGGTATTTTCAGAGGGGGAGGCAACCTAAGCAGCCTCCATGCTGACACAGAGGTGCCGTGCACAGTGCTGCTACCTCATTGATCCCATGCCTGGTTGTTGTCTGTGTGCCATCTGCATGGACTTCTTCCGTGTACTCTGGTTTCCCGAAATATGATCAAATTAGCTGGTGACAATAAATTAGCCGTGTGTTGTTGTGAATATGGGTGTTTGTAATGTACTTGTTTGATTCCTGTCTTTTCCAGGCATTTATTATTGGCAATTATTCTGGAACAAACGAAAGAGGTGATTATGAAATCACACTGTTTACTACGCAGTAGAAGAGTCACAGTAGTTGAGGCACTGATTAAAAAGCATATTTGCAGAATAAATGCCACATAACATTTTAAGCAATCTAGAAAGTACAGGGCTCTTTGTCAAATTAAAAAATAAATTATTGAGTAATTTTGGACTGAAGTTCAACTTGGTTTCATACTATTCATGCTAAACTTCTGTTAGTCTACTCTCTCTATATAAAATCCTAAGCCTAAAAGTGCAACAATTTTGTGTAACGATCTTATGTGAAGTTTTTATGTCACATTTTTTATCACGCTTTAAATCGGGCTTATTTTAAAACCTACATATACTGTATATGTTTAGTATCATTCTTTTCAAAATGTACTGAACTTTAATGTGATGTTGTTAGATTTTCAGATTCTTATTCCGTTTTTAAATTATAAACTAAAAAATATCAAGAACTCACATCCCACAAAACGAGACTTTGTGCCAAAAGATTTAACCACACCTGGGGCCGGAAATAAAAGCCAAAGAGTAGGACAGCTGCTGTACAGGCTTTTAAATATTCGAAGCACCGTGCACTTCAGCTGCACTGTGCTGAAGTCACCACCCCAGCCTTAGCAAGACCCCTTGTCCACTGCAGGACACAAACATGCACACACCTAAACTTACTCACCTCGGTTTAATTTAAAATTACCTTTTATTCTAACATGAGGGGTGGAAAAAGAAGGATTAAAAAATAAAATAAAACTGAGCCAGAAATGACATTTCGGTCCTAACCCATGCACCATGTGGTGCCTGCAGGTAATTTAAATGTATATTCATTAAAACTTACTTTATCAATCAAGGTATACAAGATTAGCTCTGCTGCCTCACAGATCCAGTGTTCTGTGTTTGAACTCCATGCTTAGTCATTTTTGTTAAGTGTTTCTACTTCAATTTATGTTACGCATTCCCAAAAGACATGCAAGTCAAGTTAGCCACATTAGCAGTGTGAGTATGGGTGTGTTCACAAGAGGGCTCCATGATTAACAGCTTACTGTGCTGCTTCCTGCCTTGCACCCAATTATGTCGGGTTAGTCTTCGCCACAAACAATCCCCCCACCCCAAGGCCAACTCAGATGAGGATTAAGGAGGTTTGAAAATCATTTATACTTTAATACACTATCCCTCGTGGTGGCTTAGTCACTGTCTGTGCAAGCTGCACATGTTTTCAGTGTCTGCATGGATCTCCCCCTCCCAGGTGAAATGTAAATTAATACCTAGCATTTTAATAATTGCTTGCAAATTGACATTTTATTATTAACTAATAAAATTAATATTATTTTTAAAGAAAAAAGCAGCTTTCCAGAAGTAAGCCATTATAATTTCCTCCTCTTTTGAGTTTTAGGAACATAATTATTACTAAGAAGAGCAACAGGTCTGGGCAGAGTTTGGAGGCAATCAACACTCTACCAGTTTTACAAAGGTGCTTTGTTATAACACTGTGTGGACATGTCTGAAGCATTGTTTTAGGTACTCATTCTACCATCAGGAAGAAATCTTGGAGGATGAGAGACAGGTTCTTACATGTATGAATTTGGTAAATGTAGCTGGGATAGGCCACTAAGGAAGACATGTGTAAAGTTAGACGAGGAGCTGGCAAACACAGCAGACCAGACAATGACCTGAGGAAAGCAGACCAGATGATGACCCAGAGAGCTGAGCCAAGATTGATGAGCTGACCAGAGGGAACTGAGTGCAACTACAAGTTTAGACCCTGCCTGAAACTGCTCATCTAGCACCATCAGGCTGTAGGGTTTGCAAAGCCACATTCTATTTGCTTTTGTTTATGGCACCAAGTATAATATTCAATGATCAAAACTTGGGCAGCACAGTGGTGCAGTGGGTAGCACTGCTGCCTCGCAGTTATGAGACCTGGTTTCGCTTCCCGGGTCCTCCCTGCGTGGAGTTTGCATGTTCTCCCCGCGTCTGCGTGGGTTTCCTCCGGCTGCTTCGGTTTCCTCCCACAGTCCAAAGACATGCAGGTTAGGTGCATTGGTGATCCTACTGTAAATTGTCCCTGGTGTGTGCTTGGTGTGTGTCTGCCCTGTGGTGGGCTGGCACCCTGCCGGGGTTTGTTTCCTGTCTTGCGCCCTGTGTTGGCTGGGATTGGCTCCAGCAGACCCCCGTGACCCTGTAGTTAGGATATAGCAGGTTGGATAATGGATAGATGGATGATCAAAAGTTTCTATCTAAAATATTCTATCTAATTGCCTGGGGTTACAGATATAAAAGGAAGTGGAAAGTTCTAAACTACAGTACCTGAGAGCATAGCAAGAGCATGGGATTTAGGGCACTCTCTCAAGGCCTACATGATAAGAGTATAAAGAGCGGAATAAGGTGACTCCAGAACCCCAACATGAATAAACAACAGGTATTCAATATTTCACATTCCAATGACATACAGAACTTTAAACTTGTGCATGAGACAGTCCTGTGATAGACTGCTTACCAGTCTAAGCCTGGTTTTGGCTTTATGGCTGGCGTTTCCAGGATAGGCTCAGCTCCCTGCAGTCCTAAAGATGGATAAGCAAGGAAGAATATTCTAAAGGAAATATGTAGTTTGTTAGAGAGAAAACAAGGAACGTGAATTTTAGATTGTTGGCATAAAAATTTATTTTAGTCTTTTTACCTACTAACTTCAGTTCCGTTTTAATTTGAATGGTATCACTTATAAAATGCAAACTATTTCATATTTTTAATGAGAATATTTTCTTGGTTTTTCTCAGACATGCATTTATAAAGAATATTATACACTCTACATATTCGTTTCAGAAATATTTCTGCCTGGAGTGCTATTTATTCAATTACACTGTTGCATAAGGAGAGGGAAAAATTGTGTTAATGATTGGTTGTTAAACCTCTCCTGTTTTATTTACTGTGTTGTGTGAGGACAGCATATTTACTACAGTTTTAATTGGGAGTCCTGAGACTAAACAATTTAGTGTCAATTTTCATAGTCCAGCGCTTCTTGGCTTGCACATTCCTTTGCATTCCCTGGTGTGACATCCTCACCCTCCGACTTTTCTGTCTTTGTCTCCTTTTCTAAATCTTGGCTCGCACTTAACTCAATTCTATTCATTCGCATGCTTGCTTTTTACAACACATTGGCTCAAAGCACCAGACATTTTGCCAAAGCACTAAAACTAAATTCTGAAGAGAAAAAACCCACAAAGAAATAATTAGGAGTAACTACAGCAGAAATAAACAATTAAAATATTTCCATGACTTTGCCTAAGCCTTTGCTGTTTTATTAACAATCTTGCATATGCCAGTATTTTCCTTCATGGATTGACTGTGGTAAATAATATGAAAAGAAAAAACAGTAGTCTGGTGATAAAATAATAATAATGATAAGATATTAGATCCTTTATTATCATTGCATAACACATACAATGAAATACTGGTACATTACCTGAAAAGATACTCAAAACTATATTTAAAAAAAAAACCAACAAAAACACATCTAAAATCTAATATTCTCACATATGCAACTCACACATTACATAATAGAAGATGTTCTGGCATTTGAATTAGAAAACATCAAGGATGCAGGGAGTAGAGCTGGCGAAGGTGGATGAGTTTAAATACTTGGGATCAACAGTACAGAGTAATGGGGATTGTGGAAGAGAGAGTGCAGGCAGGGTGGAATGGGTGGAGAAGAGTGTCAGGAGTAATTTGTGACAGACGGGTATCAGCAAGAGTGAAAGGGAAGGTCTACAGGACGGTAGTGAGACCAGCTATGTTATATGGGTTGGAGACAATGGCACCGACCAGAAAGCAGGAGACAGAGCTGGAGGTGGCAGAGTGGCAGAGTTAAAGATGTTAAGATTTGCACTCGGTGTGACAAGGATGGATAGGATTAGAAATGAGTACATTAGAGAGTCAGCTCAAGTTGGACGGTTGAGAGACAAAGTCAGAGAGGCGAGATTGCATTGGTTTGGACATGTGCAGAGGAGAGATGCTGAGTATATTGGGAGAAGGATGCTAAGGATAGAGCTGCCAGGGAAGAGGAAAAGAGGAAGGCCTAAACGAAGGTTTATGGATGTGGTAAGAGGGGACATGCAGGTGGTGGGTGTAACAGAGCAAGATGCAGAGGACAGAAAGATATGGAAGAAGATGATCCGCTGTGGCAACCCCTAACGGGAGCAGTCGAAAGAAGAAGAAAAAAAGAAAAAACTACATAAGTAATTTTCCAATGTCAACAAGGTCTGATGTTTGTCTACATTTTATGACATGGTGTCCTTTTCAACAGTTACTATCAACTCATGAGGTGAGTGTCTAGTAAAAAGTAGTAGGAAACAAAACAATCAACTCATGCTCATTTAAATAAATATTTTAAATTTATGTGGGTACATTTTGTCAGTTACCTGCTTTTGTAAAACGTAACTCAAATGTAAAATTGTGTCCTAATGAGTTACACGTCATGTCTAAGTGCTGTGTAAACATGTTCACAATGCTTAATCATCTAAAGATAAACTTCTAAATATTGTTACTCTGAGAGAGTACAGTACACTAATTGTCACTGCAGAATGTTCTAAATATGCTCTATTAAAGCGAAGAATTGGGTGCGGACATCATTGGTACGTGTCTTCAGGTGCTGTCCTATTGTAAAATATCACTGAGCATGCCTGCCAGAAGAGGGCATAAGGCAAATGAACACTAAAGCAACCCCTTGCAAGCAGCAAAGGGGAGCAGCTCCTGGGGTGGCACCCGAAATTAATAATCGTGATTGCAGCTCTGGCAGTGAGCTGTTAAGAGTCTGGATTGCACTATCACCTATGATTCTTCCATGTGCAGATCTTGTGGACAGCAGTTATGGGGCAAGAGTGGGACTCATCAATAAATATAACCAAAAACCGATGCAGGTATGTGTGCTATCCTACAATAACACAATGGGTAGTGTCGATTGTGCAGGCAGGCACTGACTTTCTACCCTGTCATGTGCGGGCAGCAAAATAATCTTTCAACATCTGCTCAAGTGCTTGTGTGTGGTGGTGACTGTTTTCAATATATATCACAAGAAGCACATATACTAAAATCTGCATCAGTATATCAGTAGACACTACAAACGCCTTTCCTGCTGTGATTATGTTGACCTTTTTGGTTCTGAACTGCTATTCTGAGTCACAAATGGCAACTACATTCAAAGCTGATTTAGCAAAGGTTAAGTTGTAGGAGAAAAAACCTTTCATTAGAATAGTACAACAGGCAGCTTATCAATGCAGCACAAGAAGGTCTGTGCTCTCTCTGGACATGCAACATATATACAGAGTTGCCATTAAAGGGGCTGAAAGACAGAGCCAGGTTTTACATTTTATTCATCAGCATTATAAGATGGATGTACTGCAGTTTAAAGCAAAGTGAAGATATACAGCTCTGCTAATAAAGCCTCAAGAAAAGCCTTAGAGTAACAAGGTGATTAAAGTCTAGTGAAATAATGATCTGGTGGGAGGAAACTATATTTTATATATATATATATATATATATATATATATATCTATACTAATAAACGGGAAAGCCCTCACTCACTCACTGACTCACTGATTGACTGACTGACTGACTGACTGACTCATCACTAATTCTCCAACGTCCCGTGTAGGTAGAAGGCTGAAATTTGGCAGGCTTATTCCTTACAGCTTCCTTACAAAAGTTGGGCAGGTTTCATTTCGAAATTCTATGCGTAACGGTCATAACTGGAAGCTGTTTTTCTCCATTTACTGTAATGGAGATGA
>JANRMT010062808.1:32919695-32981707 GCA_026402145.1 Polypterus bichir lapradei | reverse complement strand
ATATATATATATATATATATATATATATATATATATATATATAAAATCTTCATTTGGATCTTGATCTTTGTTTGTCCGCGAATGAATTAGAAGAAGAAGCACTAGATGGCAGTAGAGAGACAGCTAAAACATAGGCATTGCATTAAGAATCTCCTCCAGGCTTATACTACTGAAGACTGTAGTACACCAGTCACACCTCAAAACACAAACATTCAAACTAAACAAATTGTTGTGCTTTAAATTAACTAAAGAGATCTTCATTTAGATCTTGATCTTTGTTTGTCCACGAATTCCACGCATGCGTAGACCACCTTCCAGTTTAGTACGTTGTTGTTACTCACGGATGTCAACAATGTGCCAGAATAACGAAAGGGGTGGTGGACAGTGTTACGCTGGTTAGCTCCTGAGGCCTGGTTAAAGAATGAGATTGCCGAAGATAAAAGGTACGTGCCTACGTAACATATGAATGAAAGAAAGACAGTGGGTAAAATGAATGACAACGTAACAGCACGTTCCAGAAATTATTATTGTTACGTTGTAGCCGGCGAGTGCTGCGCGTCTCACAGTTGTACTGTGGCTTGCTCACATGTCAGTGAAGTGATCCCTATTTATGCTTTAAAGAGCCTGGATACCTATGTGTCCCCCTTTCATAACCATTGCTCCGTGTATATTGTCTTACTCTTTGGATTGCCACAAAGCAACCTGCGAGATTGGAGAAAGGTTGAGAAGAGATCGTGAGAGGAAATGACAGCGTCGTGAAAACGAGACGGACTGTGAACGGACAGAAGGAGAAATGCTCCTATAATTACGATTCGGACAGTGATTCCGAGTAGGCCGTTCCTATCAAATCAATATCCAAGGGTTTTCTTTTATAATTTTGTTTCCCTTATAAAAAATCATAATGCTATGCGACGAAGGGCCCAGTTCACGACTGGCAGCCACGTTTAAACAGGGAGCCCTTCACAGACAACTTTAACACGCACAACGTAGTTGGGCGCACATGACTAGTACAGTATATATATACAGTAAAAATATATATATAGATATTTATTTATGTAATTTTTTTTTCAGTTTAAGCTAATCAAAACTAAATCTGAAAAAAAAACTTTTTAGTTTCAACACTATACACTTAAAATTTAGGTTGGGGAGGTGGGTGCAAATCAAGACATTGGCAAGTAGAACCTTCCAAAATGAATGTACTAAAGTATGGGCCTCTGACAGTTCTTATACACATTCAAGACTGAATGTTTAATTGAGGGCATCTATCATAAAAATGATCACTAAAGCTTTTGAAACCTTCAAACATTTTTAAATTTTACTTTTTAATAATAGACTATGTAATTAATAGAATCAAAGATTTCATTGCACACTAATTGCAATGAAGTTATGCCCCTGACCACAAAGTAGCTATGTAGGGTAGATAGCTGAAGGCTCCATAAGCTTACTCTGAAATCTAAAGTATGCATATGATGGCAGCAAAACACTGTCAGATAACTTATGCAGCCCCCCTGACCAGGACAAAGTATTTATGAAAATGATAATCATTTTTATTTTTAAGGCACAGGCACAGTACCAGGACTTGTAATCGTAGGCTGTGAAATACAGAAAGAATGGGAGAATGCAAGAATGAGAATGAAAGAGAGAAAGAGGCAGGTGTTGGGTATGGAGAAGAATGGAAATTGTTCTTAGACAAGTCAGGGTCCTGTGTCCTGACTAGATACATGTATATTGTAGTCACTTTTATTTGCACTTTATCATAAATTGATTTGTTTTCGTTTCTTTACTAAAACAGAGTTAAATAGTTTCACTTTTCTCAAGGAAGTACTAAAGGCTTCTATTATAGATATTACCTAACTAGGTGTAATAGTAGATAATATAGGATTGACTGAATCATTACAGAGGGGCGCAGACAGAATACATGCTTGGGCAGATTTGCGGAAGATGAAACTTAGTGTTGGGTGTAACACAGGAAGTAAAAATGTCAGATCCGTATACACAATGAGAGGTTTGAAAGTTAAATGGACACCTTAAGAGAAGGACTTAGGAGTCACAGTTGACTCCCTATCCCTATCTACATCCAGACAGTGTACAGAAGTGATGTATAACGTTAATAGTATGTTAGGTTATATAGCACAATGTGTGGAGTACAAGTCAAAGGAGGTTATACTTAAACTGTCTAAAGCCCTGGTGTATTCTGCCTGGGATATTAAAAGACAGGAATGGGATTTTAGCAAGGTCTGGGAGATGGACATTACAAAAACCAAGGTCAAAATAATAAGCGGGAGTTGGTAACAAAGTCAAAACTACCAAAGAGAACACAGCCCAAATTGCAATTCCAAAAATCAAGTTGAAGAAAGCAGTTTTCAAAACTCTAAATAAAAAACACACTTCTAATGACACATGAAGATTCTTTGTTTATTATCTTCTTCTTAGACAAACTGGAAGTGCCCAGTGCTGAACTTTATACCATCAGACTGGTGATGTTATAATTCACAACTTCCACATGCCAAATGTTAGTAACACAGCTGACTACAGTACATAAACTACAAGGTCAATGACAGTCCCCTTGAAAAACCAAGATAGTGACGCCTCGAGACATCAAATAATTAGGTTACCAGAATTATTTAGTTTTGATGAAACAATGACAGAAATGGATTCCTTACTCTTCAAAACTAAGAAAATGCACTAAACAGAACCAGAAGAAACATGAAAGGAGCACAAAATCGTGACAAATGACGCCTCATCTGGGAAATGTCATGGCAGCACTAGAGAAAGCCCTGAGAGAAGTGACTATTGACTCCAGGAATTTGAGTTATGAGAAACAATTAAAGATTAAACTTATAAATCTAAGCACATGGAAATTAAGGGTGTTTTCTTTTCTTGTTACTTGTTTATGTTACTGTTATTATGTATGATTTTGTTATTTCTATTTCAAATGATGTTTTTGTATTTCCCTTTTTATATTAAGTATTTTGCGTATTTCCGTTTAGCTGGTATTAGGAATTTCCGTCATGTTTGTTTGCCTCAACACTGAATTTAGATTTTATGAATTTTTAGAAGTGCTCTTTACTCAGGTGTTTGACTTTGCTCTGGTTATTGGATTTTAAATCTTGGAATGAGGACATGATTTTGTGGCAAACCTTTGTGACTACTTATGTTCGTGTTTGCTTCAAAGTTTGTTTTTATTTAAACATCTAAACATATTAAAGAGTATTTTTTGTCATTTGGGCCTCATCAAAAGTGTTCTAATTGGGTGCTGTAAAACAATAACCATCCATCCATCCATCTTCTAAAGCCAAGGATTAAATCTGTCCAGCCCAGAATAAATGGCACAATTCAAAGCAAAAAAAAGTTAAAATGCAAATAGGATCATTCTCAAGAGTGTAACACCCATCCAGACATATTTCCTACCTTGCTGTCTAAACAGGCCTAAGCTTAAACAGATTCAATATCTGGATGGACAGAACTTTCTCTAGTAAGTGTGATCCCTAGGCATTTCCTGTTGAAATACAGAACAACTGATTTCATATTTCAACTGTTGCCACTGTAGTAAGTTAAGTGCTTTGCTCAGGGCCATGCTGTGTGTTAGTAAACTGGCTGTCTAGTGCACTAGCCTCTGGGCCATGCTGTCTGCACACATAACAGTTTTCGCTGTGTTCATGAGTGCCTGATCTCCGAAAAAGGACGTCCAACAGAAAAAAACCTTGCTATTGGCTAACGTGTTTCTACTTATACTGCGGCTGAAACTCTGCTTAAAGAAATCACTCAGAGGCAACTGACACATTATTTTTCTTAAAATGGGCATTATGACAAAGTGGTTAGTGATGTTGCCTGACACATTTAGGGGGCCTGGATTCTATTACTGGGCTGGTCACTGTCTTTATGGAGATTATATATTTCCACATATGTTTTGTCTAGGTACTGTAATCCATATCCACATTCTAAAGATGTGCATGATAGGCACATTGGGAACTGAATATTCTACCATTTTATGGTAACTACATGTTGATAGGACCAGAATATCTCTGACTAAATAAGTAGACATTCGGAAACAATACAAAACAGAGCTATCATCTATGACGGGTTAGTCAAATTAAAAGAAAAAACAGTGAAATAACTTGAAAGGTCAATCTTTGTTTTGGCTTGATTGATTACATCTACAAAATACAGATATGCCTCTAATTAGGGTGCTCCAATAAATAGATGTAATGAAAAATGACAGAAACTTCAATATTATGCATGATCACGTGCACTGTGTTTTCAAAAGGGGCAGTCTGCTTTACAAGTCGTTGATTAACGTTCTCATTTTCGTAACTAACATTGTTATATGAATATAAAAATGCGGAAATAAATAAAAATAACATAAAAATGACATTATTAAGTCATGTAATACATCCTCCAGATACGGCAAAGTAACTTTGCATGTGTTTAAATTATTTCTGTCTAAAATCATAATGCATAGTTATACATTTTTCAAAAATTAGTTAACTAAGATATTTTTCATTTTCTCACTGCAATTACAAAAATGCACTAAACAGCAGAACAGATAAAATACTGAACATGTTATACAAACTAAAAGAGCAGCAAGTAACCAAAAGGAGAAACAAGCAAACAATATGCAAAAAGAAAAGAAAAAAAACTAAGGAAAGGAGTATGAAATTACAGTCTGTAATACACTCTGGAATAAATAATTAAGTAAGCAAGTAGTCTTAACAAATTCTGCCCTATGACATCTTGAATAAGCCATTTAACACTGAAAGTACTTGACAATGTTCTATCTACTGTATACTTGCATTCACTTCCAGTAGCAGGAAGACAGTGGCAGAGCAGGGTGCAATACAACAAGGCAGAAAATAGTCAGTCAACTGTATGGTCACGTGGGCTGTGCAGAAGATGATGTGACCTTGTCTTATAGCTACTGCACTCGATTTAAAACCCCACAGGTTGCTTTTTTGTATATAGTTTCAATGTCCTCTTTTTCCTTAAAGGCTTCCTTCCATGATTCAAGGACAGGTTGCCATTTCTTCTAGTTTCTCTAACAACTGTCTGGTGAAAATGTTGGGAGTGTGGGTGTAAGTATAGCCTTGGGTGGACTACCAGCTCTCTGCCTGAACTCCTGCCTTGGCTTATTGCACTCACCATGTTTTTTATTGCAATCATCTTCCTATACTGGAAATTAATAGGTGAGTTTAGAACAAGTATTGCTGTAAAACATGTTGTTTAGTGTTGAACAATTCATTCTTAATGATAATTAGGCTAAGAAGTAGAGCACTGCTAAATTCCTCGACTCTGCTTAAGCAGCGTGGCTTTCTCACTTCCTCCATCGGTCAGGCTTTTTCTTTTTCAATTTATGTTTCACTTTCACTTGTACTGTTTATGCTTTGTGTTTATGAGCTGCCTTTTATATGCATGCACTTTTCCTTTTTCATTTGGTTGTGAATTAATATATATTTTTATCTATTATTATTATTGGTTGGTTATGTTTTTTGATCTGATTTTGTATAAATCAGTTTATTTTTTGCATTTTTTACCATCTCCATATTTCATATATAAAGGTAGAACCTTTCATGTATAATAAAGACTTTGGGCATTGATAATTGTAGAACAATCGAGGACACAGCAGCTTGTAAATGAACGGACCAATTGTTATGAAAATTTGAGGCAACTTGCACTTATTAGTCTCAAGTTCGGTTTTGGGTAAATTCCAACTATTCAGCTTTAGGTTTTTAAACTTCAAAGTTTTTGAAGCCAACACCAATGACAGCAAACCAACTTGAAGAAGATGTTCAAATAATTTGAAGGAAGACCTTTTGTAAATTTAGAATTCAATCCAAAGCTTGAGCTTTATGCTTTTATAGTTTAAAGTTTCAAATGTAAGTAGATGTATTGCGATCTTTGTATATAGTGTGCTGTATTCATGTTGTAAATATGGAGAAAGTTATTGTGTGTGCTGGCCACATCACATTTTTCATTTTGTTTTTGTGTGTTTTGATTTGTTTTTAAACTTTTCTGATTATTTCTGCCTTTTTCACATCTGAGTATGTCATGTCATTTCATTTTCTAATCCACAACAGGGGTGCATTGGGGGGTACGAGGGGACTAGAGCATCCTCCAGCTAGCACTGGGCACAATGCTGGACCAAACCCTGAACAGGACGCCAGTTCATCACTGGACAAAAACACATACATACATAAAGTATATGAGTATGGCTGTAATGAAATATAATTTAAAATTAGCTAGTTTGGTCTTGTCAAAAATTTTACAGTTTTTAATACTGCTATCCATACTTATTTCTTGATATCTTTAAACCAAACCTCCAAGTCACGAGAAATACAGTATGCTGTTATTTTGCACTCATTTAATGGACCCAATTATTCAAATAAGCAGCATCGGGCACAAAGAGTGAAGCAAATGTGAAGGTTACCAGTCTGGCACAAAGATGAAAGCTTCCACAACTCAGCCATACAAGATCAACTTAGATTCACCATGTAAAAAGTTATATTATGTATTTAAACATTAACAGTAATTCATTAATAATGAAATGTTAAATGATTTAAAATGATATATCTTGAAATATCATCGAAAACCTATGCAGTTATCACTGCAATTCTCCATTACAATTGCCCAGACCATGGAACATCTGTTACATAGTTGTAGTTACATACCCTGATGTTTTTAATACATTTTGAAAGTACAGATACATCGTAACTACGTAAGTACACTTGTTTTTGGATCAGTGATAAATTGTTACATTGTAATTATAGAAAACTAAGTAATTAACTACAGTATAACATTACTTTGTATTACACAGTAAGTGTGGAGTAATAACTCGTAGTTACACTGTACTTATACAGGTAATTACATAGTAATTACAGTGTAATTATGGACACTTAGGGTAAAGTGTTACCATGATTGGTAATAGCACTTGTTAGGAAGAGTGTCACTAAAAAATGTGATGAACTAATTGTAATCTTATCTCTGGGACTTTGAAAAATATATTTTGATAAATGTTCTCAATGAATAGTACAAAGCAAATAAAAACTGATACAAAATTCTTTATCAGGTACCTTCTGGTATTTTCTTTTTTTTTTCAGGAAAGACTCTATGCAACTCAATATTAACATTTTTCTGGACTGTTTTCATACAGCAAGCACACTGACAAATATCATTACACAAAATACTGAATAAAATAATACATTCCTGGAATATGAATGATGCTTTACACTATTGTAAGCCACTTAACAAAATAAAGACTGATAATTATAGTGATCCTGATTTCCTAGTCTACTGGTTTCAGTCGCACCCTTTATGAGTGCTTTTTATAGCATTTTGTGACAGTAAACAGTATGAAAAGCACTATACTGTATAATTACTTACTATAATATTACTATTAATCTTTTTCATTGTGCTTTGAGAGGATGACTCAAATGAAAGATTTTATGTAGTAAGGAATAGTACTTTTTTATTTGTCTGCATTTAAATCATATTTATCAGTAAAAGCACTAATGATTGACTTTAGAATCAGCCTTAATTCATTACATACTTTGCTTCTAAACGTACTTCCTTTGAAAGCTGCTATATAACATGAAACGTAATAGTGAAAATGATACCTTCTTAAAACTATGTGGCAATCCTCATCACAGCAATAACCACACATCTAGCCATTTTGTAATTCTGCTTAGTTGCATTGCCTATGCAAGCATCACTGGTACGCAAGGCTAGGGCCAACCCTGGAGGGGATGCCAATCCACTACACTCACATACACACACCTACACCCCACAAGGACACCCTCATGCCCAATTTACAGTGGTCAATTAATGTAGGAATGGGACATAGCAAGAACATACAAAATTACAAATAGTCAATAACCTGGCATGTTTTGAACTAACACTCCTGCAGATACCAGGCAGCAGCACTAACCACTGTTCCACCTGACACGAATATAGTTGTAATAATAAATTAATAATACATTTTGTTTATATAGCACCTTTCCCATGCTCAAGGTGCTTAATGAAATAATGGCATGTTAACTGAAGGGGTAGAAGTTTAAGCCTACAGCTAAACTGGTCATAGAGACTGTAAATTGGATTACTTCTTTAAAACTTGCTTGTAAATGTCCATTTCATTTATTGTATCAACTGTCCTTTAGTCTCCTGTCAAAAGTCAACCTTGCTCATTCAATAACATCTAACTGACTACTTGCCAGATACAGAACAGTAACTTGTAATTTACCACAGAAAAAAAAAAGATCTTAGTTGGCCCAGCCGTCTTAAACTTGCACTTTTATGGACTTTTGGAGAAAACTTCTGCAATCAAACAGGCTCTGCTGTACACACCAAGTGATCCATACCAAATACTTTAAATGGGACATTTTTAAAAACCTGTGTGAAATACCTGATGACATGTGTTTAGGCCATGGGGGAAATATAACTGCTCAAAAGAAAAGAAAGGCAACATGATAGAAGTCTGAAAGAGAAATTTAGATCAGAACTTTATGCTTAACTTGGAAAAGAATACTTACAAAATGGCTGAAAAACTTCTATAAAAACATTAATAGCAGTATAGTTTCCATATGCCCATCTATGTGCATCTAAGTGGAGACATGCAAGTATTGCTTTCCCCCGTGCAGCAATGATACAATATTTATAAAAAGCATTCTTTGGCTATAGTAATAGCAGTTAAGCCATGTGTGAAAACTGGATAGGCAGGCAGATGCGTTTAAAAAATACGGAGTACACACATCTATCTAAAACACACATAACACGCAGAATGTACAGTATAACCATGAAGATGGTACTGCATCGACAGGACCTTTGGATATAACATGTTGGAATTTGTGGCACAGATTTCAGCAACTCCTATTCTGGATTTTGATATTGATCATATTACCAGTAGCTACTGGCCTCTAATAAAATTATGTTAATAAATAGTGTGACTGTATTTTAATGAAGTGTCATACACTACATATATCAAAATGCAGACATCGGGGTCAATGAAGCAGACTCAGAGCTGAACAGCATGGCACTCCAGGTATACTGTATTACAAGAGATGCTTACATTTATGTACATGGTTTTCTCCGAAGTGACTTACAGTACAAATCAGGAGTATAGTGCAACTATCCCTCTATATTTCTAGCTATGTCACTAACAGACTAAATGAATAATTTAAGATCATCAGTGCTAAGCTCTGGTGACATTCATACTTATAGCCAGCCCTTTCACCACTGGGCCACAGAGAAATTATTAAATATTATATTGACTATCTACTAGAGTTCACCCCATCTGTGATGTTTTATTCCTATTTTGAAGAATATTTATTGTGCTATTTCATTTGTGGAACACTGAATTTAAGTTAAGGCTCCGTAAACAAATGCAGTCCTTTCCTTTTGTCACAAGTGTTTTGTTTCTCAGGCACAAGCTTGCCTTGTTTCACAGTGCAAGATCTATTTTTAGATTGAACTGTAGGAAGCTTGCAGCATTAATAAGCAGCATCAACACACAGCAACATAGTGGAGAAAGACGTAGACAAAAAAGCTTGGGTACATTTTCCCTCACAATCTGCTGCTGCTTTGAAAATGTTGGAGAAGGCGAGGGAGAAACAGGCATGGTAAATATGGTAAAAATACATGTCAGGCACACAGTAATTTAATAACATTGAAATAAAAGTCATTTTTATAGAAAAGCAAATGTAAGACGACAAGAATAAAAAAACATAAGAAACTAAATATAGTGGTATATCTCACATCATAAAAAAAATGCATGTATTGTAAAATAGAAAAACATAAAATGGGAATTTAGAGGTTAAATGTCCTATAAATTACTGGCACCCCATTTATGGAGGGTGTCCACTTTATCTCTGTTGCCACTGTGGCTACCCATGTCCATCTCAAATTACGAACCACAATGGATATGAATTTTTATGGGTCTGAAGATTGAGTATGTGACAGTTGTTAAATTCACCTTGTTAGCACTAACGTTCGATTATCATATCAAGCTTGTCGATTTGAGTGGGGCTGGATGTTTGGGGTATGGATGGATCTGTTTTTGGCTTTATTGCATCTTTTTTGACACAATCAATAAAGAAGAACTTGTTATAAACAAAGAAATATCTATATGCCATATTCCATGATCAAATTTACCCAAACTTTTAGCACTTGGTTTTTTAACATCCTTTAAGGCAGAGAAATAATTCCTTAGGTCAATTATAAAAATTGAGAAGGATGTAATTTTAAGATGATTACATTTTCGCAAAATAATAAGAATAGTAACTAAAAGGGGTGGCACAGTGGCGCAGTAGGTAGCGCTGCTGCCTGGGAGATGGGGGTTCGCTTCCCAGGTCCTCCCTGCATGGAGTTTGCATGTTCTCCCCATATCTGCGTGAGTTTCCTGGCGCTCTGGTTTCCTCCCACAGTCCAAAGACATGCAGGTTAGGTGCATCGGCGATCCTAAATTATCCCTAGTGTGTGTGCTTGGTGCGTGTGTGTGCACGCCCTGCGGTGGGCTGGGGCCCTGCCAGGGGGTTTGTTCCTGCCTTGTGCCCTGTGCTGGCTGGGATTGGCTCCAGCAGACCCCCGTGACCCTGTGTTAAGATATAGCGGGTTGGATAATGGATGGATGGATGGATTAACTAAAAGGTCACCTAGTCTGATTTCTAAAAAAAAAACGAAAAGTAACATAACTATTGAGGTAAGAAATGTTTTTGTATAAACATTTATGGAAATACAGCAGAAATCATTGATATTAGTACAACCTAAATGAATGAATAATCAGTTGTTTCAATACCATTACTAGATTCACAATTATTGCAGTCAAAGCCAAATCACTTCAAGGAGTTTATACCATTTAAGATTTTAAAATGAATTTCTTTAGCTTCATAATAAACAGGATCATTTTAAAAACGTAGTTTTCAAATGGTGTATAATGTTCTTTGGGCAACACTGTAATAAAGAATTCATTTTTAAATAACTGGGATATAAAGTATGTATTGGTGTACTTGAAAGACCAACATTGTTAAAATCAAATTTTTGAATTAATAATAAAGGACAATAAGGAATAACTGCAGCAGAATTCGACAGCCCATTGCTAAGCTCACAGTTCCAGGAAGTCGTGACCAAAGATATCACTAACTGTATGCGATGGTATTAAACCAAACTAAACTAAACCAGCATGTTTTTCAGCATGTAAGATTGTGGATATTCAAGAAAATATTAGTGGCGGTTAATGTTCAATTAATAAAGAGACTTGCAGACAGAATTTTTCCTTGTTATTTTGACTTTGAGTCCGGCAAACGTTTTGGCTTTGATGATCAGGTTTCTTACTTTGTTTTTGGCTCTGACCCCTCTTTCTTTCTCCCTCTCTGTCTCTCTCCATTTCCTGGTGTGTTGCCATTTTTGGTGATGGCCATTTCTTTTTCAGTAGAGCATGAACGCTTGCATTTTTGGGATTTTTGGATGTCAACTCCTTTTAATTATTTTTACATCATTTTTTTATCTTTCACGAAAATTTTGTTTTTACATTATTTGTTGAAATACCATTTTCCTTTATTTTCAAATTTCTGTTTAATTAAAATTGAGGTTTAGAAGAAGCTGAAGTCTATTCTTTCAGCCATGAAAGGAAGTCTGTACAAATCTAACATGGTTGAAAAAAAATCTACATATTCAAAGGAGTAAAAAATGGATATGGTCATCAATAAATTTCTTGAACCTCCTGATATTCCTATTGATTAAAATTGTTGTAAAAAGTGCATTTGCTTTCTTTTTAGTAAGAGCCTCTCTATTGAGTTTGGGAGTGAAGATATTAATAATCTGCAAAATTTATTACTGCAGGCAGAATTGCAAATCGATTTGTAAATCCCATAGGTGCAAAGAAATTACTGAAGACTAATTTCAATGGCTTTTCAATTTGCTGCTGAGATAGACTTTAGTTTCCCATGACAGACGAAAAATGGGTTCACAAAAATGGGTGGATGATGCCAGTCTATTAAAGGGTCCAAGGATAAATAACACAAGACTAAGAGGCTGACTCAACACGGCAGGGACGCCAAGCTGTAGACTGACATTCCAGCTTGTAGGAAAGGCTCTTCTTCTGTCTCCGTTTTTAAACCCAGGCTGACAACGCACTTTTTTAGTCCAGCATAACCCTGAGTGGAGATGCTGATTAGCTGTGCTTTTCTTACATTTCTGTTTGTTAGTCATTTGTGTAAAAGCATGAGGTTTACAGTAGCTATGAACTGTTATTGATGCCTGTTTATTCTGATCCTGTTCCTGGTATCCTGTGGTGGTACTTGAGGACACTTGTGTACTTCCAAGCTTTTACCTGCCCGTGGGAAAGACCCTAGCTATACTGAGAGACTTGAATACAGGGATGGAAAAAATGTGTCTTCTTATTAGAATGCCAGAACAACCTTATACTATAGAATGCCCAGAAAGAGGTGAACAGTCTAAAAAACTGGGGCTAGATCTAAAAAATGGGGTTCTGCCCTTTTGAGCCCACCCCTTCTGAGTCAACCCATTCAAAACTGGCCTCAACACCTTCTTGGGCAGTCTGAAGAAGATAACCATTTGAGCAAAACATCCTTGTTTCTTGTTTTGCTTTTTCAAATACTCTAACATCCAAATTCAATATACAGGTTCACCTAGGTCTCCCAACCCTTTATGGCGTGTCTTCTATTTTATTACACTACATATATTGTTTGGATCCTTTTACATGAAACAATTTAAAATTGTTATGTTTAATTGTGTGCTTAAACTAACCATTTTTATGTACAGGGTGGTCCAGATCTAATTATGCAGATCCAGATCGTCTGGATGACTTTGATTTATGCGGGGATGATTCCAGTTCGGCACGAAGATGATTCTTCATGTCGTCAGTTTGCACACTTCTTGATGGTCTGGGATTTCTCAGGTGATTTTCTATGTAATAAACTTAATAAGTTATAGCGTAATGAAAATTGCATAATTAGATCTGGACCACCCTATATTATGCATTATGTAATTTGTAAAGAATGTCATTGCGCTTTACCAGTAAACTTGTTTCAGTGCTCTAAGTTTGCACTTAGTGAAGAGTGACATACAAAACTAAACTGAAATTGAAATACAACTTCACAACAGGTATTCTGAAATTCTTTTACAGTCCTGAGAATATATAGCTGAGAAACTGATGGCAAAAAGTACAAAAAAGAAGATAACAAGAGTTAACAAGAATTTGTTTTTCCACAGATAGAAGTGGAGTGATTTAGTCAGTAGCAATGGCAGTGGAACATATTCTCGAAATCGATGGTTGTTTCAGAGTATTTACCACTGTTAGGGTGAACAGGTTTGTCTTTTGAATTTTTCTTTATTTTAAAAACAACAACAAAAACACCCAAAAAAACTCTATTAAAGAGGCCAGTAGCATAAAACAAATACATAAAATATAAATAGGGTAGTTCACAAAATATGATAATAAAAAATAGGGGAAAACATAAAAGAACAAACCTATATAATGCAAACCACTACTAAATTGCATCACATGCATTTAAAACAAAACATTTGATGCTTTAAAAAAATACATAATGCAGTATATTTCTGTATGATATAATAATCAACTCATATAAATTACTCCTTTCATGTATAGAGAATGCCAAAACAAAATAAAGAAAAAAGGCTTACGGTTTGTATTAAGTTAAGGAAATGGGAAAAAATATTTTAAGGTATGAATATGATAACATTCAATGATCAAATTAATGTCAATATGATCAAATTAATGTCAATAAAATTGTATGTGTTTTTCTTAAAGCATATTATATATGTTTTCGTGCCGCTCACTTAAAAGAAACGGGTCCAACTGTATTTCTGAAAATTACGTTGTAAGCACTAGTATGTTATTTCCACCTAAACAACTTTCCCTAACGAATTTCAGTTAGAGTGACTGGCATTGTAGCTATATAAAATAATCTGGTCGTCCAAAGCAAGCTAGTACTGTGCTTAAAGGGTTAGGCACTTTCAAGTAAATAAACTGTACATTTACTTTATCTTTTTCCCCCATTTCTCCGCCTGTGCTTTTCTTCTTTTTGTTCCTGTGCACCAGAGGGTTTCTGTGTTTTTGACCTGCTCTTATGTTATTTATATTTTATTTTTAAAATTAATTTAATAATTTACTATCACGTTTGTGGGTCAGCTCCACTCTCTGGTTGAACCAATCCCCATGAACATGTAGCAATGGACAAATAGGGAGGAAGTGGGGTGATGACTGTAGTGGAGCAGAGGGTAGGAGGGGAGATGGCTGTATTTATATTTGAGCATATTAATTTAACTTACTTTCATTTAATATTATGTTTTCTTAGAAAACAATATTGCTGCAATACCATGAGTAAAAAATATTGTCCCAATTGCTAAATAGCGCCCCTAGTAGTTGCCTATACTGATTATGCAGTGAGCCAGCTCTGGGTGTGAAATAAAATTACAACCACCAGTCAAGGCCTTTTAAAATGGACAGTGCAAAAAATCTTCTAACCAACAGAAGAATAGCTGCTCCTTACTTGAACGCTTCATAAAAATGAATCAAATAAATTCTGAAGCATTTTCAGACTATCAAAAGGCTTGCAGGACATCTCCGCAAGCAAGGAAATTCCCATGACAGATCTTCTGGAAAGAGAGACAAAACCACACTTGTAAAAGGAGATGTCATTTCTATATCAGTGTGGAAAGAAAGAGCCTACCTGAAAGATGCACATTATTCAAGTGAAAAGGACAGGGGCAACGAAGAAAGAGAAACACAGAATTTGGACTTGGATGGATACCAGCCAACAAGTGTCAGGGATGGGTTATTCTTCAGGCACAATGATAGAGAGACTAGGGGTGGTATGTTAGATGATAAAATACTTACTCTCATTGTATCATCTCACAAAGAGCAAATGGTTCCAGATTGGAAGAATTTGGACAATGTTGCTGTTAAAGTCAATGTCATAACCATTCAGTTTATTAGATGGAAGCACTCAGTCTCCAAATGAGAAGAGAGTGAACATGTTGCCATTTTATGAGAAGGAGCTCAAAAATTACTTTTGAAACCTTGAGCCATTATGGTCTACTACAGATGCAGAACTGCAAGTACAAGAGGACTAGCTAGTCAGGACTGCCCAGAGTCAAATTTGGGTTGATCCTGACAGTTCCTGGGATTGGCTGAAAAGAGTTTAAAGTAATCTCAAAGCATACAAACAACTGCAGTACGTGTAGCAGGGAAGTGCATTATGTGAGAGAGCTCACTGGTGGGAGGCAGAGACAGAGAAAAAGAGAGGGGATAAGAAAAAGAGGGGTAGGTGACACTTTATCGTCCTTTCCCCTTTTGTTTTACTCCTGGTGTGTTTTATTTTAAGTAAAAACACTACTTTCAAAACCTTGGGCCTCCTTGGCATTATTACCAGTGTAGAAGGCCATCACAAGTAGATTTGTTAAATACGTGGAGATTTCAATAAGGGTTGCCCTCATTTTGTTGTCACCTACAAGCCTGTTACTGACAGCAGCAGCTCTCTATTATCCAAGTCTGAAGATTTTGTGTGTGTTTGGGTGAGGAGGGTTGTTTTTTTTTTTTTTTTTTATTTGTTTATTCATTTTTGGGAGCTTCTTTAAAATTTTAATTACTTCTTGGGGACAAATAAAGTATTACCTATCTATGTATCTATCTATCTGATTTCAGTCTTTATATAAAAATTTTATTCAGCAAAATGAAATCTCTTAATACGTTGTGTATAGGTTCTGTAAAGGGACACGTTCAAATATCTTGGAACACAAAAAATGATGCTGCACATTTATCTTTCATTTTGGTTTACAGTGATATGAGGAAGCACACTGCTTTATTCTATTTCTTAAAAATAATTTGAGGCTAATTAAGTGTACAGTTTGTTCTTTAAGGATAAATGCACCTTCAATGCTCTAAATAACCTTTTGATTAATAGAGTTGGGATGGACTTTGGTCCTTATAACTCTGTATTATGCTATGGAAGAATTCTGACTTGAGGTTTCCCAATGCATCTGTTAATATGACCATTCTTTGCTATGGTTTCCTTATCTTTAAACAAACCAACTCACACAGTGCTGCAGAAAATTAGTAAGCGTGCACTTGAGTTACACCTTCCTTTATCTTCTGTCTTAAAGAAACTGTGTTACTCCTGATACACTGACAAGTAAATGACAACATATGTGGTTCCTTAGATGATGATAACAGTATTTTCCTTGGTTATCATTCCAATCTGACAGGAAACAACTGCCATTACAGTGCACATCAGTGGCTTAACACAAGTTTAACTAATAGTTTAAGTGTAATAGTGTAAGTTAACTTATATAAAAGTAATTCGTAATTCATTATAAGATTCAAATACTCTGACTCAGACAACACTACAGCCTTAATTACACGAGCAAAAATAAATAAGATTATATAAGTTCCTTCTCATAATAAAAAGTTAATGAAAGCCACTATATGCCATATAATGGGAGATGCTATGCACTTGGTAAATCATAAACAGATGGATGGATATTTGTCAAGAGCTCCATGTTTACATTTTCCTCTATTGGGTCAGTCCACCAATCCATAATTTAACCTGCTTAATACAATTCAGAGCCAGTAGAGTCTATCCCAGCAGCAAAAGGGGCAAGATAAGAAGCAGATTTTGACAACTCTAGGTAGGACAGTCATCCTTCAAAACAGATTAGCATACAACCAATTTCCAAATTAAGGACAAGATTTTAACATTTCCCATAAAACTTAGAAATGAAAATGTTTTCTGGGTTGCATACTGCCTCATAGGTCCAGTGTACTGGTCCATTCTCCATATATCTGAAGAGACTGGCAACTTTAAAATGGCCCAAGTGTGACTGACAGCCCAAGTCAGTTCCCACCTTGCAAACAAGGCTGGGATTAGCTTTTATTCTTCATGACCATTAGCAGATTAAGTAAATTAGGAAGGAAAACGAATGTAATAATCTTTTATGGAGCCGCTCTGCACCTTTTGGTTTACATTACAATTTGCTTTATATTATGTTACAATAGAAACAAAGCATTGGCAGTGAGCCCAAATAGTTTTCATCATGTAAAGGTGACGACATTCTGAGAGCTTCTTTATTAGAGTCAAGATCCAAACATTAGGATTGTTTTTAATTTTTCAGTATGAAAAAAGTACAATCAGATTCCATATAACCATCCAAGAAAACTGTGCATTTCATTTTTATGTTTAAAACTAATCTCTGGCTTCATTGAAAATGTATCTGGCATCTTGAGATGGAGTCCTTTGTTTATTATAAATAGAAAAGTGCCCTCACCTATTATCATTTAAACAAAACATCTTTTCACCTTTTCTTTTATTATTAATGATTGTGAAGTTGATATACACTGGTGGTAATCTGAAAATCATTTTGAAAGTTGTGCAGCGCCGCAAACAAAAATGAGAAGGAAAAAAATCAAAAAACCTTTGATTTACTTTTACGTTCTTTATCCAATAAGAACTTCAACTTAAAAAGAAAATGGAATACACAAAGAAAAAATATCACTTTAAACTACAGTGGTGTTAAAAACTATTTGCCCCTTCCTGATTTCTTATTCTTTTGCATGTTTGTCACACAAAATGTTTCTGATCATCAAACACATGTAACCATTAGTCAAATATAACACAAGTAAACACAAAATGCAGTTTTTAAATGATGGTTTTTATTATTTAGGGAGAAAAAAAATCCAAACCTACATGGCCCTGTGTGAAAAGTAATTGCCCCCTTGTTAAAAAATAACCTAACTGTGGTGTATCACACCTGAGTTCAATTTCCGTAGCCACCCCCAGGCCTGATTACTGCCACACCTGTTTCAATCAAGAAATCACTTAAATAGGAGCTGCCTGACACAGAGAAGTAGACCAAAAGCACCTCAAAAGCTAGACATCATGCCAAGATCCAAAGAAATTCAGGAACAAATGAGAACAGAAGTAATTGAGATCTATCAGTCTGGTAAAGGTTATAAAGCCATTTCTAAAGCTTTGGGACTCCAGCAAACCACAGTGAGAGCCATTATCCACAAATGACAAAAACATGGAACAGTGGTGAACCTTCCCAGGAGTGGCCGGCCGACCAAAATTACCCCAAGAGCGCAGAGACGACTCATCCGAGAAGTCACAAAAGACCCCAGGACAACGTCTAAAGAACTGCAGGCCTCACTTGCCTCAATTAAGGTCAGTATTCACGACTCCACCTGAAGAAAGAGACTGGGCAAAAACGGCCTGCATGGCAGATTTCCAAGACGCAAACCACTGTTAAGCAAAAAGAACATTAGGGCTCGTCTCAATTTTGCTAAGAAACATCTCAATGATTGCCAAGACTTTTGGGAAAATACCTTGTGGACTGATGAGACAAAAGTTGAACTTTTTGGAAGGCAAATGTCCCGTTACATCTGGCGTAAAAGGAACACAGCATTTCAGAAAAAGAACATCATACCAACAGTAAAATATGGTGGTGGTAGTGTGATGGTCTGGGGTTGTTTTGCTGCTTCAGGACCTGGAAGGCTTGCTGTGATAGATGGAACCATGAATTCTACTGTCTACCAAAAAATCCTGAAGGAGAATGTCCGGCCATCTGTTCGTCAACTCAAGCTGAAGCGATCTTGGGTGCTGCAACAGGACAATGACCCAAAACACACCAGCAAATCCACCTCTGAATGGCTGAAGAAAAACAAAATGAAGACTTTGGAGTGGCCTAGTCAAAGTCCTGACCTGAATCCAATTGAGATGCTATGGCATGACCTTAAAAAGGCGGTTCATGCTAGAAAACCCTCAAATAAAGCTGAATTACAACAATTCTGCAAAGATGAGTGGGCCAAAATTCCTCCAGAGCGCTGTAAAAGACTCATTGCAAGTTATCGCAAACGCTTGATTGCAGTTATTGCTGCTAAGGGTGGCCCAACCAGTTATTAGGTTCAGGGGGCAATTACTTTTTCACACAGGGCCATGTAGGTTTGGATTTTTTTTCTCCCTAAATAATAAAAACCATCATTTAAAAACTGCATTTTGTGTTTAATTGTGTTATATTTGAGTAATGGTTAAATGTGTTTGATGATCAGAAACATTTTGTGTGACAAACATGCAAAAGAATAAGAAATCAGGAAGGGGGCAAATAGTTTTTCACACCACTGTAGATGGAGGTGTACTAAAAGCATAAGATCAGAGTATACGATGGATTCAAAAACATTCCACAGGTCTTCTTTATTGAGTTCTTTAAATTTAATGCTCTTGAGCTGGGCTAACCTGCTATGCTATACCCAGGAGTGTCTCAAATGGTGAGTGGAGCCCAGAGCAGGCTTGGCATTGAGGATGTCAAGATCAGTGTCCTAGTCCTCTTCTTATTCACATCTCTTTTTTAACAAGCGTCCTTTGGAGGTTCATTGTAAGTGACTCACGTGTCCTACCTCTACTGCTTTCTTTTTCTTTTGTCACACACACTTTAGCAATCTGTCTCTGTCTCTCCTTGTGCTTGCTATTTTTTTTACTTTTTTTCCCAAACTAGTTTAGTTATGCCACAATATTTTTTTTTCTTTTTTTTGCAAATGATGAAGTAGTTAGTGTAAGTCATGCATGTCTCTAGTTTTGAGTAATGAATCAGTTTTTCCACTTATTTTTAGATTTCACAGTGAGAAGTCATAAGAGTTTAGTGTGTCAATTTATTAAAGCATACGTTTTAAAATATTTTATGCATGTGTAAAGTGGAATTGCACATGGTGGAATTTGTCCCACTTGCTAAACCCTCGCCCCACTTTGAGACAGCTCTGGCTATATCTAGCGTCATCACAGAAACAGAAGAGTTGGGACTGCTGCAGCGCCTCACTACTCTCTTTCTGTTTGTCTGTCTCCTCCCTAGCCCCTGTTATCAATGATTTCTTTTCACCTGGCCCCTTGCATTTTTTGTTCTTGGTCTACAGTGCAGGACCTCTGAATAATTGAAAGCCCTTGAGAGCTAAAGTCACTAGGGCTACAGTTATTGCTGAGACACCTGCTGCCACAGCCACTTTGCTCTGTAGTGGTTAAAGCTTTGGACTTCACACCCTCAGGTTGTGGGCTCAAATCCTGCTTACTGACACTGTGACCATGAGCTAGTAACTTGACCTGCCTGGGCTCCAAATAGAGAATTAAAAGAAATGTAACCAATTGTATCATAAATGCTGTAAGTCGCCTTGGATAAAGGTGTTAGCTAAATAAGTAAATGTACCTATAAACCCACTGCAACTGTATAATTCATTTCCCTTTGTGCTTGTCACTTGTAAAAGTTTTCCAATTCTCATTTTGGTTTTTTTGCATTTCTTTGATTATCAATTTTATTGTAGTACTAACGAGTTTTGACTCTTGGCTTTTGAGGAAAACCATAAAACAACACAAAGTGACAGTTGATCGATTGAAAATGCTTATTCGACAGAGTACATCATGTACACCAAAGCCTTCATTATACACCTTTTCAAAAACCATGAAACTGAAGGTGTAATTGTTATTGGTAACCCTTTTTCAGAGAATTCAAACATTTTTAGAAAATGCTACACTATCATAATAAACATTACAGTGAAAGGGAATGATAGAATTTGATATTTGTGACATATAATATGAATAGTACAGTCAAAAAAATAAACCAGGCCTTTTAATGATGAGGTTCCAATTTGATTAAATTGAAAAAGCAGGTCTCATTAACAAAGTTCGGGGTACAGCAGTTCAAAGAAATAAGGTACTGAAATCTATTTTAATTTCCCAGTAACAAAGTAGTGTAATATGTTATAATCTAGAACAGTGGTTCTTCATTTTTTTCTCCTATGTCCCAGCTTTGCCATTTGTGTATTTTCAGGATCTGCACTTGACGTGGTGAATCATCCAGAGGTTCCATGCCCCTTGTGGAACTCCTGTTGACAGCTGTCCTTTCCCTATTGAAGAATCTCTGCCAAAGGTCCCCCCTTTGAGAAACACACTGCCCTTCCCCCTTGGAATTCTTGGGGAGGGGAATTCACCTTACAAGCAGCAACCCTTTGAAAGGAAACTGTTCACAACCCTTTCTAGGCGTGTGCGATATACATCATTTACGATTATATCTTAATTTCTGTTTTAATCCATGTGCGAGATTAAATTATCGAATATGTAACTCGCTTTGCAAAAAAAGAAACAAGAGTTCATTCACTAATGCAACAGTATAGACCACTGTGCGTGCGTAAAGCGTGTTGCGTAGGCGTGCATGTCCAGCAAGCCGCAAGTTAGCGTCTGTGGAAGACGAATGTTCTCTTCGTTCCCTTGTACTAATTTATGTCTGAGAAGTAAGCTTTACGAAACCATACATTATGTAAAAGCATGCTTTGCTGAGCAAAACAGAAAAATATTTGTCCAAAGGACTCAAGGTCTAAGCATTCCACACATGAGTCTGCCTTATCACGTTTTCCCTTAGTTTACATCTGAACGCTGTAACAAAAGGGGCCAAGAAATCAAGTTGCACAAGGGGCGTTGAAGGGACTCAAGGATTGTGTATAATAAACGTGTTGACTGTTACATTTCATAATGATATTAAATCACGCATTCTAGGGGTATAAAAACTTGCCCCACCCAACAGACGGGGTTCAGAAGAGCCCTGACACTGTCATGTATATTGATTGTCTGCTTTTCTGAAACTCTTCTCACTGTGACTCTGCAAAATAAAGCTGCTTTATAACCGCACCTGCTGTCTGGTCTGAAGTCTTCGTCCACACGTCGCTCACTGCCTCAAAATGAGTGAACGAACAGCGCCAGCTGATAAAACAGCCTCGCCATCTACGTCGTCAGAGCTAATTGCCAGGCGTAGTTCATTCTCACTCGCATGGCAGTGGTTTGGTTTTGAAAAGACTGATGTTGCTCAAAAGACGGCAATCTGCAAACTATGTAGTAAATCGATTGCCGTTAAAGACAGCTCGACAACTAACTTGTTTCACCATTTGCGAACTAACCACCAAACAGAATACGAAGAATACGAAAAGCTTAAGGAGTCAACTGTCCAGTACAAGTCTAAAGTAACCAAGGTACAAGCACAAAAACACACTTAGCAAACTTTAGCGGACTCATTCTGCAAAAAAGTGCCTTACGACAAGAAAAGCAACAGATGGCATGACATAACAAACCCCATCACCAATTACATCGCAAAAGATATGGTGCCAATTCAAATGGTTGAGAGAGATGGTTTAAAACAACTTTTGAATACTTTAGACCCAAGGTACACACTGCCTGGCCGAAAATTTTTCAGTCAAACAGCTCTGCCTAAGTTGTATGATTCGTGTCGCCAAACTCTGACGCATAAACTGCAAAAGGTTTCACATTTTGCCACAACAACGGGTTTATGGTCAAGCCGAACATCTGAGCCATACCTCTGACGGTGCATTTCATTGACGAAAACTGGCAACTGCAAAGCTCTGTTTGCAAACATCCTACTTTCCAGAAGATCACACTGGCGACATCATTGCGCAAGGTCTGAAAGATGCGCTGGCATCATTGTCACTGCGAGAAGACCGCATGGTTTGCATGACAACAGACAGCGGGTCTAATGTTGTCAGCGCACTATGGATTAATAACTGGAATAGGCTACCTTGTTTTGGGCATAGGCTTCATATTGCGATTGGTGAGTAATTTGGGGTTCCTCTATAAAATGCAGTTTAGGTTAAATTGATCTTATTTATTATGACATTTAAAAATACAAAAATACCTGATAAGTAAAGCTATAGATGACAAAAATATAATTCAATATAATTTCAAATAATACATTACATTATCTTGGAATTATCGTTATCATCAAAGTCCCAGAAAATATCGAGATAGTTTTTTTTTCCAATATCGCACACCCCTAACCCTTTCCCATTCAATTCTATTGTAATTCATGACTCGGACATCACCTAGTTTAAGAAACACTGATTTAAAATCTTGTAACCCCCTCAAAGTTACTGGCTTTACTATATCTTTACCCCATTACACATATTCCTAAGCAAATAATATTAATTACGCAGAAAACATTACTTTTTCCAGAACAATAATACTAACAGACTTAGCCACTCAAACACTTCCAAAAGTGGGGCTGGTTAGCAGGATTTAATGATACCCATGTCTGCTCTTTTACTTGTGCATGCATAATCTGCTTCAGCTGATTTGTAAATTAACTGCACATAAAGATCAAAAAATGACCATAAAGCGTTAAACATGTCCAAGCTGGACACAACTTTCAACTGCTTCAAAGTAGACAAGCATTCCCTAGTATCAAAGCATCTACTCAGATGGTATGCTAAGCCAAAACTCATGGCTAAAGATGCCTGTCCCTATTAAGAGGTCACCTCCAACCTAATGTAAACATTCCAGACTTAGTTTTGCTCAGTATTGCAAGGAAAGTCAACCCAGAAAGAAACTGAGAGACTTGTAGTAAGAAACAATTGAGGAAATACTGCCTTTATTTGCTGTAAAGTCACCATCATTTAGGAAAATCTTAATATTCTTGATATGCAACATCCTCCTCAAGACCTAAACTTGCAAATTGTGATTTATTCCTATGTTCCTAAAAATCAAAACAAATCAGAAAAGCACAGATTCTGATGATATTATAAGAACAAACCAAAGAGTAAACAGGCAGAAGCAATAACCGAAACAATAAGGATCAGAGAGAAGCAACTTTGTTCCAGCAAATCAGACTAATAGCTGTAAGCAATAGTTGGGTCAAAAATCAAATTTATTCTTTCAAAAGTAATTTCGTAAGCAAAGTATTTTCAATACTACAAAAAAGGTTGGCATGTCTTATAAGAGGTTGTTCAGCCTTAAAAAGGATACCACCAGGCTACCACATATCATGCAATCCACCATGTAACATCCTAGCAATCAGCACACAACATGGCAACTCCTCTGACATACTGTAGCTTAAATAATAGAAGCAAACAAAAAAAGTACAGGAGAAAAGCTGGAATTATTTTTTAAATCATGACAAATCGAGAAAGATCATGTCTGTCATTGCTCCTAAAATTTGGGACACTTAAATTTGAGAATGTGATAACTTCAGACAGGTCTGCTTAAATCATGAGTACTTTATTTACAAAATAAGGCCTTTGTTTTAATGTGTTCACTTACATTACTCATACACAAATATTTTTAAATTAAGTCATAAATACCTAAAACCTTCTAATGCAGTCTTACAAAGTCCTATAGGACTGATCCTGCTAACGTATATATGGTACCTCAACTAAAATCAAGAAAATACTGATATCAAGGTATTGGGGGAATAAGAAAGATGCATAAGAAAACACAAATAGGGCAATGGTAACAGACTGATGGAAAGCAAAAACAAGGAAATAAATAGAAGACAGTGTGAGGCATTGCTGTACTCCTGTCACTAAGATTTTTCTGTAACTGCCACACCTGATCACACACAGCCATCTGGTCAACACTTTCAGGAACATAATGCAATAGGAATCAATAAGATGGAATTCTATGAGGCATACACTAGACGGCACCATAATGCAAAAAGAACCAATAAAAAAACAGCGTCCATTATCAAGAGTCTGTATAATTATGGCAGTATGGGAAGTAAATAAAAATTACAGAAAATATTATTAAATAAATACAGCTGTGTAAAGAGACACTCAGGGAAAGGGGAGGCCTTGCCTTAGGAATTGTTTAAAGCACAAAAAAAGTCAATACAAAGTTAAAAGTGAGTTTAGGATATACAGTATATGGTGAGTTTAGGATAGCTACATCAACATATCAAGAAAAGTTTCCGTTATGATGCATAGTCTTCTTTGTTGAACAAACACAGAAAATATTTTATTATAGTCTGTAAAGGGTTGTGTGTGTGTTTAGTGATGCACCCAAATAATAATAAACACCTAAATTATAAATATAGGCACTTTAAACTAAACCTTCCAAGAATACTCAGTTGTGGAAAGCTCTTAATGTCTAGAGTAAAGGCAATGTTAGGGTCTTAGATTAGTAGAAAGACCAAGACTACAACTATAGTCAAAATCTCACATAAAAGTAATGCTCAAAAACAATTATTTCCTTGAAGCTAATACATCATGTGAAAGACATGCATACTAAAAACAACACTAATAAAAATACTAATTAGACCAATAATACAGCTGAGAAACCTAAGCAAGTTTCATGGCTGATTTCCTAACACATATGGTCATCAGTGGCACAAAGACTGCTTTTACAGAAGCACCCTGCAATTACGATCTGACCTGATAATGAGAAGAAAAAAACATCTATATTGACAAATTTCCCAGTGGACTGAGTTTCTGTGCAATTAAAACAACAATAATTAAGACAGCAGCTGAGATCCCGACATTAAACATCTGATACTTTACATTCATATGCTTCTTTTAGGACAAGTATGACAAATGTTTGCTTTCAGCATTCCAGTTAAAATGCTTCCAGAAATCTCATCACAGTAGTAAAATATTCTACTTTAACATTCCCAAGATCAACATTATTTTACATTGTAAAAACAGGGGCTGTTTTTTCCAGTGCTTACTAGTGCCTCATCTTTATAGGCTGTGGACTTAAACTCTGAGAGTTCATCCTCTTCGTGTTGATATCACATCCTGTAATCCACTTCACAGTTGTGGTGCAGACTTTGCCTATGTGTATGGATAACTGATTTCAGTATCTACATATATAATGCAAACCGACTGATTGATTCACTAACTCACCCACTTATCAACAAAAACATTATTTCCTGTTAAGCTTAAAAGCTGAAATTTGGCAGGATGGTACATCTAGAGCAGCAGGTATCTGCTAAGAAAGGACATGTCAATACATCAATATTTAGGGGTAAAAACACCTCAAGAAAAACTAAATACTACAAAATTTCAAAAATGCTTTGAGTGATTTGATTGAAATTCAGTGACATTCAAGAAAAAAGAATATTACTTGACTCATGATTTTTTTATTTGTTGGTATTTGTCAATAATAATTCAGTAGCAACTGGGCTATTTTAAGGCACCCTGTCTTTTTTCCACTCAGCACAGACAAGTGTGGCTGCCAGATGTACACCTCCAGCACAACAGCACCACCAATAGCATGTATGGATGAGTGAATAAGTGGAAGTGTAGTGACAAGAGAAAAGAGACAGCTCGTATGTGGCATGAGCTCTGAAGTGGAAGAGGAAAGTAAGATGTTATTACACACTAGAGGTGCACTATACACCTCAGGTCCAGCTTCCAGAGAACGAGAGAAAAATACAGGAAAGGGTTAGATTCCTTCTTTTGAACTGAAGACCAGCTTCTCCCTGACATTCACTGGTCAAGAGTCCTGTCTTCAATTCAAAAGCACAATCCCATGTAAAGGAGCTTTCTGTTTGTGGACATTCACTTTCTGGAATTATTTATTTAACAATATTTCAGAAAACTATACCTGCATTTTGTAAATTTTATGCATATGACAGGATGACTTGATGTGTGGGTTGTACGACATGAGTAATGTGAGTTTTATCATGGATGTTTTTGATACCATAAACTACATCGGGTAGGTAACAAAAAAAAAAAGATATCATTTTTGGGTGGATAATTCCTTTAATGGTTTAGTTTTTCAGGCTCACCCAGGTAACATGTCATCCTTAGTTATACTTAAAGTCAGTTTTCAAAAGTTTTACAAAATTGGTTCTATGAAAGGAGAGAAGGAATAACATTGCGTGTTTCTGCTTTCACCAGTCCATCAGTACAATGTATTCTTTTGATGTCAGTGTTACTTTTGTGCTTAATTCGGTTATTTTCTGTTTCTTCTGAAACAAAATTATATACATTGACTTGTGACACTCCATCTCTACATTTTCTTTCAAACAATATACAGGGCATACCAAATTTATCACTCATTTGCTTTCTGAACCTTGTTTGGCAAAATAGCCGATCCTGGCTGCATACCCTGTAGCCAGCAGCTCTAGGGAGGACATGAGGGGAACTTGGGCCTGACGGGTTCTTACCATTTTACATTTTATGGCAGCACTGAAATCGAGTGGAGATGTGGAAATGGAGCAGACTGTACCACACAGCTAATGGAGGATACAAAAGAACTGAGATTTGAAAGCTGTGGATTTTTTAATTTTCTTCATTCATATGACAGCAAGTGTCCCTTTTTTCTTGTATTTCTGTAGTCTGTTCTTACATGCTACTTGTTTGTTTTGCATCATGGATTACAAGAGCTTCCAGACTTACAATCATCCAGCCATCAAATGTACTTAATCCTGTACAGGTTAAAGGTGAGCAAAATCCTTCCAAACTGCACAAGGTAGACCATTTCTAGACTGTGTGCCAGTTACTGTCGTTTCCTTTCATTCTCTGAAGAGAGGGTCAAAATTCTGGTCTGGGATTTATACAATATAGTTGTGTTTTTGCATGTGTACTGGTACTAGTAAAGATATAATTTCAATACAATTAAATGAAAGCTTCTTACCCTGAGTGATAATCCAGATTGACCCCTTGCTCCCTGGTGCTTCCAGGGGCCTCTCAAACCCTAACGTTGATAGTAAAGTACTGAGATGAGCCAGACAAATAAGGACTCACACATTCAGCAAGAGGTTGTTGAAAAAATGCTTTTATAAAAAAAAAATGTGTTCCAAAGTGCAGTGCTTCCAAAAGTCAATAAAAATATAATCCAATAAAATCAGTGAACTGTCTATGAGTTAAAATTCCATAAGTAATCTCAGGATAAAACCAGAATAAAATCATGCATGGGTTCTTTCTCGTTCTTCCTAAACTCAGCATGTCTTTCATTCCCTGTCTCCCCAGCTCACCCAATGTGTCTTGCAACTGGTAGTCTTCTGGCTCTCATCATGAATCCCTCCATTGGTGTCTGCCGCAGCTCTCTGAGTCAGCCCATCCGTTTTCCACATGCACTTCATGACATCTACTGGATCCATAGTAGGATTCAACCTTCTTCCCCCACTCCTTCTCAAATTCTTAGTGGTGTCGCACCACCCCTAGAGCACCGATTGCTTCATCATCCTGAACTGCCCTTGAGCATCCCAATTCTACCTTCTTATTCACAGTCTGTTTTTTTCACTTCTTGATTTTTCACTCTGTTCTCCCCCTTCTCTTCCGTTCAGGCTCCCGTTATACTGGCTGACTGGTTGCAAGTATGACCCTTCATTCACTCTGTGTTGTGAATGAGGCACCTAACTAATCCAGTTGCATTTGCACATGAGTGCGTGATCAGCCAAGCATTCTCAGTCAGCCCCAGAGTAGTGTGTGCTCACATATACCTGCACCCGCTTGGAGCCTGCTCGATCTAGGACATGATTATTTATTTAAAACTGCACTTCACCATGAACCTCTTATCATACCCTGTCACTGACCACAGTCTTCAAGAATATGATGGTAAGTTATCAGAATGTCTTCTTACTTAGTGTTTACTATTACACACTGCTATCATTCTTATTACAAGAACAAGAAAATATGAACACATAACTCCAGTTCTTAAATCCTTACACTGGCTCCCGGTTAAGTTTAGGGCAGATTTCAAAATCCTCCTTTTAACATATAAAGCATTAAATGGCCAAGGTCCGGCTTACTTGTCTGAACTTATCATGACTTACAAACCTGAGCGCACATTAAGATCTCAAGATGCCGGTCTGCTTATGATTCCAAGGATTAATAAAATAACAGTGGGAGGTCGAGCTTTTAGTTACAGGGCCCCTAAACTGTGGAATGGTCTTCCTGCTTCTATAAGAGATGCCCCTTCCGTCCCAGCCTTTAAATCCCGGCTGAAGACTCACTACTTCAGTTTAGCATATCCTGACTAGAGCTGCTGATTAACTGTACATACTGCATCTCTGCTGTTAGTCATTAGCACTAAAACATAAGTAACATGATAATTATAATTGAATACTAACCCTCACCTATTCTGTTTCCGTTCTCGGTACTCAAATGTGGCAATTGGTGCCACGGCCCACCTGCCAAGTTGTTTGCCTGCCTATGGTAAAGTCATCCCTGGTGGAGGATCACAGGAATCATGGGAAAGAGGGGCCCTTTCATCGGATTGGCTGGCTGAGCAACGTTTCAGCCGTGGAATGGCCAAATGGGGAGGCAGCTTGACGGATGAGGTCTCCAGCACTCTAAAAATATCAAAATCTTATTATGTGATATCATCTACTGTTAAATTCTGCTCTGTACTTCTAAAATTTTTATTATTATGCTGTATTAAGGATTTGTTCTGTTCTGTATACTTGTATTGAACCCCTTCTTTTGACACCCACTGCACGCCCAACCTACCTGGAAAGGGGTCTCTCTTTGAACTGCCTTTCCCGAGGTTTCTTCCATTTTTCCCTACAAGGTTTTTTTGGGAGTTTTTCCTTGTCTTCTTAGAGAGTCAAGGCTGGGGGGCTGTCAAGAGGCAGGGCCTGTTAAAGCCCATTGTGGCACTTCCTGTGTGATTTTGGGATATACAAAAATAAACTGTATTGTATTGTATTGCTATCACACAGATCTGAAGTTTAGGTTCAAATGCTGGTCTGGAAGCTGTTTATACAAGGTTTGAACCTTCTCCTATGTGTGTGCGCTGTTGTTTTCTCTGTGCATTCCAGTTTACTCCTGAGATGGACTGGATTGTCTTTTACATTTTATCAAAAAAAAAAAAAATATATTGACACAAGATGTAATAAACTCCCTTGGTTTACAAACACATTGTACCATATAGCCTTACATACTATTAACTTACTTAAGTGCTTCTGTAGTCTGCCAGGTGGAGTTCACCAGGACTCCCAAATCTTTCTTATAAGTAAGTAGTTTTGGCTTTATACACATCACTGCTTAACTTTCTTTTTGTGTATAATATCTCAGTTATTTACGTGAAGCTTAATTTACTGCATACTACATGTGCCCACATTAATGTTCATTACTGTCAGTGGCAAATACATTTTCTCAAAATGCTTCCATGTTTAGACAGGATGAGTCAGTATGTCTCCACAGTTAGCACACAAGTATAAGCATAAATGTTTTAAAGTAACTTCTGATAATTGTATACATATTTTAAGCATATATGATGTGCTTTGTTTTAGGTTTACTCTTTATAGTATTGAATTCAATAAAATAAAAAGAAAAAAGTTATCATGTATATTGACTAAGAATCCCCATAGAGTGTCAATTGTTCATTTTTTGATGTCACTTACCCTGAGGTAGTTAAGCGTGAAGCTGGTCAAACCCATTCGGGTGATGTTTTTGGATAGTTGCTCCAGCACCTGAGGATCTTGTGCCTATGAAAGTGAAATATAACTAATGTTAAGCAATAATTTTGAAAAAATGTCATATTTTAGATTTATTAAAAGAAAAGACATTCAAATATGCAATACAGTTTCATAAACTGTGTAATGGTGTATATTATTCTGTTAACAAAAAGAAAAAATACAATATACAGTGTAAAAGGGTCCTCACATTAGATTGACTTTGTTCTGCATAATGACAATGTCAGCAGCTTAGCATGTGACTAAGAGAAGATATTGTAAAATTTAATAAAAATAAAAAAAAAAATCACCACCATATTATTGAGAAAGTTGAAGTATTATTTGGATTATTGAAAATATTGACAGTTAAACAGAAGGAGAAATTTTGATTTTCAGAAAGTTGGAAGACATTTAATATTCTCAGCCCTGCTTATTCTAATTCAGGCTCATGGGGGATTATCATGGCAACATCAAGTCCTAGGCTGGAAAACAGCCCTAGATAAAGTGTTTGATCGTTTTAGTAAATACTAATGTGCACACACACACACACACACACACACATACATATACAGACCCAGTAGGCTGAATTGCCAATAAACATGACATGGAGGAAAAAATTGACTGTAGACACATAAGGAGAAAAAAATCTGAACTTCATACAGTCAGTGACTGGGAAAGATTGGAACCAAGCCTTGTGGAGCAGTGTTAAGTTCTGTGCCACATACTATGATTGAAGTTCTAACAAATAATGAAATGCTGACAGATGTTAAATATTGGTGATATTGTAACTGGCATTGATCTTTTCAAGCCTGTTTGTCATATGCTAGTTCACTCACTGTATTTTGTGTATTACAAAGTCAGTCCATAGTCGAGCCCATGATGTCATCTGGCATCTACGAATTCATAGGGGGTCAAATTAGAATCATCTTTTAACCTAATAAGCATAATATTGGGAGGTGAAAGAAAAACCAAAGAGACTGGACAGAAACTTCAAAAACAAGCAGAGAACAAGCAAAAACCATTGAGACAATTTCCAGGCAGCAATTTGAACCGAGGACTCTGGGTCCCTATGAAAGCAGTATTAAACACTAGGCCATCGCAATGGCCAAGGAGGAAAATGATCAAGGTGTTTGGTTGAATTTGAAGTTCCATAATTAAAGCTAAATCAAAATTTCTCTGAAATGACCTATACAGTTATAGAGTAAGAGTAACTGTGTATTGGTAAAAGGGCATATAAATAAAGTAAAAGGTTTTTCTTTTGAAGTATAACTAGTATACATTTCTCCATCTAATCACCTTAGCTAAATGAAAAAAAAATGGTATGTATATTGAAATTAACTTTGACCTTCAGGAAGAATATTGTAGATTACATTTCCAACTTATACCATGTCAACAATTTCTTTCAATATGTGTAAAGCACAAACTCTGTTTGTTTGGTCAACTTTGAATTTAAGATGATAGGCCTGAAATTTAGCAGACTAGTACTTCTCACTATAATTCAAGTTTTTGGCATACAACTTTTCAGAAGACAGGCCTGAAATCTGTGTTTGATTCCTGCCCATTGCATTTATCATTTTTTTAAATAAAGCATTTCCCTTACTATTTGTAGCATGCCCCTGAGTGGGGCCATATTGTCACCAGAGCTATTTATTGCAATGTGGGGTTTCAATTGTAATTTCTCACCATTACAGCACCATCACAACATACCCGCCATTGGTTTCTGTCATCACTGTCATGTAAGTCAGGTTTTATTTAAACCATGAAGTATATTGTTAATTACTAGAAATCGAAACAGTAATTGAAAGCTGCTTTACAGGAAATTACCAAAAATAACTGACACCTATTTACAAACATATCTATAACTAGTTATGATGAGAAAGAAAAAACATTATTAACTGTAATGATTATAAGTAGTTACCTCAAAATACCAAGGACTGTATTTTGTATTAATCATGCTGCAGAGAGCTATATGATTTATTATCTTTATATAATTTGTTCTTCATTTAGGTAGAAAAAAAATTAAGATTGTGCACAGAATAAGGGACTAACTTGCATTCTTTTATGAGAAAATGCTGACCTCTTGATACTAACAGAACACTCTGTGGTATTATAAATCAGTTATGACAGTTTCTGAATTCTTGCTTAAAACTATTTGAGCATATTTCTTTATACTGTGAGTGCCCTGATAACCACTTTATCTGAAAGAAGCAATGTACACATTCCAATTCAGGGAGTCACAAGCTATTATAATGTATGTATAACCTCAAAATGAACTGCCATATATATTTTTTTTTTATTATTAATACACAAACAAGGTATATAGAGGGAGGCCCCACGTTAGGCTGCAGGCTGTCTGATCTGACCAGTCAGTGGCACTGAGCTAGGAGGGGCTGCAGTCTCTTTGAGTCACCAAGAATAAAGAAATTGCTTTTTACTTTAAAATTGGTGTTTGTCTCCCGTTGTTTCTGACTTCAGCGTCCACAATGACATACCACAAAGAAGAGTCAGAATGATGGCTACATTCAAGAACCTTTGGAACTGTTCTTCAATTATAATTTTGTTCCTGGACAATTATCATATATTATCTAAAAGCATGAAAGCATTCAATTTCAAAAGTACTGTTATAAGGCTGTCACAAACAATAGGTCACCAAAATTGTAAACTATTGTCAAATTTCAGGCCAAAAGACCGTCTAAATATTTACATTTAGAGGCACTTCAAAACTACTTAGACTCCTGTCACTTTCTTTAATTACAAAAAAAAAAAAACTTGCAGTCTACCTTAAAGACAGACTTCCGTAATTCTTTTCTGCATTTTATACACATTGTGTGAAAGCATTTGTTTTCTCTGCACTTTTAAAATTATGTTTTAAGTCTTTTCTTTACATGATCTCTCTAATACAGATTTACGTGCTTTATAAAACTGTGTTTTGACACGTGTACATTATTAAATTTAACAGTTATGTCTTTGATTGTAAAGTGTAAAATTTAATTATCTTTGGTTCTTGCTGTTCAATACATTTAAATTGTGAACCTTTTAACAGAGTGATATTTTTAAAATAAAATCTATGTAAAGGTTTAGATATTAAGGTAACATTTTACTTTATTAAATCACTAACAGAAGTTCTTGGGACCCCCAACAAATACAAACATATTTAAACCACAAATACCACATAAAATTCAAATATAAAGATGATGGATTTCAGTTTAGCATCGCATCCCAAATCTAGCCCTGTGAGTTTTAAAAAGAAACCAATAAACAATTAGAATAGTATACATAGAAATATCTCCCAGCTTGTTTACATCCTTCTGCTATGCCAAACACATAGCAAGCAATGAACCTAACCAGGAGAAGAAACTTATAAATTACTAGCCAAAATTTTCATTAACAAAGGGTCCATCCTGTATTTAATAAATTAAAAACACTACCAAAAAATTTAAGCAGTTTGGTAGAAACTAGAAGTCCAATCCAAAATTAACTCCAAAACACTAAGTGTGTGGCGTTGGCTGTTTAACCCGTGTTGATAATGGCCTCAGTGCTGCACTCACTTCCAGGAGACAATGTATGGTCATGTTGTGGAAGTCACTGCTCAAAAATTGTGTCACTCTTGGAATACAAGATTACATCAGGAAAAGACCCATAAAATATTTGAAATCAAAAAATGTAGCTATAAAATAATGGCAGAAATAGATTCTGAGGCACAAATAACAATACTAGAATATAAATTACTACAAAAAAATTCACAAAAATGTGCAGAAAATTTATTATGAACACAGATTATAGCACCTTTCATCCCTAGCATAAAATACAACCTACCTTTGATATAGGGAAGAGAAGAACAAATGGAAAGGTGACTTTTCTCTCTAATGTACCATAGTGAATGAAGAGAACTTAAACATTTGAAATCTGAACTTAAAACCCTTCTTTATCTAACCTAATAGCTATTAAGTCTTGCATTCTGCAACCCATTTTTTTCCTCATGAAATGTATAACATAGGTATCATAATAATACATATAGGTCCACAGAAATTTCAGAAACATTAATGATGTATTTCTGAACTGCAGTGATAAATTTAAACTTCTCACTAAATAGCTGTGTAGGAGCAAGTCAGATGTGAACTAATAAAGAACAATGGAGGTTAGACAGAGACAGTGACAATTCTGATTTCATAAAGGATTGTCACAATGCAGTGAGTTGCAGTTATAGAAGATGGCAAAGGAAAATCCAAAGGAAATCAACTGTTGTTATTATACTTGCGGACAATAATATAAAATTAATGCACATCTTAATATATAAGAAATGGATAGGTTACTGTGGACCTAGCATTGTATGATTTTATTGGAAAAAGATAACAGTTTCTTAAAAAAATATTATTTTAATGAGTTGCACAATGTTCTTTTTATTCAAGAAGATATCATTAAGAAATCATTTTGTTTAATTCATAAACTTAATAAATTGTTGTTCAAGATATATGTAATTTCTAAAACATATTAATCCTCTATAAATGACCTTTGCTGGATGGGGTGGAGGAAGAAATAATTACATTTTGATTTTTGATATCACTTACACTTAGTGTTAATAATTATTATTTTGTATATAGTTTTGGTTATGAAATGTAAATAAAATGAATAAGATGAATATAAAAAAAGAATTCAGGCAGTAACTGAACCACAATGCCACTGACTTGATGTCAGATGTGTTACCATCTGTGCTACTCTGCAACTGCAGTAGGCCCGCACTAACATTGTCACTTCCAATTTTGTAATTGTGTTTTTCTTGAAGTTTTTGCTGTTAAATGTACTTTAAAGTGAATTTGGATTTCTGTGGGTCTCGGGGACACAATACTGATCCTTTAGTCGAAATCATTTTTCCTTCTACACACATGCATTGTGCACTGAAGTTTATTTGATTACTGATGCTAACACTCCTGGGAATTATCAAAGGCTAGAATTTTAATAATGGCATTCTCATTTACTATGAAACTGCTGGCGGCATCGTCTATGTTAGCTTCTGAAATATTCAAGTTGTACACTGCCCTTTTCTATATACTATCAAAGAGTATCACATATCTAAAAAAAATCAGTCACTCTGGAATTCTTCTAAAATCAATTTATGTGGTGAACTTTACAATTTTCTACCATTAAACCCTGGCATTCATATTAAATAATGCTATCACGGTCAATTTCACTAAATAATATTCATAGTTTGTGAAGTTTTCTTTAACAATATCTTTTGAAATGCTATTTTTTAATTGGAAGTTGCACACCAACAATCAGGTTAACCTTCAGTGACACTCAGGGCAACAGTGTAAAACGATACACCATCAGCATGTTGAGAATGTCTAAAATAATATGAGCGTGAATTAGTTTATTTTTCAAAGAATTTTAAATCTACTTCAATGCCTTTTCTTTCAAAAATGGTCAACTTTCTGAAGTAAAACCCAGAATACTTCGAATTAGAGTATAAATTTTTCTGATGCTTTCAGCATGAAAGTTCTTTTTGGCTCAGACAGTCATTGAAATTAGCCTGGTTAATTTTGGTGGCCAGAGGCATCCTCCTCTACATATCCTAAAAAGCAAAACTATATAATTGTTTAATCTACAAAGGTTTATATACAGTATAGTGCATGTTTCTGTGTTTGTGTTTTAACACTGTTTTGTGATTTTTTGAATCTTTTTTCTAGCCACTCCATGTTTGTAATTATTGTATAGTGTATTGGGATCTTATGTGGAATTGCACATCATAAAAATAAACTGAATTGAATTATTAATTATTGCGGCACAGCACACAGGTTACAGAAAGTTCAGCCACTCATGGACTGTTGCCAGGTATGGGGATTACCACATGGTAACCAAAAGAAGCTTAGCAGCCCACAAGGAAGAACAGTTTTCTGGGAAGGAGGAAAAAGAGAGGACAAAAAGTAACAGAACTCATGCCGGAATGAAAAGACAATAGGCAGTAGTGTCCCAATATGTATGCAAAAGTGGCAAAGACACTACAAAAGGAAAGATATCAAAATAGATAATAATCTCATTTATATGATGGGGTAACATACAGTATATTGCAGCTTTCACACAAACTGAATTTGAGTTTAGTGGTAATTTTCCCAGATTTATAAGAAGAATTAATCGAGCACCATTATACGTCGTATTATAGTCTACAGTGTATTGTAGTGGTTAAAGCTTTGAACTTCAAATATTTCCCGCTTTGAGATTAAATAAGCCATCACCTTTCAACTGAGTTAGAAAGAGAGAAATAAAATTCTTCCAGATGGGCAAAAAAAGGTTTTGTGCTAGTAGTGCCATGTGAGATAACACAATAGAGTTCTCATAGCACGCTTTAAACAAAAGTTGAAACAGTTCATTGATGGAGTATCAGAAATGCACCCTGAGTTCTAGAGGGTTCTAGAGAGTAGGAGCCACAAACTGAATAAGCACTGAAGAAGAGTTGTAAAACAATGCGTCGGAGCTGTCGAAAGGTTGTTTCAAGAGTATTTCACCAGACTGGTGGGCTGGCAAAATACAAGTAATGATGTCTGGAGTATTATAATCAGGAGCATTGTAAGTTAAAATGAGAGTTTTCACCATAATGTCATACTGTGTAGGTAATCAGTGTAGTGGAACCAGATAATGGGATGTGAGCTCATTGTGTTTCACTCAATTGGGGAGCTCGGGCACAGCAGTAACAATAGAAATATGACTAGAAATACATTCTAATAAAGGGAACACAGCAAGAAAAGTAGAGAATGGAAGCTTAAAGCTAGTCCAGGGCTTTTCTGTAGAACCTACTATTAGCTCATTGGTCACACAGATTGAAAACAAAGTTATGTAGTAATAGAAACAAGCAGCCAGAGTTTATTATTTTTTCTTTCAGCAAATCCCTCAAGCTCAGATCCTGAAGGGCTGCAGTGGCTACAGGTTGTCATTCTAGCTATGTTCTTAATGAATAATCAATTACTGCTGCTGATGGAATATTCTTTGTTGCCTTGATTTTAACCGTATTGCTTTTTAAGAATCAGAACTCTTAATTGTTTTTTTTTTCCTTAACCAACAGCCAAACAATAACAAAGAGCAAATTGAGACAACAGATTAACTTAATCCCTTTTTCAACCTTAATGTCCATTATACAACACCTGTTTCAATAAAATATCTGAAAAGAAAAAAAGTTAAGGTCTGAAATACATTTTGATGGTGCTCCTTCACAAGGAAAGAAAATAAATAGTTTAGAAAAAGTCTGTTGTGGCAGAAACAGAACACTAAGAAGCCAGTGAATTAATTGACATGTTTCACTAACAGCATAAATTAAGAAACTGTTTGGAACAAAAGTCTTGGCCCCTTAGAACTGAGCCTAAGACCCCCTGAGTTGGAAAAATTATCTTTTGTTTGCATTCAGTTTAAAGTGTGATGCGTTCCTGGTGACCTAAGACATTATTTTTTGTGTTTATGTTTCACATGTTTACATTTATTGTATAGTGTGCTAGGCTCTTAATAATATGAATAAAAAAGTGAAAATGAAATATACTGTAGCAGCTGTGTGAATGAAACAGCTTCACCAAAGGCCAAAGTCACTTCTTTTCAAGCATGCCAACATATAGTAGATGAAGACAACATTGGCATAAACTGATTTTAAACAAGCCTAAAAGTTTGCAGTGCCATCTGTTTTGAAGCATCCATGCAGAGTAAACCTATTATACTTATTTGTTATTTAACAAACTTAATGTTTTATGTAACAAAGTACTTTATGTAACAAAGTAATTACTTTTGACACCACACCTAAGCCTAACAACTCCTGAAGGTCATTTTCAATGTAATATGTCCTTAATACATAGCCCAGCTTTCTGTAATATACTGAGTTACACTTATTAGATGGGAACCCTTGAAAACTGAATATTTTACTGTCTTCCAAATAGCACACTGCTTTGATTCAATCTGTTGAGCAGTGAATTCTCCTGAATGACACATCTATTGTAATCTTTTTGGCTCACTTCATCATGTTGTGCCCTGTCAGTGACATTTTGATTGCAGTTGCCTAGCAGAGATCTTGCTCTATTTTTCTCCACATCCATTCACTGATATCATAGGTCTAATTGATTAGTCATGATTATCCACGTTTTTCCAGGTTTTATATTGCATATTTCTTGCATACAAAAATCTAGGAAAATTACTGAAACATCTGGATATCTGTATATCATTTACTCCTTCATGATTAAAAAAACAAATAACAGTCAATCAACTACTGGTTACTGCGATAATAGAAGTGTGGATATTCTATACACCATTATTACTGCATCACATTCAAAAAAATTCTGTTAAAATAACTAATTAGCAAAAATAAAAATAAAGACGCTCATGTTTTTACAGAATGCATTCTCCCAAAAAGGGAAATGTATGGCAATGAGATTGTGGATTATTTATCACCTCATGTTCCAGAGTTGCTTGCAAAGTACCCTTGAATTTTATGTGACATATGAAGGACTCAGTACATGAAAGTAAATACGTTCTTAAGGTTAAAATGCGCAGTAAATCATAGGAGATGCAGTTTTCAAAACTATTCTTTATCCATAGCCAAACAGCCCAAAATTCATATAATCAGTTTTGTAAAAACTGTACATCGAACATGCTTAGCGTGCCAATTCAACATTAAAAGGGCAGAAAGCGCACAAGACAGTACTTGTTTCATTGTAAACTGTAAGTAAGCTGTAGCTCACACACTGTCCTTTCTCCCACATTGATTTGCTCTAGGTACGAGGGCTCTCCTACCACATACTAATTTGCACATCTGTTATCACAGATCAGCGTTACGCTCTGTGGATTTGACTTTCAGCAAAGAAAGGTAAAATTATCATTATCTAGAACAGGGGATTGTGAATGAAAACACAGTCATAAGATATACAAAAATAACCCAATGGGGCAGAAGGTCAATGGTAAGAGAACACCACATTAGAAACGGCATGTACACAAAAATTGTTCACTGCCAATTATATGCATGCATTTTACACATCTGTGAAAATAAGCCTTTAATATTATCAGCAGCTGGAGAAATGGCATCATCACTTGTGCACTATATGCACATCCGAGGCCCCTGTGACAGCACCAGAAAATGGATGGGAGGATTGGTTAATCTGCACTAAGTTCAAAGAGCCATGGACAATTGTTCATCATAACAATACAATATTTTCAGAGGTAAATTTAATGCTGTAGTCAATGACTCACAACAGAGAAAAAAAAAGTATTAATGTCACAAAGCCTCGTAACTTGAACTCTTTGCTCCTTTGAAATTACATGCTTCTTACATTATCTCGATGACTTTTAATTGATTTTTAATCAAGGTACAGAGCTGTATGAAAAAACACTATCATTTTGAAGTTTTACCATGCCATCTAAACAAAACAAAACATTATGTTAAATGTATCTTAAATAATTCATAACATTAAATAAAAGGCAGTCATGATTTAACCTAATAAAATGAGTGCATAATTATGCCTACAAAAATACAAGAATTCTTTTGTGGATCACCATTGTGTGAAATAGTGCTCTTGCCTCAAATATCGCATCATTTCTTCTACTTTTGTTGCCATTTTGTATCATCTTCATGTCACTGTGGATGTAAACGTTTTATGAAATGTTTTGCTTTCCTTAATGCAGTTCTTTTTAATGGGCTTCATGAAACAAAATATTAACACAGTGTCCTGAAAAGGACAGAAAAGACCAATTGAAAGATGGCCCAGGAGATGAACAGAATGTAATCATTGCCAGGTACAGGCAAGAATCCAAGCAGAGAAATCATTATATCGGAAGGCCAACACCCTATAAGCAAACCAAACTTGAAGTCGAAAAATACATGCAAAGTCTTAATTTCCTAAATGGATTTTGTAATAGCTAGGCCACTAAATCTTCTATTCACACAATCCAAAATCTTGAATGCTACCATTGTGCCACCAGTTTAAACAGGAAGGATATCACAAAAGTGACTGTGAGAGCTCACTGGTGGCAACAACATGGTTGCCGCCAAAGGTTAAGACAATACTTAGTGCTGAAGGCGATAAAAAATAAACACATGTAAAAAAAGCAATAACAGAAATAAGTGTAGGGCTGAAATTTACACTCTCAAAAATGCCAAATTCATAACACGCAGAGTGGCTGATTCAAATGCGGGTAATAGTCTTGACAGCTAACACAAGAATCATGTAAACCCTGGCTCATTTACAGTGACATCCTGTTCATTACATAAATATATTCAAGAAATTGTTCTTAAACAGATCCTGAGTACTCAATATTCATGAAGGACTAGTCTTAACTATTAACTCTTAGAAGCCTAAGTATAACCTGAGTATGTGTAAGCCATTTACAAAAACTGGGGTATCCAGTGGTATTTTCACCAGGCTTGCCTAAAATGAAATTTTTATTTTAAAAATAATTTAACTTAAATAAAAAATAATTTAGAAATACACTACTGGTCAAATGTTTGGGGTCACCTATACATTTTCATGTTTTTGATAGAAATTCACATCCTTTTTACCAAGATAACCATGAAATTGATTTAAAAACATAGCCATGGTACTACTAGTGTATATAATGACTGCTTGAAATGACTGATTTTTAATTTAGTGTTAGCAAAGGCTTGCAAAGCCCTATTTTTAGCAGCAGCAACTCTTTAAGCATCCTAATGGTAAACTCCCTTAGCTTATCCTTAATTAGAGAAAATGCTCTAACTGTGTAAGCATCACTGAAACCTGTTATTCTGTTCACTTGTGTTATAAGGTACTGACATTCCTAAAGTTTAGTTCTGAGTTCAAAAATGACAAAATAAAACAGCTTTCTCAAAAAACATGTCAGTCTATAACAGCTTTCAGTGGAGCTAAAGCAATTATAAAGGTTTTTCTAATAGCCAGTTACCATGTAAACATAACTAATTAAGGATAAGTTTATGGAGTTATGGATAAGTCAATAAAAGCAAATAAAAGGTGTCATTTCACCCTACTTTCTCCTGTATCAAAAACACAGACATTTCTGTGTGGCCCCAAACTTTTGACTGGTAGTGTATGTTGAACTTATAATGAAGGCTTCTATTAACAACCTGGTATCTCACTTTAAGCAAAAACAGTAAAGGAGAAGGCAACATTTCCAGATTAAAGTACTTAGATATAGTTTGATTGATTCCAATCTGAGAACCTTTCTGTATGGAATTAAAATTTTTTCTCCATTTTCATACCAGCTCTTCGTTTTCCTCTTATTGTCCAAAAGGCTTATGGCAGGCTTGTTAACTACAAGTGGTCCAGTATGGTATTTGTGCAAAAATTGCTAGTAAGGAGCAAGTGAAACACTACCTAAACTTAAGTTTGTACATTATGTTTTCTCTATAGTTCCACCTGAAACTGTCAGCTGGGGTCTCAGGCAACAGCATTACCATTAGGTCAGAAATTAAAACCAACAACTGTGTGACTTAACATGGATCCAGAAAAGCAGACAAACAGTTCAGGAGAGCAACTGCTTGATCAGGAATAGACAGAGATTAGTACACAAGTCATGTAAGCATGCCTTCATAGAGGCAAATGAAAATTGTTGGTAAATGTCAGAACATAACAAATGGGGCATTTTAAACACTAAAAAACATCCTGTAATTGGGATTCCACTAGACAGTGCTTTGATTGTTAGTCTTTCAAGCATTCTACTCCAGGAACTGTTATACAACAACCAAGAAATTCAGCAGTAACCTTTGACTGAATATGGCGGTCAAACTTAAAATGTAACTTGGGGTCTCTGACTGAGAAGGTATGGCTGTGTCATATGATGGACTTTCATCCTGTCCAGTGTTAGCTGATGCCTCTTCTGCACTGCTGCTGGTGTAGGCTCCAGCTTCTAGGGGTGTGTATTCAAGAAAATTAGATCAAAGATAGATATAGTTAATGTAAGTTCTTCCTATAAATCTTTGCTCCAAAACACTTTCTTCTATGTAAAATCTTGCTTGGCCAAGATTCAGATTTCTTTGCCTTCTTTAAGTTTTACTTTAATCCACTGGCTGTTGTTTGCTTAATTTATGGCACATTTTTAATGCCACAATAATGCCCCAAATCATTTTTGCACAAATAGTAAAGCAGTACAGAAAATTAAAGGATCTATAACAGTTCTTACAATTTGTTACTTGGTGGTCCTTCTGTCCATCCATTTTCTAAACTAGATGTATGCACTTTAAGACTGTCATATTAGCTTTATATTTTACATATATACTGTGAGGACATGGTTATGCTAAATATATTATACTACATTTTTAAACACCAGATTCAATTATTTGAAATGAAAAAATAATCTTCCAAAGTAAATATATTTATTTCACTGAAAATATTTATGAATACTTTGATTTATGGACTTTATCTATTCATAAAAAGACAGAACAAGCATGGAAGGAACTGCATGCGAAATTGTGAGAAATGAAGCTTTGGACAGAAGCACAGGTCAGTACTTTCTTTTTTCCAATAAAACTCTAAGCTCCATTCCAGTATATTTTTTAATGTTAGATATAGATAGACAGAAATCGGTTTGAGTGATTTTCCAATAGATTGTAGAATGTCAGATGCAATATTGAGAATTCACAATTCATCCATCTATAGTATATTCAAAACCCACTGAGATCATTGGGGGTTCCACATAGCTAAAGCCTAAACCCAGCATTAACAAACAAAATAGGGAACCCTCTACGGCCTGGTGTTGTACACTGAAGAGATGATCCCTAATGAATTTTACAAAAGTAATTTCTCTCCTCTGTACCTTCCTATAATCAGTAATTTAGCAATGGGTTTACTGACCAGAGAGACCCACACTTCCAATGATCAGTTCTGTCAATGGATGTTCTACTATGCTGTTTCATTTCAAAAATGTCAATTATGCATTAAAAAAAGACATAAGTAGTAATGAAAACAAAGCTGTCTTCATTATTAATCTGTACATGCAAAAATGTATGCAGATTCGGACTGCTTATTGACATTCAATGTACAGTGAGGAGATTGTTCCATTTTGTTCACAACATACAACTAAGGAACATTCAATTTTATTTCAAAGCCTTCAAGCCTCATATACAATGTAATGAAAAATCAAATGTTGCAACCAGACAAAAAAGCTGAGCATTCTCTTTCATACATATTCATCAAGGTAAAAAATTAGCCTTGAAAATTTTAATTTTGAAAATATTAAATAAGATAGCTTAAACAGAAGAACAGGCAAACATTACAGTTTCTAGATACTTCAACCTGGTAGTGAAGGATCCCAAAAATGATACCTGTGGCTGCAATTTCTGATAAACGTGATTCAGTCAAATCATGGCTCTAGACAGATTCATACTTATGAAATCTGTTTTGTTTTTGGTTTTATTTACAGTTTAGGTAGTGTGGAACATGACCCGGACACAGACAGTCGGACACGTTAATGTCACCCAACACACGTTTATTCATAACTATTTACAAGTTCAAGTGCACACAAACCCCAAAAGTCCCCAAAGTCCTGGCCAACAACAATGCCTCAGTTCTTGCAGGCCGCCTCCTTGCCTCCTCCACCAAGCTCTGTCCAACTCCACTCCCAACTCTCGCCTTTTATACACACCCGGATGTGCTCCAGGTGCTTCCCGGCAATCTCCCACCGACACGCCCCAGTGTGGCGGAAGTGCCGGCTGTGTACCCGGAAGCACTCCGGGTGTCCCTAGTCTTCTTCCCCCCGGCCCTTCCGGGTGTGGCGGAAGTGCCAAGGTCCAGGGCTCCAAAGGTACAGGGGCACCCCCTGGCAGTGACCACGGGCCCCTACAGGGTTGAGCTTCTAAGCTCTGTACCCGTGGCCCCCAATGGAACCAGGGCGGTCACCCCCACATGGTCTGGGGAAGGCGTAAGCCCTCCTCCGGTCTTCCTTGGCATCCCGGCCAGGTCGCCACCCCAGCCATCTCTGACAGTAGAAAGGTCAATACATGTTTGTCTTCATTATACATTATATAAAAATCTTCAGCTGACCAGTAGTAAAACTTCAAATGAACCCAATATGATTTCTATTTGTAACAAATGAGCATGAAAGCCACAAAACACATACTTAAAAAAATAATTGTTATGTAGGCTGGGAAATGCACTACACTCTGACAAGCAACATTTTTAAAATAATCATTTGATTATTATGAGTGGAAAAAGTATATATAGTATACAGGTAGTTCCATAGAAAGACATTTGAAGGGGCTTGCAAGCTATGTCATCAGTAACAATAACTCCAGGATACACTCCTGTTTAACCTTTTAATGTTGCAACTTGAGTACACATTATATCAGTATTAGAATCGCTGTCTGATATTTTGTATATGTAAGAAAGATAGACCAACAGATTGAGAGAGTGAGAGACAATGTTACCAGTAGAAACTGGCATAATTTAAAATAAAACAACAAAAAATGTTGAAGTGTTCAATACCCTGGGATTTCATTAGCAGTATAACTACACATTGGTATTGGAAAGTAAGGCGGCAGACTTGACTCCCCACTGAATGCATCCTGCAGCCTATCAGTCTTCATTGCAAAATTTATTAACTGTCTACTAGCAACTCCCTGAACTGAGGAGAGGGTGAGTTTGCGGTGAGCTGCAGTACACGAGAGCATCCAATTAGGTGTAATATGTATGTAGAAAGCCTTGACTGGATTATCTGAGATAACTTCAGCTTTGGACGGCTGTGCTCTCCAGTTCCTTCTAATTATCAGCAGGAGCGATCAAAAGCCGTAGGTTCATCAAGTCATTAGTGCAGCTACTAGCATTTCATTGAGTTCTGTGCATTTTCTTTTCCTTTTTTCCAATGTAAGCACAGAAACCCTGAGGGACCAATTTACTAGCTCATAAAACAACAGAAAGATCTAAAAAAAATCGAGTTTTTTAGGAACACCATTACAGGCAAAATAGAAAAACAGGGAGACGTGTATACATCATTATGTGGTCAAAAACAAAGATAAATACAATAATTCCTACTACAAAATTATAGAAGCAGCCACAAAGCAGATTTAATATGGTCTAGATACCCAAAAAAGATTTCTAATATCAGCACAGGAAGAGGAAAGAAAACAACACTGAAATAAAAAACAAAAAAACTGATGTACAATAATTTGTGCTGATCAAAGAAAATTGTTAGTTGGAATGATTGCTTGTTTGATGTAGCGAGTGTGATAAAAACACAATGCAGCATATGCAGTTAAATACTGTATAAGGCTATATAGATATATATTTTTTAATAAAACAAACCATGCCTTAAACAGATTTATTTTTAACATGAGACATAACATATACCAATAATATTTTTTGGTAAAACTGCCAAAAGAAAGAGTGATGTGGACTACTGGACCAGGTTAGTGTGCATACTGCATCTCTATTGTAAGTGATCCAACAAACCAGACAAGAAACATCTGAGAAAGGTGGAAAGAGACTAGACCATCGTTAGATACACCAGAGTGGGTAACCTTACCATGCGGTGTTGACCAAAGGAGTTTCAAAACACTGGATCTAGAAATCATTTCATTGCATATTCCTGGTACTATTTTACTTGAGGTAAAGATATGGTTTTTATTTGCTTGTGTGTTAGAAGATGCCTTCGTGGGAGGAGTTCTCACATAAATAGGTTGCCTCCGGTAAGACAGCGTTTCCCACTTAATATTTAGAATAATTTATAAAATATTTTTCTTTTGTGTAGCTCTTTGCACTTTTCTACATTAAAGTTTATTTTTCAAGTGTTGAATGTCAAAAGCTCCGCATTTAACATAATCATTGCCTCCAATCTGGTAACTAAACTCAGCAACCTCAGTATTAGCATCTCTCTTTGTGATCGGACACTGGGCTTTCTAACCAACAGACCCCAGTCTGTCAGGCTAAACAACCAGACATCCTCTACCCTGATCTTGCATACCGGCGTTCCACAAGGCTGGGTTCTTAGCCTACTCCTCTCCCTCTTCACAAATGACTGCGTTCCTTTATATTGCTCCATTCCAACTCCATTATAAAGTTCACAGATGACACTATGGTAACAGGACTGATCAGTGACAATGACGGGCCAGCCTACAGAGAGGAGGTTCAGCACTTGGCAACATGGTGTGTTGACAATAACCTTGTCCTCAGCACCAATAAAAATAAAGAGGTCATTGTGGATTACCGGAAACCTAAAGGCAGCAGACACAATCCCATGCATATAAATGGGGCTGAGGTGGAGTGTGTTTTCAATTTCAAATTTCTGGGTGTCCACATCTCCGAGAACCTTTTTTGGACAACAAACAATTCCAGACTGGTTAAAAAAGCACAACGACTTTACTTTCTGAGGGGGCTAAAAAATAGGCTGCTTGTCTCCTCAGATTCTGTTGAACTTTTACCACTGCACTGTCGAGAGCATATTGATTAACTGCTCGCTGACCTACTTCCGGCTGCACCTCTAGGTGTGGCTGCATTCCCACCCAGACGGCTCATTAGTCCATGCAGCTCCCCTGGCGGTGGCCATGGGCCCTTACAGGGTTGAGCTTCCATGCTCAGACCCCATGGCCCCCAAACCAGGCAGGGCACAGTTCCTGTCCTGGTTCGTACTGGTGTCGCAACTGGCCACAGCCCCCAGCCGACCACCACATTATGTATTCTGTATATAAAAATATATAAATATCTATTCATACCATTTATTTTATACTCTTCCTTTATATACTGTACTACTACCTGTAAATGAAATATAATATAAATATTCTCATTTGTATGCTGCCTTATTGCTCCTTACTGTTTATTGCACTTTAATGTACTATTTGCACCCACTGTCTAATGCACCTTAGTCTACTATTAACACTTTCTGGTTAGATGCTAAACTGCATTTCATTGTACCTGTACAATGACAATTAAATCTAATGGAATCTAATCTAAATATTTTATTATGATAGCCATGTCACCTCACTGTCCTCTTTCTGTACTGAGGAAAAGAATAGTTGATGGACAAAAGACAAACAACATGACACTCCGAATAAATTAAGAAAATGGATTAGGGTGTGAATTTTGCATAGTTATGAACATATTACCTACGCCCCAGAAGCACTACTTTTGTTAAAGTTTAGGAAATTATAACTTTTTTCCAGCCCATTTTATCCAATTCAAAGTTCCGTGTTTGGCTGAATCCAAGCAGGACTGGCAGCAAGGCAGGACCTTGCCATGAACGGTCGACAGTCCAATTCTGGTCTAACTCAAACACATTGACACATTCACACATGGCCATTTCAGAATCACCAGTCAACGTAAGACATACTCCAGGAAATTCCTACAATTCCCACTTCTTTGCTTGATCCCTGTGTATGAAGTGTATGGAATGAAAAACCTCAAAGTGGGTCTTTGTTCCTATTTTATGGTGCAAACTCACCAGCAGTTTACAGTGATGGGCTTTCCTTTAGAGACCAAAGCCAGCATTCTGGGTTCAAATCCCATACCTGCAAATTGCCCACACTATCTGCATGGGCTTTCTTTAAGGTACTCGGGTTTTCCTTCCACATCCCCACAGACATGTGTGCTCTCTGGATTACGGATTCAAAATTTTCCCAGGTGTGGTGTGTGTATATTAGTATCAGCGCCCTGGACTGACACTCTATAATGAGCTGCTTCCTGCTTTGCATCCTGTGCTGTTTGGATTGACTCTGGCCCGTGTGATCCTGAAGAGGATTAAGTGAGTCTGAGAATGTTATATTAAAAAATTCAAATGACAAAAGAAAAAAATGATCAGTTGGGTTTAGTATGTATATATCTGCAATGATATAAATAAAAAACAGGTATACTTCTCATGTCAGCCAACTGCTCAAAATACATTAATTACAATAACTGTATTGTAATTTAATTTTCATTTGTGTTAATTATGAGCTACTGCATATCATTCAGTCACTTGAATAAATCATTTTAAAATGCCAGTTCTATTTTTGTTTCACAAAAAAAAGTTAATTGGTAGAGGAAAATCAATTAAAAACTAATCTTGTACTCTTAGTTTTATGATATTTCAAAAAAATAAACATTTTGCACTAGATTCCACCAAAATTAGGAATTCTAAATTTTTTTAATATTTAAAAAAAAAAAAAAAGGACTATTAAGACAGAAGCAGACTTCCAGTAGCAGACACAGTTCACCTTCTGGTAGGATTAATAAGATTTAGTTTAGGTCAATTACAAAAATAAAGCACTATAGTCCACATTTAAAAAACTGGAATCAGTTTATCAGCTCAATTTCAGTTCTGTGTATTTTCACATAGCTCTATGGCTATCAGTTGGAGCTGCTGGACTGATATATTTAATCATGCAGTGGTAGGGTTTCAAAAATCAACTCAAATCATCTCCAACAAAATAGAAGATTTTTGAATGATGTTTGTGATGGGCAGCTTAACATTGTCAAGAAAGTAATCTCAGTGCATCTGTCCATATTCCCAGTAGAACAAAGAAACAAAAAAGTGAATTGTGGTTTTTCCACAGCAAAACATGAAGTAACAGATAAGGGTTGAGAATAAAAAAAAATTAAGGTGGTAAGCAATGTCAGAGTATTAGTGTGGAAGAAAATAATCATGTGATATTTATTTAAACTTTATCATCTGTCATCTTCTTAGAAATGATGTGTGAATCAAATAGGACAAGGCCGTCTAACCTGAATAACAGCAACTGTTTCAAAAAATAATAAAAAGCAATTCCAAAGTCTTCCTTTAAGGGTCCGACAGCCTGGTGGAGGGTGTAATAAGGAAGGACACCAGACATTGCAAAGGTTTGGGGCAGCCACCCGTATAATGTGTTCCTGGCTGCAAAAGTAAAAGAAATTCAGAGCGAGTAGTGTTTTCAAGACAGAGTCCAAAACAGAACTAAAATCCAGAGGAAGAGAGTGAGGTTTTATAGGGAGTGTGGAGAAAATAACGTCATCCTTGGGGCGGGGACCAGAAATGATGTTGTCCTCGGGGCCGGGACCAGAAATGTGTCCCCTGTTGATGTAGCGGCTCCTGGTGGGATTTCCCGGGAAAGATCTGCAGGAGACTTAAAAAAAGAGTCAGTGCACCCCGCTGCCCCCTGGGCAGATATGTTACTACCAGTCGTTAAGCCCTTCAGATGCCTCCTATTCACAAGTGTGTGACAAGGCTCCCCCCTAAGCCCAGACCCGTTGGGTCGGGCGACCTGTACCGAGAGGTTGTGAGCCCGAGAGAGGGCATCAGCGTTGGCATGAAGAGACTCCTTCCAATGAACGAACGAAAACTTCTACGGTTGCAGGTCAATAAACCACCTAGTGACCTGTGGATTCGACTCCTTGTTAAGGGCCAGAGTGAATTCCCGACCCAAAAGGTAGTACCGCAACTGGGTAATCGCCCATTTAATCGCCAAGGCTTCCTTCTCTACTGCTGTGTACCTGGTCTCCTGATCTAACAGTTTCCGGCTTAGGTACATGATGGGGTGTTCAACACCATCGACGCTCTGGCTCAACACGGTTCCCAAGCCAGTGTCCAAAGCCTCCATCTCGAGGATAAATGGAAGAGAAAAGTTAGGGGCTATCAATACAGGTGCTTTAGTTAGAGCCTGTTTCAAGTCACCGAATGCAGTTTATGTCTTATCAGTCCATACCACGTGGTTGGGAGTGCTTTTCTTCGTCAATTCGGTCAAAGGCGCCACTCTCTTGGAGAACCTATGCACAAAACGGTAGTAGTACCCGACCAAACTGAGAAATGATCTAACCTGCCTCTTGTTTTGCAGACGGGGCCATTTCAGAATGGCATTTAGTTTTGAAAACTGTGGCTTCACAGTACCCCAGCCCACTAGGCAGCCCAAATATCAAGCTTCTCTCAGTCCAAAGAAACATCACTTGGGATTGATTTGAAGCCCGGCACGTGTTCCCTCAATGTGCTGGAATAGATGACGACGTCATCCAGGTAGGCAGCACTGTACGCGTTATGGGGCCGGAGCACTTTGTCCACCAGACGCTGGAAAGTTGCAGGAGCCCCGTGTAACCTGAGAGGAAGGACACGATACTGCCAGTGTCCGCTAGGGGTACTAAACGTGGTCTTGATCTTCACGGACACCGTTAAAGGATTCTGCCAGTACCCTTTTGTCATGTCAAGTGTGGTCAAGAATCTAGACTGTCCTAGCCTCTTGAGGAGGTCATCCACGCGTGGCATGGGATAAGCATTGAACTGGGATACATGGTTAAGCTGACGTTAAGTCACTGCAAAACCTCCAACTGTCAGGCTTAGCGACAAGGATGATGGGGCTGGATCAGGGACTAAAACTTTCCTCAATCACTCCTAGTTCCAGCATTCGTTTGATTTCCAGGTCCACCTCAGCTTTCTTTGCCTCCGGGAGTTAATAGGGCTGCTCTCAGACAATAACCCCCAGTTCAGTCACTATGTCATTCGCAATCAGAGAGGTCCGTCCTGGTGTTTCACTCACCACCTCTGGGATGTAGCGGATAGCTGATTCCAGCTCCTGCCTCTGTCTGGATGATAATTCCTCACCGAAATTAAGGGGATCTGTTTGAGCAAAGAGTGAGTGGGGCTGACCGGAGGAGGGATTGGGGTCCCTTTTTTTCCACGGTTTCAGCAAGTTTACATGATACACCCACTCGCTTGGTCGACAATTAGGTTGTTTCACCAAATAATCAACCAATCCTTTCCTCTCCTTAATCTTGTAAGGGCCTTGCCAATGGGCGAGCAATTTGGAATGAGAGGTAGGAATCAAGACCATGACCCGATACCCTGGGCAGAACTCCCAGAGGTTCGTACCATGATCATGAAGGTGGGCCTGTGCTGTTTGCGCCTCCTCCATATGACTGTTTAGAATCGGTCTAATTTTGTCAAATCTATCACGTAACTGTGGGATATATTCGAGTATGTTTGTCAAGGGAAAAGCCTCTCCTTCCCACCCTTCTTTTAAGATATCCAATATTCCCCGGGGCTGCCGTCCGTATAACAACCCGAAAGGGAAGAAGGGTAGAGGCTTGTGGGACTTCCCGATAGGCAAAGAGTACGTGGGAGAGGAGTTGATTCCAATTCCTCCCATCCTCGTTGACCACCTTGCGCAGCATCTGTTTGAGAGTCTGGTTGAACCTCTCTACTAAACCGTCGGTTTGAGGATGGTATACCGAGGTTTTTAAGTGCTTGATTTTCAGCAACTTGACAGTCTCCTTGAATGTTTCTGAGGTGAAGGGAGTCCCTTGGTCCGTTAGTGTTTCTCTAGTGATCCCGACTCGTGCAATGACCCCTACTAGTTCCCGTGCGATTGCCTTAGAGGTAGCTATAGGAATCGGGTCGCATAATCTATGAGGACTAATATATATTTATATCCTCGGCCTGAGGGCTCCAAGGGTCCTATTATATTGACCCCAATGCGGTCAAAAGGAACATCAATGACGGGAAGGGGAACAAAAGGAGCACGGTCCCTCCTAGGAATTTGCCATAGTTGACACTCCGGACAGGAAATGCAAAAACAGTGAACCTCCTCATTGATCCCTGGCCAGAAAAATTGGAGTTTAATCTGCTCCAAGGTTTTTTCAGAGCTGAGATGGCCTCCAAGTAGGTGTGCATGCGGCATCTCACAGACCTGCCGGCGGCAGGTTCGTGGGATAAGCAGCAACTTCCGGTCCTGCCCTTCATGCTCGGCAACCCGATACAACAGATCATTTTCAATAACGAAGCGCGGTCCCTGTGGCATGGGCTGATGCGTGCGTTGGCCATTGACGAGAACGACTGCATTCTTTGCATACTTCAGAGAGTCATCATTCCACTACTTGCTCTTGAAAGAAGCCGGCGTCTTTTTAAAATGAAAGTGTAAGTCACAGAGAGGATCAGAAGAGACCTCGAGGGGCGAGGATTCCTCCCGGCTCATAGGGTCACGGGTAGATGTCGCAACTGCCTGCAACGGACCAGGAGTCTCCGCTACGGCCTCATGGTCTTCCGTCTCGCTCTCGGCCGTCTGGTTACACGGCATGGGCGCAGCCTGAGACGAGTCTCCCTCATCTCTCACGAGGCTGAACTGCTGACCAGGAGTGCTTAGTAGTCCACCGCATTTACTATCAGACCAGTCCCGCCCTAGGATTACAGGAAAAGGGGGTCTGGAAGGACCGCTACCGAGAGTCTTTTAAGTTTACCCTCTTGACAGATGTAACACCAGGCGGATTTATATAAACGAACTTCACTGTGTATGCACCTAAGACAGGTCTTATATTTATTCCACTGTCACAGTAAGACATAATGACGGACATGTTACTGCTGGAGTCAAACAGCGCTCTAACCTTGTATCCATTTACCAGCACTTCTCCGTTAGGTGAAGCCGCCAGGGGGTTGCTAAGGGTACACAAACAATATCCCTGCGTCCTCCTGCAGTCTGCCTTGCTGCCGGACGGGTTACACACCAAGGGGCCTGGGGACTTCGGCACGGGCTCCGGTTTGAGTGGTAGAGATCTATAAGTGAGAAATAGTCCCTAGGGTTTCCACCAGAGGGTCGTTCTGTCCTCTCAGATTTCAAAACTGGCCTCTGTTTTTGTATGAGCCCTGTGAGCTCAGGGATCGAATGGAAGTCTCCCCAGGCTGGCTGGGCAAAGGTTCGGGGTAGACACTGAAGCAAAAAGAAGCAGGTCACCTGCTCCACAATCTGATAAAGGGTCCTGTCAAACGGCCAAAGCCACAGAGACACCTGTTCCCACAGAGATAGAACCTGCTCAGGGATTGGCCTGTCTACTTTTAATTCCCAGCATTTAATTTTCTTTACCTGCTGGCCTGGGGAAACCCCATCTTTACAAGGGACCTCTTAGCTCTCTTAGCTGAGAGCTGACCCTCTTTGTTTCCTCCCCAGAAACCAGCCCACGTCTGTGGGTCCCTTTCACCTTCTCCTTTCTGTAGAACTTATGCCCGGGGATGTCTTTGGGGAGCGGAGCCCGTACCTGGTCGTTCCTGACCCCGTGACGTGCGGCCCATCCAGAAACTCGGCCCCGGTACTTTCCTACCTTTGTTGCTTTTGGGTTCTGTCCTGGGTTTCTCTGGGACATCATCTTGCCGACTATGCCACTGTAATAAGGAAGGACACCAGACATTGCAAAGGTTTGGGGCAGCCACCCGTATAATGTGTTCCTGGCTGCAAAAGTAAAAGAAATTTAGAGCGAGTAGTATTTTCAAGACAGAGTCCAAAACAGAACTAAAATCCAGAGGAAGGGAGTGAGATTTTATAGGGAGTCTGGAGGAAATGACGTTATCCTCGGGGTGGTGACCGGAAATTTGTCCCCTGTTGATGTAGCAGCTCCTGGTGGGATTTTCCGGGAAAGATCTGCAGGAGACTTAGAAAAAGAGTCAGTGCACCCCGCTGCCTCTGGGCAGATATGTTACTACCAGTCGTTAAACCCTTCAGCTGCCTCCTATTCACATGTGTGTGACAAGGGATTTGAACTGGGTAAGCAGAAACCGAGAAGGAGTGACAAAGAGGAGATGGCATGTTGGAGAAGAGATCATGAGGAGTTGGTCATGCATCTGTAGTTGTATGGAGGCGTGTGAGTGCTATCATCCTGCATGAATGTGAAGGTAACAAGATGAGCAGGGTTATGGCTTTTCTCTGTGCACATCTGTTACTTAGCAGGCAAGGCATTGTCTGTGACCTAAGCAGTGAGAAAATGTATAGTACTTGTCAAATACTGGTTGCTTTTTTGAGGTATACACTAAATACTCCTGTACAATAGGGCTGATCGTCTAATAATCTATTCTGTATTTGTCTCACTCCTGTCAGTGCTTATTATAACTAGTGTTGATCGGTGAAAATTGGCAAAACATTTTTCACAGCGAATTTGCTGGGTTTACATGAGCTTTTTCTTTCCACAGCACATTACAATAATTCACAATACCAGCGCATCATCAGAGAGACGAAGCAGCCATGTTGGATGCGGATTTCACTACCCGATCTGTACTATCTTCCCAATCTGCATTGCACATGCACAGAACTTTCACACTGCATACTGTAAACCTTCTCCACCACACATTTTAAAAAGAATTACACTTTTCATTTGAGGCGTACATTAACTGACCATAATGTGAATCTTTAAATATTCTGCATAGATTCATTGTATATTGTGTCTTCACTACTGGATCAAGCATGCTATGCTCCCCACAATGTAGCGTAGATCTGGGAGTGACAGGGATAGTAACCCAAGTACCACCCCAAATCTCATAAACCCATATTTTATTCACAATAGAACACAGAACACATAAAAATATTTAAACTGAGAAAAGGTACCATTTTAAGAAAAGAATGAGATCATTTTGAATTTGATGGTATCAACATGTTTGAAAAAGTTGGGACAGGGCCATGTTTACCACAGTGTAGCATCCCCTCTTCTTTTAACAACAGTCCATAAACATCTGAGAACTGAGGAGACCAATTGCTGTACTTTTGGAAGAGGAATATTGTCCCATTCTTGTCTGATAAAGGATTCCACCTGCTCAACAGTCATATTTTTTGTTTTCCTGATGGGTCAAATGTTTTCAATTGGTGAAAGGTCCGGACTGCAAGCAGTCCAGTTCAGCACCCAAACTCTTCAACTATGAAGCCATGCTGTTGTAATAGATGCAGTATGAGATTTAGCATTGTCTTGCTGAAATATGCAAGACCTTCCCAGAAAAAGATGTCTGGATGGGAGCATATGTTGCTCTAAAACCTGTGTTTACCCTTAAGCACTGATGGTGCTTTTCCAGATGTGCAAGCTGACAATTCCATAGGCACTAATGCATCTTCATATGCAGGCTTTTGAACTGAGTGCTGATAACAAGCCAGATGGTCCCTCTCCTCTTTAGTCTGGAGGACGCGGTGTCCATGTTTACGAAAAAGAATTTCTAATTTTGATTTGTCTGGCCACAAAACAGTTTTCTACTTTGTCTCAGTAGAAATGTAATTTATTTTAAATAAGCATTGGCCCAGAGAAGATGATGGCGTTTCTGGATCATATATAGCTTCTTCTTTGCATGATAGAGATTTAACCTGCATTTGTGGATGGCACGATGAACTGTGTTCACAGACAATGGATTTCTGGAGTCCATTCTGAGTCCATGCAGTGATTTCCATGACAGAATCATGTCTGTTTTTAATGCAGTTCAGCCTGAGGGCCTGAAGATCACAGGCATCCAATACTGATTTTCACCCTTTTCTCTTGTGTACAGAGATTTCTCCAGATCCTCAGAATCTTTAGATGATATTTTGTATTGCAGATGATGGGATATTCAAAGTCTTCACAATTTTACGTTGAGGAACACAATTCTAAAATTGTTCCAAAATTTGTTGATGCAGTTTTTTGCAGATTGGTGAACCTCTGCCTATCTTTACTTCTGAGAGACTCTGCCTCTCTAAGATGCTCTTTTAATACCCAATCATGTTACAGACCAGTTGCCAATTAATCTTATTACTTGCAAAATGTTCCTCCAGCCGTTTCTTTTTAGTACCACTTACTTTTCCAGCCTTTTGTTGTCCCACGCCCCAACATTTTTGAGACATGTTTGCTACCATTAAATCTATGAGTTAATATTTTTCATGAAATAGCAAAATGTCTCCATTTCAACAGTGGATATGCTTTCTATGTTCTATTGTAAATAAAATATGGGTTTATGACATTTGCAAATCATTGCAATGTGTTTTTTTATACAGCGTCCCAACTTTTCTGGAATTGGGATTGGGGTATATAACACTGGTCCCTTGCATCACAGGCAATATGGGCGTTAGTTGTAGTGAGAGGAGCTCAGAAGACACAGAGAGAACATAAAGGACTCATAGTATTGTGGACTCAGCATAGTTTTTTCTCATGGAAGCACATTGGTGCAGTGGTTAGTACTGCTGCCTCACAGCTCATGTCACATTTTTGGCCGCAATAATTGGTCCCATAGTTAGCAGATGCCTCTCCGGCACCCAGGGGCACTTAAAAGACCACTGCATTATTATAATCCACTCAAGACTTGCTCAGTTTTATTTCTTACACCAGAGACTTTATTTAATGCATTCATCAGAGTTTATATTTTCTTGTTTTGCTCATCACTAATTATGACATTTAAAGGGCATACTAGTTTCCTGTCTATAACTGTCCTGCCCCAAAACTTCTCATTACCATTTTAGAAATGTTGCACTTTTGGAGGAATATGGTCATGATATGTTGGCTTATATCTTCACTGACCAATGTGGCACGAGAGTAAAATGAACACAAAAATTTGGGACTACATTATGACTAATGTCAGTTTATGCATTTCTACATTATTCATACATACTTAACTAAGTTAGAACTGCAGCAAGGCAAAGACTACCTCTGGACGCAAAGTAGGAGCATCTTGTGGTATGACAGTCTATCTCAGAACTCACACTGATATTCATTGACAGAAGATTAAGAATCATCTTGGTCCATTTAAATCTAAAATTTTCTCAACTGAAAGCATCTTACAGCATTTAAATTCACAGCATGGATCCAAAGATATCAAGTGCAAGCAAGAACAATTGTCAAAATGTTAATTTAATCTGTACACCACTTTGGGAGTTTTACAGAGAAGTGAAATTTTCTATTTCGTGGCATCATATCACATTTTTTAAAGTGAGACTGTGCCAGAAAATCTACATGGAGTGAAAGGCAGCCATGCTTTTCTAAAGTAGCATATCAGGAGTTGAAGAGGCAGTGCCAACAGCTGTACTTGTGTCATTCCCAGATGACTGTCTCAGCTTGGTAGTCTTAAGTAAAGAGTGTCTCTTCATCATTTTATTGTTATAATGTGCAAATCATCACATACTCATTTGTCCCTAAAAAATGATGGCTCAGGAACTGCATCCAAGAGAAACAGTAGTTCAGTTTAAATGATTGGAATTTTCTGCATTAACTACAGTATATGGAAGGCTAGTATTCTACATACAGAGTAAGCTACAGACAAAGATATGCAACCTAGACAGCTGTATACATTACTTAAGCCACAATTTTCACTACATGGAGGTTGTAAACATCATGTGAAAACGTAGGTGCACACCATGAAATGTTTATATATGAAACTTGGGAGAAGTGCACAGCACAAGAGAACTGAGAAGCATTCCTATCAAACCAGTAAATAAAGCTGTTACGTATAGGCAAATATCTGTTTACACAATAAATCTAGGCAAATGAAGTTAAAGACCAATTTGGTTTTGACATTCTGTCATGAACACAACGCAGTTATACAGAGAACACATGCGGCTGTCTAAAATCACATTTTGGACAAGGTAAATGGATTTGGGATCATGAATTACCTGATTCATACTCAATCCAAGTGTCTACTAAAGTCCATGATGAGATTTTGGAGTCATAATAAAGTGGAAATGTTTCCCCATGTCAGAGTGAACAAAATTAGATTTCTTATCAGAAACTAACTTTTTTCCAGTCTGTCTCTAGTCCCACAAAATTCAGTTTGGCATACTTACCTGGACTCATCATAATAAAGCTAAATATTTAACTGTTTTTAATTTTTTCACCTGTGTTTTTAGAACTGAGTCACCATATTCGCCATATCCCCATATTCCACCATATTTCTTGGAAAAGAGCTGTGTTGTTAATTTTGTATACAGCAGCTGAGAAGCTAAGGTATGTATGAATGATGGAGTCTGTGTGTCTAATGCAAGCCTATTCAGTGATGTGTTATTGGCTCTGGGCAAAACCATTTCTATAATGTCACACCATCACAGACATCACTAAATATATACAGCCACCTTAACCTGCATGTCAGTAGTAGTAGTAATACTAGTATTGTTACTTGTTTATAGAGTACAATGAAATGCAAACTTGTATATCTAACCAACATGCAACAAACAGGTCATCACTCTCCAGTGCCACAATTAATTAGAAAGCTATTAAACATATTAAATACGTATGGAATTGGCATGGCATGTTAAAGTGGATTGGTTGCTCTAAATTCATACAGAGTGAGTACTACAGTGGAATCTCGGTTTGCGAGTAACTTGGTTTATGAGTGTTTTGCAAGACGAGCTAAAATTTTTAATAAATTTTGTCTTGATAAACGAGCGAGGTCTTGCAATACGAGTAGTATGGATACACTTTGTCTGCTGAAACTCATGTGATCACAACTGAGCTGATGGTTTCTCGTGTGCATGTGTTTCTCACACTCGCGCGCGTGTTTGAGTGTGTGTCTCTCTCTCTCTCTCGTGGGCAATCATCTCCTATTCTCCGTCTGAGTCGGCCCGCCTCAGTCATATAGTCAACATCCGTACGAATGTATACTGTTTATTACAGCATTGTGACTGTGTGCGTGTCTGTGACGTGTGAGTCTCCGTCTGGCGCACCTAAACACGAAGCTGAGTCTCAGTACTGTAACAACACCAGCTTTATTCAGCTTGAAACAGCAACAGCGCGGTTATTTACTGTAACGGGATATGCCACTCTCCTATACACAGACACAGCAGTCAGGCAGGGTCATTGCCATGTAGTACTGTGCCCTGCACATTTATAATGTTCCTTGTATCACCCATCGACGGCAGGCGCTTATAGCATGTCCACGATCTTTTTGGATTCGCTTTTACGGTGAACTGCTACAGCGCTGGGAGACTGCGATTGCTTTGGGACGCTCTTCCGCGCGTCGTCCCGTTGGGTGGAATCCCACAAGAGTTTAGAAACTCACTCACACCAGCCATGATTCTTTTCAAAGGTAAAGTGCAGGTTAATTTGTTTTATGTATTTTTACTTTATATTTTGTATTAATCATTTTTATAAGAATAGTTTTGGGTTGTGGAACGAATCATCTGAGTTTCCATTATTTCTTATGGGGAAATTCACTTTGATATATGAGTGCTTTGGACTGCGAACACGTTTCCGGAATGAATTATGCTCGGAAACCAAGTTTCCACTGTATTTAACTCTAAATGGCTCCAAAAAGAAAGAAAAAAGAATACTTGCAAAATTTGCAGTACAAAGAAAAAACAGAGTTATGATGATATTTCAGAAGAAAGTTCAAATTGTTGACATATTGAAGAGAGCATTCAACCATAGCTTGGATAAATCTACTGTTTACTATATAAAGAACATTGACGGCTATGTTGAGTTTGGTAATAAACATTTTAACAATATGTTAAATTACTGAGACAAATTTACTACTTATTTAATCTTTGCAAAACAGTGCCATCTTCTGGGAGTGGGTGCCACAATGCACTGTTTGCCCCTATGTAGAGACACTAATGCATATACCACATCCCAAACCAGTCTGGCCTGGAAATGGCTTCCTGAATTTGGTTTTAGTGAAATTTTGGGAAATGATCTTTAACTAGGCTAGGGATCTGCACTGGCAATCGGAAGGTTGCCGGTTCGAATCCTGTAAATGCCAATAGGGACTCTGCTCTGTTGGGCCCTTGAGCAAGACCCTTAACCTGAAATTGCTGAGCGCTTTGAGTAGTGAGAAAAGCGCTATATAAATGCAAAGAAAATAATTATTAGGTTGCAAAAGGTTAGTGGTGGAAATTAGGCATAATCAGTACAGAAAGAAAACAAATAACGTACAAAACAGTGGAGGCTGAATAAAGACAAAGTGGGCTGATTGATGTGTTACAACTGGAAGGGGCACAGAAGGAAAAGGAGAAATGTGAAACCAGGAAAGGTGTAATATGTTCAAGGATGTTTAAGAAAGTAAAAGGAAGTAAAAGAACAAATGTTTGTAGTAATCAGAATCAGAATTCACTTTATTGGGCAGGTACACTAATATTTGCTAGTTATTCGTCTTCGTAATATTGATGCAACATACAAAGACAACATAGAATAGAAAAAGAAAAATATAAAAAGATAAAAATATAAAATGATGAAATGTGATGCAACATATAAGGGCAACACAAACTATAATGAGATTATATATGACTTAAAAAGTCCTGTTATTCTAGTGTGCAGGTACACATAGATACTGAGTAGAAGATCAGATCTGATTAATCAAAATAGCTGCACGTGGAAAAAAATACTTTGGTGACATGTTGTTTAAGCTTTCACTGCACAAAGGCATTTGCCCTAAAGTCTTTGGAATAGGTGATGCCCTGGATGAGTAGGATCAGCAATGGTAATTGCAGCACACTTCCTTCTCCCTGGACTCATATAAGGTTTGAATGGGTGGTATGTTACATCAAATGATCCTTTACCAGGTTTTGATGATGCACTGCAGATTAGCCTTAGCCTGAACAGAGACTACAGTAAAGACCAGGGGCCTCATGCATAACACCGTACGTAGAATTCACACTAAAACATGACGTACAGACAAAAGTGGAAATGTTTGTACGCACAAAAAAATTTAGATGCACAAAACCTTACATAAGCAAACTTCCACGCACTTCTGCTACATAAAAAAAGAATTTCAGCGAATGCATAGTTGAGGCAAAGAAAAACATATTACTTGTTGGCTTAAGCAGTGGTATAAACAACAAAAGGAATTTGATCAAGTGATACAGAGTGCAGAGAAACTCGAAAGTTTAAGTTCAAGTCGCACAATGCCCAAAATAAAAAATAAGTGGTCAGATATCAAAATTGACATAAAAATGCTCAGTACTCAAATGTCTGAGTGTCATATGGAAGCGTATTAGGGTACAGAGAAAAGAAAAAAAATATAGGGAAACAATGAAAAAAAGGTCAAATGTCCACTTCAATCTCATAGTTTATTTTGTCATTAAATTAGAACGTCGTAAACTTAATACTTAAAATCAATGTTTAATTTACTAGAGTTTCTGAGATCCCATCATAACAAAAGTGGCACCTTAAATGCTTCATATTCTATGTGTGTGAATTACTACATGCTTCTTAAACGGGCTTTCTCTTACACCGACTAGACAAAGAATTTATTACATTCATGATATTTCAGATCTCTGAACAATTTAAATACTAAGATGTATACTTGATATCATTTTCATGATTATAGGGATTAAAGCATGTATTAAACATGGGGTCAAGGTGGCGCAGTAGTAACGACGAGCTAGAGTGCCGCCCAGAGATTGTTCTTGTCTCCTGCATGATGCTTGCTGTGCCGTGCGCAACCCTTAATTAAATTTATTGCAGCAGTTCTGTCTCTTTCAAATGTACTAACCCCTATTTCCTGTCCTTCCTTTTCTTTCTCCAAGTAACCCGTCGCCACACAATCAGCTTTGTAATAAATGTCAAGCCATCTGTAAGCTTAGAACTTCAGAACTTTTAAGGAAAATTGAAATATCTTCCTTGTGCATGTTTAATTATTCCATCCATCTATCCATCCAGGGTCGTGCCAGTCCCAGCAAGCATACAATGCGAAGCAAGAACAAACCCTGAATGGGGTGCCAGCTCATCGGTAACGTTGAGCCACCGTACCCTCACATGCTCAATTATTAACAACTAGCAAAATACAAACGCTTCACAGCAGTGAAGTACTGCCTTAAAATTTTTATTAAGAAGAAAAGTAAAACTTTTTAAATTGAGGGAAAATATACCAATAATTATTTGTTAAGGATGTCTTTGTATGCCACGTTGTCAGTTCGGCCCTCCGGTTGTAATATGACCAAGCTGTGCGCTGAGCTTACTCTTGAGCATGCAACCTACAGTTGGCCATGTGAAAAGCCCTCTTTTGCCTCAAATCTCACAGCTTGGATTGCTGCTGTCATAATTGGATTGAGTTTCATGGTTTGTTTCAATTACGTTAGTATTTGCTGGACTTGCTTTGCTGAAGTGACAATCGGCATCTGTCAAGCGTTGTAAGCATACAACTGGTTTCATCGATAACTTCACATCCAGCTTTTGAGAGTTTAAACATTCATAAAAATCAAAGTGTCCACTACTGAAATCGTCACCTGTGAATCTAAGATGTTTAAGAGGCATTGG
>JANRMT010062808.1:32809682-32909695 GCA_026402145.1 Polypterus bichir lapradei | reverse complement strand
AGGTTTTCCAGTTCTTTAGTTTTCCTCTAATGATCCTAAAGATGTGCATGTTAGGTTTGTTGACTCTTTTGGAATTAAAGTATGTGTGCACGTGAGTGGCCTGCCTTTAGCTCAATGATCCCAGGTTAAACTCTGAATCCCACATGACCAAGAACTAGATTAAGCAGGTTTCAGAATAGTATGGTATACTGTAATGCTACATTTTTTGATTGGTCACACAATAATGATGACTAATTGCAAACACAAAAAAGGCCTTAATATAGCTGAGCAGAGTTCAGAAGTTCAAAAGACAAACTTACATGCATTGCTAATATACTGCGTGGAACCAGTTCCCTGTATTGTCTTATTGTAAAGTGCCATGTCTTAATCCTCATGAGATCATCAAATGTGAACTCCAGAATCAGCCGTCCTTCAGTGCAAACCTGGGAAGAGAAAAGTAAAAAAAAAAAAATCAATAAAGCTGTGTGATTTCAATAACAAAGGAATTGAGGAAGATTTAAACCATTATGTCACTTTCTGTAATCTGCATATGATAATAAATGTACACAGCTAATTAAAACTGCAGGCAAATCATGTACCTAATAAAATATTAAATGGCAGACATTCAAATATAATATACGCACTTTGTTTGCCAGTATGCCCCCCTTTGTAGTTTGGAAATTGCAAACATGATTACACTGTCACAAATGTTACTGTCAATGACCACTTACAAGGAATGTTTGTGAAGGAATAATGCAAGTAGTGGAGTCACATACAAGAAGTCTAAAATGGCAGGTCTGATGCTTGGAGAGTTAAGGCAGACTACAGAAACCAGAAAGGGACGAAGAGATACAGGAGATATGCTATGTAATACTCCTACTAAATATGTTTATTTTTCTTCATATATTTTTCCAGCTTCCAGATCAGCTTATTTTCCCCCTCTTCTTTTTGTCTGTTTATCAGTTCTTCTGAATGTTATCGTTTAATTAGTGCATGCTATTTGTGTTATAATGCAGTGCGGTGCTTTATTGAATGTTATTTTCATTTTATCATACTTGCTATAAGAACAAAGTTAAATAAAGTAGTCAGTGGGAGTGGTCAAATATAAAAAATAAACTAAAAGTGAAATCCTCTAATAGTGACATATGGGTTACCTCTTCAGGTACTTCCAGAAAATGTGTGGAAAAATCTTACATCATTGGATATGAGATCATATTGGTATGCTGAAAGTTTTGTAGGATATAAGAAATTTCTTTCAAACAAGAGTCTATCAAAGCAATCTAAGAGGGGGTGATGTATGCTGGAAGGGTAGCTCCAGAGATACTGTATAGACATTATTTAATATGATATTTATAGTCTATCATTTCATTTAGACATCTTTCCCACATCTATCACAACAGAATCCAGCCAGATCTTTGTGTCAAGACTTTGCTTAAAGAGTAATTTTGTTGCTGTACTGTATATAGTTGGTAAAACTAACATTAACAAAAAAAAAGGGTGAAACCAGATGTTATACTGCCAGAGAACAAAAGAAACAGCAAAACATGTAAATATTAGCCATGTTATACTGATCCCTATTAATTAATGACATTTTTTTTACATTAACACAGTCCCTTAAGCAGAAAGAATATTTTCGTATTAGCATTTTGATTCTCATTGGCATGGTAAATTAAACCAAAAGCATTTGTCTATTTGATTTCTTTCTATAACCCCTACTGTTAAGCTGCTGCTTTCCTGGCAGAGAGTGCTGACAGCATTGTTAGGCTTGCAGTGTCTGAGTTGTATTCTGATAATTGCTGGCTGGCATAATGGAATGGCAGATTTTGAAATTTGCATTAATACACTTTGAAAAAAAGGAAAACTTAAAGGGTGTTTTTTTTAATAATCAAAAATCGGTCTGATTTTCTAAAAAAGTTGTAGGTAATAAAGTAAACTGTTCAAAAAATTAAAGGAACCTTTTGAAACACATTAAAATCAATGGGAAAGAAAAATCATGGAGGATATCTATACTGATATGGACTTGGTAATATGTTAGGAACGAAAGGATGCCATATCGTTTAATGGAAATGAAAATTATCAACCTAAAGTGGGCTGAATTCAAGACACCCTGAAAATCAAAGTGAAAAAATGAAGCGGCAGGTTAGTCCATTTTGCCGAAAATTTCATTGCAGCAACTCCAAATCGTACCCAGTAGTTTGTATTGCCCCCACATGCTGATGTGCATGCCTGACAACGTCGGGGCATGTTCCTAATGAGACGATGGATGGTGTCCTGAGGGATCTCCTCCTAGCTCTGGACCAGGGCATCACTGGTCCCAAAGGTGTTCTATTTAGGTTAGTCACACCGTCAGATGGACCGAAACATAATGTCCCAAAGGTGTTCTATTTAGGTCAGTCAAGCGTGGGGGCCAGTCAATGGTTTTAATTCCTTCATTCTCCAGGAACTGCCTGCATACTCTTGCCGGGCATTGTCGTGCACCAGGAGGAATCCAGGACCCAATGAACCAGCATGGGTTCTGAAAATGGGTCCAAGGATTTCATCCCAATACCTAATGGCAGTCAAGGTGCCGTTGTCTAGCCTGTAGAGGTCTGTGTCTGCCTCCATGGATATGCCCCCCCAGACCATCACTGACCCACCATCAAACTTGTCATGCTGAACGATGTTACAGGCAGCATAACATTCTCCACGGCTTCACCAGACCCTTTCACATCTGTCACTTGTGCTCAGGGTGAACTTGCTCTCATCTGTGAAGAGCACAGGGTGCCAGTGGTGGACCTGACAATTCTGGTATTCTATGGCAAATGCCAATCGAGCTCCATGGTACCGGGCAGTGAGCACAGGGCCCACTAGAGGATGTTGGGACCCTTAGGCCATCCTCATGAAGTCTGTTTGATTGTTTAGTCAGAGACATTCACACCAGTGATCTGGTGGAGGTCATTTTGTAGGGTTGTGGCAGTGCTCATCATGTTCCTCCTTGCCCAAAAGAGCAGATACTGGTTCTACTGATGGGTTAAGGACCTTCTACAGCCCTGTACAGCTTTCCTAGAGCAACTGCTTGTCTCCTGGAATCTCCTCCATGCCCTTGAGACTGTTCTGGGAGACACAGAAAACCTTCTGGTAATGGCACATATTGATGTGCCATCCTGAAGAAGTTGGACTACCTGTGCAACCTCTGCAGGGTCCAGGTATCGCCTCATGCTACCAGTAATGACACTGACCATAGCCAAATGCAAAACTAGTGAAAAAACAGTCAGAAAAGATGAGGAGGGAAAAATGTCAGTGGCGTCCACCTGTTAAACCATTCCTGTTTGGGGGTCATCTCATTGTTGACCCTCTAGTGCACCTGCTGTTAATTTCATTAACACCAAAGCAGCTGAAACTGATTAACAACCCCCTCTGCTACTTAACTAACCAGATCAATATGCCAGAAGTTTCATTGACTTGATGGTATACTCTGATTAAAGTGTTCCTTTAATGTTTTGAACAGTTTATATGCATTCTTTCCATTTATTAAACTCATTTAACTCAACAGTAAAATTGTGACTACTTGGAGCCTACCCCAGTAGCATCTGGAATATGGCAGGAGACATGCAGGTCAGGGTACTAAGACACAGTCATTCACTCACTCACTATAGGTCAGGGGTGGGAAACTTTTTTGGTGGTGGGCCGAATTGTCAATAATGATTCACACACTGGGCTGTACATAACATCAAGATGTAATTATGAACCTAAGTAATCTAGCATAGGTTTTAATAAATATTAAGAACAAAGCTCCAAAATACTCCAAAAATGAGCAATTTTAAAGTGATTCACTATGACTTTAACAAACTGTTAATATCAACTGAGATGTCTACATAATGCATCAGTTAATTTATTTTAAAGATTGGTATCTGTGAGTACAAATCTATATTTGCTTTTATAGTCAGCCCTCGTTTATCGCGGTTAATTCGTTCCAGACTCTGCCGCGATAAATGAATTTCCGCGAAGTAGGATTCTTTAGTTATAAATCGAATATTTTCGCAGTTAGAGCATAGAAAACCTGTTTACAACCTTCTAAATACATTTTCTAACATTATTAGAGGCTTCTAGACATGAAATAACACCCTTTAGTCAAAAGTTTAAACTGTGCTCCATGATAAGACACAGATGACAGTTTTGTCTCACAATTAAAAGAATGCAAACATATCTTCTTCTTAAATGGAGTGCGCGTCAGGAGCAGAGAATGTCAGAGAGAGAGAGAGAGAGAGCGCTAGTGAGAAAAGCAAACAATCAAAAATCGATAGGGCAGTTTGGGCTTTTAAGTATGCGAGGCACCGCCAGACAAAGCAGCTACAAGGAAGGGAGCAATGTGAAGGTAGTCTTTCAGCATTTTTTAGAGGAGCGTCCGTATCCTCTAGGCCAGTGTGTGAACAGCCCTCTGCCCATATCACCTCCATCAGGAGCAGAGAATGTCAGAGAGAGTGAGAGAGACAGAAAAAAGCAAACAATCAAAAATCAATACGTGCTGTTTGGGCTTTCAAGTATGCGAATCACCGCACGGGAAGCATATCGTATATCATTGAGGAGTTTTATTTAATATGTAATACGTGCTCTGATTGGGTAGCTTCTCAGCCTTCTGCCAATAGCATCCCTTGTATGAAATCAATTGGGCAAAGCAACAGAGGAAGCATGTACCTAAATTAAAAGACCCATTGTCTGCAGAAATCTGCGAACCAGCAAAAACTCCATGATATATATTTAGATATGCTTACATTTAAAATCTGCGACAGAGTGAAGCCACGAAAGTCAAAGCGCGATATAGCGAGGGATCACTGTAGTATTTTTTTATTTGTGAAAACACCTTCTTGCCGCTGTTATGTACTACCAAATAATGATGCCCTGCACACAGAGTCATTAGAACAGAAGCAAAAATTTCAAAATCTGTCTTGTAGCTCCTAAAGTCCTAAAAGCGAGACTCCTAAATACTCCACAAGGGAGGGCATTCTCAGCTTACACATTTGGAGCAGTACACACTTCTGTTTGAACACATTTCCTTGAAATTGGGAAAATGGGTATTGCCTATTGCAAGTCGCTCAGATTGTTGCAAAGTTAAAAAACAGAGACAAAAACATAAATTAATAGTGCTGTACCAAAAGTGAAAATAGCTAAACTGGGAACCATAACTACTTCCTCTTCTGATTTGGCAATGAAGCGTTTAAAAAACACACAAAATACATACAGGCATGGTCAAGAAGCTCTTGTGCATTTTGCTCCTCAACTCACTAAACACATGGGTTGAAGTACAGGACTAATCTACAAGAAAACTGTTCTCCTCTTAGCTGTAATCATTTCCATTTTTAAACAACACCTTTTATATTAATTTCTGCATAGAACCGGAGTCAAACTCAAAGTTCCACAGGCAATGAAATTCATCACTGATAAAATGCTCTTATATCTTTAAAAACAAAACAAGACAAAGGCAAGCAAACCCCAAAAAATCATACAGCACTTACCACCCCTCTATGCGGCAGCACTATAGACGGTGCCTATTCGTTTGGTAAAAGTCTGCTTAACTATTTTTTGGATGTCACCACATTTTAGCTATGCATACACCAGTCAAGATGTAGTGTAACCGGTCTCCAACGCACGCGCCGTACAGCTGCGTCCTGGCCTTTGGATTCGGTTAACCCTCTAAGCTTCTGTGTTGTGATTTATATGCAATGTGCCATACAAACCTCCACGAAAGAATTCTGCAAACACCCTTCAGTTCTTGATGTTTTCTCTTTTTTATTAATGGTCTGAAATATTAAACAGAGAACATAAAAAGTGACAATTCAAGCTCCGTGATTCCTCCTCCTCTCACAGTAACACAACGAATACTGGGAGAGGCTCACACTGATGACGTCACATAACACAACAAACTAAGTAGGGAAATATAACAGGACCACAACAGGAAAACGTACAACACAGTGAATGTTATCAGGATTTGGTGAAGCTCCAAACAACTAAACTTTTTATTTTATACACCTGTTACATTAGCATCATCTTTGGTAAGACCAGTTCACAAGGACTGGAATGTTACAGATTTTTACAAGTAGCCTGAGGGCCTTTCAGCCTATTTGCCATAGTTTGCTCAACCCTGCTCTAGTATCACCAATTAATATAAGATTAATTGTTTTGTGATACGGAAAATTACTAAAACACCTGAAAAGAAATGGCTTGAAGAGAAAGTACAAATTCCACTAAAACAGTGGATGTGCTGGGATTGTACTGCTTTTCAAAGGGAGGTGAGGCAGTAGAAGATCTCTCACTCTATTAAGATTAGATCAGTACATTTCTCCAGTCTCAACATACTTCCTTAAGAGGGGGCCTCCATTTTTGCAATTGACAAGCAGCAAAAAACAAATGTTACATATGTTTAAACATTTAAGGTTAAGGTAACTCTCCTCTTAAAAGGCGTTTCTCATTTGCATATACAGTATGGTTCAGTATACATGGGCAGTGTGATGTACTGTTTAAGGATTTGGACTTTAAACTTTGAGGTTGTGGATTTAAATCCCACTACTGACACTATTTGACCATGAGCAAGTCATTTTATCCACCTGTACTCCAATTAAAATCAATGTAAACAATTGTATCTTAAATGTTGTAAGTCACCTTAAATAAAGGTGTCATTCAAGTAATACTATAAATATTATTTCAGCTATGATATACATTATGGGCGGCACGGTGGCGCAGTGGGTAGCGCTGCTGCCTCGCAGTTAGGAGACCCAGGTTTGCTTCCCGGGTTCTCTCTGCGTGGAGTTTGCATGATCTCTGAGTGTCTGCGTGGGTTTCCTCCGGGTGCTCCAGTTTCCTCCCTCAGTCCAAAGACATGCAGGTTAGGTGCATTGGCGTTTCTAAATTTTCCCTAGTGTGTGCTTGGGGGGTGTGTGTGTGTGCGCGCCCTGTGGTGGGCTGGCGCCCTGCTCAGGGTTTGTTTCCTGCCTTGCACCCAGTGATGGCTGGGATTGGCTCCAGCAGACCCCCGTGACCCTGTAGTTAGGATATAGTGGGTTGGATAATGGATGGATGGATATACATTATGCAAGCTATTTAGTTTTGTTCATGGAATGTAGAGAATAATACATATGGCAACAGAAAAAATATAGAAATCTAAAGAGTACAGAGATAATTTTAAACTCCCAACCAAGCCCAGAAATTTGCAAAAACAGACATAAAACTAATAACGAACAATTCAGGGTAAACTGAGATGGCAACCATTCTGATTTCTTAAGTATGCAGGGCAAGAATGGTAACATAATCAGTCCGATTTACAGAATGCTGAAGATGGCAATGAAAAATTCTGAGGAATAAACTAACATAACAATAACATAACAATAAATGCACATCTTAATGTATCAGTGACAGAAAGAATTAAAGACTTGAGGGTGTCAATATCTTACATGTTTTAGAACAGTGTGGGGAAAGTTTTTCTACAATAGAAATTTGTACAGTAATAATTCATTTTTGAGATCATGTAATGTTGATAATCTTCTGCATATATTTTTGTACATGAAGCATAAATAAGATCAAGATAAAAATAAGGTGGGGCTGAAACCATGATGCCCACTGACTTGAAAAAAAAAAACCCACAAAACTATACAAAATAAGGACTAACTGTACTGTACAATACAGTATATAGTGCAACATAAGGTGCAATTCCTCTCAATTAGTCTAAAAGCCACAACCGACCATATGTAAGTATTAATTGTTGCAGATGATTAAGCTGGACATATCTTGATAAAAATGTGTCTGTCCCTGGATGGGTACAATCCACAAGTTGCACAAAAGCAGTGAACATTTAATTACATGTTACAAAACTTAAAGCTAATAACATTTTAACATGCAAAAAAGCATATTAGAAATCTTAGTAGGTTTCCACTAAATTAAATTCCTGAACATTTCTCTACAGTATTTGAGCAAGATGGAAAAAGCAACCCACTAACTATGTGGATTTGTCTCTGTCTGCTCCTGTCACTGTGTGCTTTAAGGCCCATTTATACTTGCACATAGGCAACAGCAGACAAGGTTATGCACAGTTGATGCACACCCTAGTGTGTTTGTAGATCGAATGTTCAGTGCACAGCACTGTTACACCCTGTGGAATACCAGAATCACCCAGCCTTTTTGTTGTCTCTACATATTAATCTTGCAAACTTTCATCTTTGCTGGGGTCTGGGTGATTTCTCCCCATGAATTTGTGAATATATGACTATTGATGTATACTTTTAAAGTTGGATTGTGTAGTTTTGATTTTCTCATTATTTATGACAGTTTTCACTCTTATAAAAAAAACTGTTGGAGCAATCAGTCTTGACTTTTCCCAAATTTGCCTCTCAGTTCTATTTTTTTGTTTTTTGTTCACAATTCCTCCATATTGAATTTTCCTGATTGCTTTTATAAATTGGGATGGCCTATTTGATGTAAGTTCTGGTTTCACCATTGTATTCCTTATTTTGATTTCTCTATCTTATTTTCCACACATCATTAACGTCTATATTTTTGCCTGGGTTGGTTGTTGTTTACTAATGTATGTTACCATTGCTAGTTTTTTTATACATTGTTAGTTCAGTGCCTAATTTAATGTTTGAATGTCATTATTTGATTATGTCCCTTTGAACATATTGCTCTGTTTCATTAAGTTTTCTGTCAACTCTGCATTTAATTTTGATTTTCCATACTGAAAAAAATATTTGAATTTGTTATTGTTAAAAAAATAAAGTGAGATGGTTGTTCATATGATTTGTTTTATATTTGTTTATTGCACCTGATTTCCATTACTGCAATAACTTTTGTGTTGGTTTGCTCATTCTATCTATTTATTTATTTTTGTTATTATATTAGTTCATTCCAAATTATCCATGTTCACTATATTGTAATTGCCTTTTGCTCTGATTACATACTTGTATCTTTTGTAATATTTTACCTTCTTTTCTGTCTTTCTCTCTTTCCTTCTCACCCACTGCCTCCCCTGCTCCTCTCCAGAAGCTTTGTTTTCCTTCCTCCTGACTCTGGCTCCCTGAGTAGTGGCAGACATCTCCTTTTAAGTAATCCCTGGAAGTACTTTTGGTGCTCCAAAGGCTTAGTCTGGAAGTACTTCCAGGTAAGGTAAGAACCCCACAAATAAGGCTTGCTGGTCCCCATAGCCCTGCCCGGCAGCACCCGCGGAATACAACAGGGCTGAGTCAAAGAACTCCAAATCTCATGATGCCCCGTCTGGGGGAAAATAATGCCCTGCATATGGTATCTCTCCCAGTTCTTCTCGGGTTAGGGTGTCCTGGCCAGTAAAGGTTCCAATATATATATAATATATATATTTATTGTGGGATACAGGTCAGGCACAGATAGGTAGACATCGTTGATTGCACCACAACACAATTATTTACACTATTTGCAAGTCAGTGACACACACAACCCAGTGCCGCAGCACCAATCATCCACAAGTCCACAAGACCCTTACACAATGCCACTCTTCTGGCCTGCCTCCACTCCACTCCTCTCCTCTGAGCTCTGTCCTCTTCCACCCAACTCTAGCCATCGAATGGAGGGAGGCGGCCCCTTTTATCCCCACCTGGACGTGCTCCAGGTGCCTCCCAATTATCTTCTGCTGGCACTCCCCAGTGTGGCGGAAGTACTGGCTGCACACCCGGAAGCACTCCGGGTGTCCCTGGTCTTCTTCCCCCCAGCACTTCCAGGTGTGGCGGAAGTGCTGAGGGCCATGGCTCCTCAGGCATTGGGGCTCCGCCTGGCGGTGACCACGGGCCCCTATAGGGTTGACCTTCTATGCTCTGTTCCCGTGGTCCCCAAAGCTACCAGCCTCGTGGTCTGAAGGAGGCGCAAGCCCATCTCTGGTCCTATATATAGTGTAAAATAAAATATATTAAATATACTGTATTAAAGTATACACACATACTTCTGCTTTATTTTCTTGCTTACATATTATTTTTAGCATTCCTGATTATTGCCTAATGTGCATTTTTATTTTAATAAGCAGGTAGTTCTTAGTATTTTGATGGCTGCCTTATTCTACTGGAGTAACTCTTGTTGCTCAGAAATTAAACATTACAGTAAGATCATTTTTCTAATCATTTCTTGTTATACGAACATACATAACTTTCCTTTTGATGAACTAGCATACTGACTAGAGCTGTTTTTTTTTTCCTGTTTTCACACTAAGCCATGATGGACTTCATTCAGTTCATTGTGACAATGAACAAAAAAGTGGGCACAGGAAAAGAAAGGCATAAATATGTTATAGTGATTCATTTTTTATTCAGCCATAGCAATGCATATATATAACACATTGAAACACAAAAATATAGACACAAATAAAGAGCTACAAAAATCTTTGCCAAAATGTTCTAATAATATAAGACTATGCATTTTTACTAAAAAAGGCTTATTGCTAAATCCATTTAGATATTAAAAATAACTTTTTAAAAAGACGTGGCAGGAGTCTGCTAATTTATGTAACTACTGTTGCTGCTCCATCAATGTAGTATAATGCTACACTAGTCTGGAAAACAGTTATGTGCTTAACTTGAAGATGAAAGTAATACCAGTGGCGTCCCTTTAAGTCTTTTACACTCTTATATGCCATTCCATCAACACAATTATAAGATATATGGGATGCTCTTTATTTCAATTAAGATTCATTTCTAAAATCCATGCAAAAAATACCTTCAGTGTTCAAATAAAAAGTGAAGGTTGACATCAGTTTAGAAAAGTCTTTTGTTCCTTTTGTAGCAAATTCCATTTTTAAGCTAAGCTTGTTTTCAAGACAAAGAATCTTAACTCAAAAGAGTCGCCAATTAAGAAAACATTTGCTGTTTTGCTGAATTCATGTTACGGTACTCTGAGCTCTGACATTTCGTTGCTATAGCAACTGAAATCAGCTGGTTAGTTGGCATAGCAACAGAAAAGATGTAATCCCAGCAGACACACTCTAATCAATGCCCCCAGCACAGATGGTCTCCGGAGGATCAACAAGAAAGAGGCTGGCAGGCATACAGCACATCACGTGGTACCACTAGACTCTGCTCGGAAAAAAACTAAAACAAGAATATTTTTTCCCCTGTAACTACTGAATATATTATTTAACCCATTCCTTTGCTAGGCACTGCCTAAAATATATATTCTGACCATGAAAAACCAATTAGCAGAACATGCCATTCTGCTCTTTGCATTAACATTAAGTGTAGAACAAGCCTTTATCAAGAAATGAAATTAAACTAGTCGTATTGTATCACCCACACATGATGTTTTCATTTTAAAGTGTTTACAATAATATCTTTGTATACTGAAGTTATTAAGTCAAATACGGATGTATTAAGGACCTGCCAGTTTTGTTTAAGAGACATATGGAATGGTTGTGTTGTGGTGTGGTTAATTTTGCTGTCATAAGGCCTCTGAATTTTTCACACTCTCTCTGATCCAGGTAACATTTTTCTGCTTATTCCAGTTTTTCTTACTACATCTCAAAGCCATGCATATTAGACTACTTGGCAATGCAAAATTGCCCATGTGTCAACTAGTGTGTGTGCACGAGTACACTCTGTGATGGACTGGCAATCACTGCCCATCACTGCATGGATAGCATCTTATTTACTGAAGCCTTCCAATGAATTAAATGGCTTAAGAAACTATGGATGTATTTAAGGAATATGCATTACTTTACCCGACTCACAACAATGCTAAATGCCAACATTTTTAAAAAGTTAATTATAAAAAGAAAAACACTTGAAATAAAATAATTAACATAATTAACACTAGGTAATTTGTAATATTGAGTTAAAATAAAACAAACAGGAGCATAAACAAACAAACAAACAAATAAATAAATAAAATAAAATCAGAAGAGTATGTGCTCTTTAACAGACTTGCACAACACCTAGATTTGGTTCCCATTGTCCACTCAATGCTATTAAGGCACAATTAAAAAGAAAATGTTTCTGAATTTAACTTACTATCTGATCAAATCATTATGGTTTGCCTAGTTGATTACTTTAGCTTAAAATAACAAATACACAACCGAACTGAGTGAAATCCTGGAGAATTACTGTGTATTACAATGTTCTAAAACCTTTTATGAGTACTAAATCACTTGTGCCTATTATAGTGTTATCCCTATGCGGATCCCAAGGAAGGCTGACCCAATATAAGCCACAGTTTTCTTAAGATGGGGTCATCCTAACATCTAGTTTAAAACTAACTGACTCTCTTTTCTTAACAATTCAATTTAGTCTTACACAGAGAGCACCTGGCACCAACATGTGCATGCCTGGCTTGGACACCTGACTACTGCATGGACTAAGACATGAGAAATTTAGGTTAGCAAATACTGTAAATGTGTGAGGAAATGAACAAAACCACATAGAGAACACATAAGCTCCAGTCCACTTCTAGATTGGAATCTGAAGTCCAATCATGGCAGGCACCAATACTTTTAGGACCCACCACTTCCTCTGAACATTTCACTTCACCTGCCAATACTTCAATGGGTTTGTCATAATGGGCATGTAAAGAGAATGCATTCCAGTCTGAAATTTGTAGTGCACATTTTAACACATCCAAAAGAAATAAGTAAATAAAGAACTGCTGGGCAATTCATAAAGAGCACTTTTTTATTTAAATTAGAAGATTATGATTTTTTTTTATTTAATTTAGATTGCTAAAGTAGAATTTTCTGAACCTTATTTTATTGACTAATGGACTGCAAAAAATGGAATTTAATTGATCTTTTATTCATGTTATCCACTTAGAAGAGGGGCAGTGGGGAGATAGACACACCTTTTAAAAATGTGCTTCTATTTCCAGGAGATCTACATACACGTTTACACTTCAGATATACTCATCCTTTATTAACCTACAAAGTCCATTTTCAAATTGTTAGAGAGGCTGCAGCTCAGTGGCTTGGGTACAAGCCAGGGTGCAAGTCCACTGTAGGGTACACACACTTTCACTCCCACATTCACTCATACTGGGCCGACTCAATGTAGACAAATAACTTTACAGGGTCATCTTTAGGCTATGGGAAGAAACCAGAGCATATCCTCATATGACATAGAGAGAGCACACCAACAGTGACCAGGCTGGGTCACCCTTCTCTACAATGTATATCTTCACAACACTCTAAATGTTGAAGTGATGCTCATGGTGATAGACACATATTTAAAACTGTGTATTAGTGATTATCAGCCTTTTATGGTTAATAAAGAAGAAGACGTCACATTTATATAACAGTTTCAACACATTCAAAACACTTTACATAAAGACCGGGGAACCACATCAGCCACCACCAGTTTGCAGCATCCAGCTGAATGATGCGATAGCAGCCACTTTGTGCCAATATGCTCACCACATACTAGTTATTAGGTGGCGAAAAGATGTAAGAAAGAGACTGAGGGAGATTATGAGGCCAGCATGACCAAGCCATGATGGGCAATTTAACCTGGACATTGGGAAACACCCTACTGTTTACAAAAGATACCCAGGAATATTTTATGACCACAGTGTCAGGACCTTAGTTTAATGTCTCATTTGAAGTATAGCACCATTTTACAACAAAGTGTCCCTGCCACTGCACTCGGGCATTGAAATCCAGAGTCAGACCACAGAGTGAGTGCCCTCTGCTGGTCTTATCAACACCTTTCCTAAAAGCAACCCAAGCTTTTCTTAGTTGGTCTTCCATCCAAATACTAGCCACATCCAAACATGCTTAGGTTTAGATGGATTAGCTGTTCTGAAGTGCATGTGGTATGGCTGCTGGCTAATGCAGAGCCATACTTGGTATGGTGAAAGGTGCGGATTGCTAAGTATTTTATTTATGACAGTTGTTAGTCACCCGCCAAGTGTTACCTGAGACAACTCTTTAAATATTTTACATTAAGAGAAGGTGCTAAAGAAAATCTGCAAATTGACATAGCTGGGTGCAGTTACATTTGAATGAGCATTGCCAACCAGCATCAGCTAACTCACTTTGCCACCCTATCACTATTCACAATTACTGTCTAGTTTTGAACTGGTTTTTCTCTGACTGTGAGATTATAGTTTCCACCTCTGCACTCCTGAAAACTGACACCCATGAACAAATTACTGCCCAGTCTCAAGCTCAATAGGGAAACTACAATTGTAATAACCTAAATACAAAATAGAAAAACAGTAAACAAAAGAAATAAATTGCTTTACTTACATAACTCAATTTAGATACTGTATCTTAATGTGTTTTCTTTGGTGCAGGAAGCATTAAAATGTAATAATGTCATATTTTGCAGGATAAACATGGAACTATGTTCCTCGATTTGGCTTAATGGAATGACCCACTCTCTGCAGGGTGCGTAACTGCCATATAGGAATGATTTTAGCTGCAATGAAAACGACTGCTGATGCAGCTTACTTTGATAACTAGTCATATTATGGCATGAGAATGGGAAAGCGTTTCAAATTTGTATCGTGTAATGGTGTGTTATTAAAGCTGGTCAAAAAAGTAAACTCCGAGTTGCAAACAGAAAAGGTGTTTGGGGGAATATAAATCCTTCAAGCTCCGCTAACTTGAAGTCCTTAAATAGACCCTCGATAAAAGAATACTTTTTTTTTTTTTTTACCCTGAGGGAACATTATTGTAGCAAAATGAAAATGTACATATTGGGGTCAGCACTACCAACTCTCAATTTCCAAATAATATATATTTTTTGCTCTTTCTCAAAATACTGAAAAAATGAGATAGCTAAATCTTTAGTTCAGCAATGTTTAGATAAAAATACAGGAAATAAATGATAAAAAAAAATGTTGGTGCTTGTACATTACAACTTATTTAAATATATTAACATGAATTCTGTTTACCTTCTGTCCAGAGGGATTTTTTAAGTGAACAGAGGGAGAGAGACAGCTTATTTTGTAATTAATAATTGCTTGGTGCATGGCACATGCCGTGTGACCTGGGACATCATGGTGGCTGTGATATATAAGTGGAACTCTTAAATTAAGTAGGCTTCTACAGTTTAACTGAAATATTCACAACCATGCTGCTTTGGAACTTGGGTGACATGTTGAGTGCTGGCGGTGGTGAAGACTGTGTGATGGTAGTAAAATATTTTTCAAAAGCCTTTCCTTTATTTCTGAAAAAAAGGATTTTAAAACTGTGTGAGAAGTTGTAAGCTCTGTCTAGATCTATCAAATAAAGACAGAACACACAGTCATAAAGGACTCAGAGGATTATCAGGTGAAAGAGCAGAGGTTCGCTGAAGATAAGTGATGCTTTAAGACAAAGGACTGGCATACAGCAATGTGTGAAACACCCTGTGGCAGCCAAGCCATATTTATGATCCACTGCTGGCTGAGCACTAAAATCTTACTCTGATACAAAAAATTACACATGCTATGCTACGAACTGTGCAAACAAAAGCTACGCCAACTTGTACTGTACTTCTGACCAACATCACAGAGAGCAGCCACTTTTCATGACATATTTTCACTTTTATGCCATATGTGAAAATTGCTACAACTTCTCTCCGATCCATTCCCTCTGAAAGCTGATTCCTGTTAAAGTGTGTGATAATCAAACCTACTGATTGCTGGGAACTGGAGTCCTCTCGGCACTGCTACAGGTTCATTGTAATAATAGACTTGTTTACTGAACAACAATAAACAACAACAACACATTCTTAGAGCTGAATCATACAGATGATTTTAATTTCACAGGCCACAGTAAACATCTCCAAAGCATGTTAACTGAAAACAAGCAGCAGCTAACATCACAATGTTCCCAACCTCAAAACTGTCAGTAAGATGGCATAGGCAATTGCCATCACACTCTTCATAATCACTAAGAAATTGCTTTGTGTAGGAAAGCACTAATACCTGCTTGTGACTCCATTTTATTCATTTCCTATGAAAGTCTCCACAGCCTTTCTAAAATTCACTTGGCTTAAAGAAGTGCTCTCATTCCTTACCATAATGAACATCTAGCTTTGTCCATTACATGAATAGCTTTCTGTATTTTGCTACAATATTTTCCTCACAAATCTAGTAGTGAACACTCTGTGATTTATACAGTAACACCAAAACAAATCTTAAAATTTACTTTCATGTAGCCCCTACAATATTGATTATTGCCTTTCTGGGCTTCCATGGGTTAATTTAGAGGAGTCCTAGATAGGACTCCCTATATATCTATGGTATGGAAGCAACAGAGCCAGGAACCAGGCTGATTTCATTTTAGGGACATATGGAGCAGAAGACAGAGAAAGTGTGATTACATGCAGTGATAGAGAGACAAAAAGAACAAAAGAGAAGAGGAAGCCAAGAAGAACACCAAAGCTGACAACAATGGAAATGATGGTGATTAATTGAAATGTGAATAATATGACAAATTTATCCTATGAAAATGAAACACATCACAGCAGACCTGAATCCAAGCAATCCTAATTGTGCAATAACATGCTTAATAACTGATAGGAAAAGAGGTGTTTCTTCATTTTTACACTTTTGCCTTTTGTGCCTGTGTAAATATTATATCTTAAGATTATGTTTTTCAGTCAGTACTTCTAATTAGCATTTCTAATATTTGGGCAATGCACCTTCAATATTTATCAGTAATAATTTTATAATTTAACAACTGATATGCTTTAAATAGACAGTTAATTCAACAAAGGCAATTTCATCATGAATTTCTACTGTAACTCAGCAATTCTTAACCTTTACTTCAAATATGACCAACTTTAAGCATTAGCCTCGGTAAGACAACACCGATCCAGTTGTGGGATATGTGCACCATAGTGGCCTCCTTTATTAGGTTTTCAAGTTTTGTGGGACAAGCTTTTCAAGGTATCGTCTGGATAGTCTGATTTGCTTTCCACTTCCTGAAAACTGAGCCAAAAGTGCCCACTGGGACATTCAACCAAGGCTTTTGTTTAGTGCCCTTTAAATAGTTTTTTCATCTGTATTATTTTTTCTTTATTTTTTCATTTTAACATCTGTCCCTGAAATTCCCAGCCTGAATAATGAACCTTTAATTCTGGAGCTTTTATCCAACAATATGTTTGTTATTTTAATCATTAACTGTAGTACTAGAGGGTTGTACCATTTTAGTCATTATGAATGTAGTGAGAAGTCACGCAAAAAGACACTTTTTATTGGCTAACTAAAAAGATTACAATATGCAAGCTTTCAAGGCAACTCAGGGCCCTTCTTCAGGCAAGATGTGGGGCAACAGCGCAATTATTAGGCAACTGATTTTTATGTGTAGAATCTTACAGCTTCAGTAACACAAGAACTAGATACTCAGGGAAGTACTGTATCAAATCCATCCACGCACTAATTTAACCATGAAAAGTACAGAGTGGAATTTTCAAAGACGTCTATAGGACAAGAACTGCCTATCTCAGGTACAAATCTATGATATAGAACTACCTAGTGCACAACTAACGGTATGTCTGTCATATGAAGTGTATCCTGGAACTGCTCATTATGAATATGGCACTGAATGGAGTGCCAATAGCTCTAAATGAAAGAATGTGGCACTGAATCTTGAAGCAAATCTTTAAAATGAGTAGTGTTATTTCTTTATCCAGTATGACTTGGTGGAAAATCTACTTCAATAGTCGTAATGAAAGGGGTGAGCACAATGTATACGGGAGAGCACTCTTTCCTCTCCAAAATATTGGACTCCATATAATTCAAGCATTTCTTCCGTATGGGTTTCAGAATCTTTGTATTCTTCCACTGTCTGAGTCAGCACCACAGAATTTAATGTGGGACAGTCTGTGATTTCCAGTGGAGCAAGTCTTCTGCCATGTAAAAAACAGACAAAGTGTGTTTCAAGCTTTTATCCAGAGCATGAAGGTCTCATTTTACATGATGGATGAATCTGATATGTGCTATTTAGGCATAGGGTCTGTAAAAATGATAAATGGGCAAAATCAATGCAGTGCACAGAAAACAAAAATTAAAGTCTCAAAGTATTAGGAGATTATAAAAAAATTCTGAAACCCACTTTCACTCGTGTGTTAAATTGTAAACATTCCATTAAGAAAAATGTAATTTTTTTTTGCTTTGTTTCTTCTGTCATGACTATAATTTTAAACTAGTAATTATGGAAAGAAAACCAAGCTAAAATAATTTAAAACATATTTTGCATAACTGAATGTGTAGTTAATGTACACAAGAAACAAACTTGCCCGATTGCAGGCAAGCAAACAGAAGGCTCGGTTTAGTGAAATAGAAGATGCTAACAGTGATCCCCAGCAGCTGGGCTGGTATTGGAGTCTACCTCCTGATGCTACAAATTCACAGATCTTGATTGCGCTCAGCGGGGACAGAAATTTCTTCTGTGATGGGATGAAGAAATATATGCCAAGGGAGTGGAAAAATAATAAAGTTGAACTGGTTCAGCTTAGAGATGTGTTTTGTTAAATAGGAGCTCTTAACCCAGTAACAGGCAGAGAGAGGCATCAGCCTGCAGGATGTCACACAGGCTGCTGCAGTTCACTGGACCACTCCGGTAGAGCCATTTAATGCGTTAGTATGCAGCAGATATTGTTATATTCTAAATACAATTCCAGCATCCCTATTTGCAAGCTCATAAATGTGCCCCTTGGAAAATAGTATATTTAGAAATTACATGTTATCAAAAGTGTTATCATCCTCCTTTTACAGGGACAAAATTTAAGGGAATACAGGAAGACCACTGTGGCTGAGACATGAAGTAATGTGGATCGCTGTTGCAATTATAGCCAGGGAATCATGAAGGGAAAAACTGTTACCCTGAAGTGTGTCTGCACCAGCAATATCTGAAAAGGGCAAACGCCCCTAGCCTTGTGACACTATAAAGGAGAATTAGGAAATTCGGGGGGACTTTGCCTTGTACACAAGTTGCTGTCTATACTGTGCATGTGTATTGATCCAACTTCTCTTCATTAAATTGGGTTTTTCCCACCTGAGACCACAGCCCTCGATATGTTTAAAGTGCTCTCATTTATAAAGTGTCATCCTCGCACAATCATGGAGTGCTTCATGGGCTTTGTTCAGATACGTATGACGTGGAGGGATTAGGGTATGACACACCACCGAGGATCTCTGACATCATTTCTGACTCAACAAAGAAGTCCCACCTCTTCCAGCACAATCATTACTTAAGCAGGTGCCAAACAGGAAGTCCACATTCCAAATAAGACCAGCTTTGGATGAGGACAGAGCTGCCTCATCAACAGCCAACTTTCAGCCCACTCTCAATTAGTGAAAGTCTAAATAATCCAGGAAGGCTTTGTTTTTCCACTGCTTTTTCCTGTTGATATTTTGTCATTAAATTGGGCTCTGCAATGGATCTCAACTCTTCATCTGTGTCCCTCTAATTTTCCAACAAACCTTGTGCAGTGAAAATCCAAATTTATTATGTGTGGACAATACAGTAAAATTCGTACTTGCACGTCTCCTATAGACTAGAGACCCTAGTAAAAAGAAAAGTAGACATTGAAAAAAAATGCATACATTAAATGAAAAATCAGATGATATAAATAAATATCACCTGCAGACAGAAATTGTACTTGAATCTTGGTGTACAAGTGCTAACAGCTCAGCACCATTTGCCAAAAAGGAAGAGAGAGAAAAATGACTCTATAGGATAACAGAAGTCTTTGATAATACTGTTTGCCTTTCTGTGGCAACATGTGCTATATGCTGTTTTTCCTTCTCAGAAGATAGGTAAATGTCAGTAATACTAGAAGTCATTTTCACTACCCCCTGTTGTGCTTTTCAGTCCTGAGCTGACCCAGTATCATTCCAGGATGGAATACAGAGAATGCGGATGGATTCTACTGTGCACCTGAATAGGCTGGTGAGCAAAAAAGATCCATAATCAATGTAGAAAATATTATCTACCATACTAAAAGAGTGCACAATCATTTCAATGTGAGAACTATTTGAATTCAAATCACTATAAGAAATATTTGGCATGTAAGGAAAAATGTATTGTAAAGTGATGTGTGTGTTACAGTGCCAGCCCTCTTGCCTACTGAGAAGCATAAAGCATCTGTAATTTTTACTATTATATGAATTCACTGAATTTTGGATTATAAGGTCCTTAAAAAACAATTATGATTCTAGACTTCATAGTTGTGATAGCAATTAATGTATTGATGCCATTTCTGTTACAACATATAAAACCAAAATTATTAATGGATCCCTATTTAATGTCTGTTTATTGTGAAAGTGAATAATGAGCTACAGAAAACATACCTTACAATGACTTGCTCTGTGCTATAATCTTTACTATGACCACTAGACCCATATGTTTCTATTAAACGAGATTTTTAAAGATTATCTGATTTTTTTACAGCAACTCTTTTTTTATAGTTCATTCATCTTTCTATTAATTTTTCTAATCTATTCAATACAGTTTGGGGATTCAATGAACCTGCATCTGGCGTGACAGAGTGATTTCTTACTACAGTTTAATGTGTGGTCCTGATCTATAAGCTGTCCCTGGAGCCCAAGTTATTACAGTAATTCTTGAACTCTACAATTGACTACTATCTTTCCGATACTGGGCCTAGTTGTATCAGGTATAAGTTTGAGATCTACCCATGACCCCTGACTGTTGCATGCTGCTTGCTTTTAAAACCACTTATCTAACTATGTTGGTACTCTGCAGTACCTGTTTGGCAATCTTGTTATGAGTGGGGAACAGAATAAAGGAGGAACATGCCTAACAAATTGTGCTTGAACACTGTGCTAGGTGCTTCTGATTATGTAGAATTATTTAGTTAGTGATTATTTAGATTATTTAATTTATCTAGAACTATAGTTCGTCACTGGGCCCATTCACGTACATTCAAGATCATACAAGGGTCCATTTTTTGAACAGAAGTAGGCACTTCTAATGAGCCCCTTGGAACAACTGATCAGCATGAATGAAGGAAATCTGAAGTGAAGGAAGTAGTCTCTTGTATGTGAAAAGCTAGAGAAACAAATGAGTTTGTGAAGTAATAAATTTGAGAAGCAGGATCTGTTAACTGTTTTCTGTTGTATTCTAGACTTTAAGTGGTGAACAGTAAGCCACATAGGTTACCAGTTCAGTACAGCCTTGGACTCACTGTGTGATCGTGAGACTCATAAGCTGGGAAAACAGAACAAGCGCACTTTACATTGGTAATCTGAAAGTCACTGCAGATAATACAAAATTTAAATTATCTTTCTGGACTTATCTTAAACAAGCTAAATTGAAATTATCAACATGGGCATCTTCACACTGTATTCTATTTTGATAATTAGAGAAAAAAACATATAGTAAGCAAGTGTTAATGGGGGTGTCTGCTATAATTGACACAGTACAGACAAAATGCAAAATTTGAATAAAAATAGTGGTCAACAACAAAAGTTATATTAAGTGTTGAGTCAGTTAGCATGTACAGTGCATCTGGAAAGTATTCACAGCGCATCACTTTTTCCACATTTTGTTATGTTACAGCCTTATTTCAAAATGGATTAAATTCATTTTTTTCCTCAGAATTCTACACACAACACCCCATAATGACGACGTGAAAAAAGTTTACTTGAGGTTTTTGCAAATTTATTAAAAATAAAAAAAACTGAGAAATCACATGTACATAAGTATTCACAGCCTTTGCTCAATACTTTGTCGATGCACCTTTGGCAGGAATTACAGCCTCAAGTCTTTTTGAATATGATGCCACAAGCTTGGCACACCTATCCTTGGCCAGTTTCGCCCATTCCTCTTTGCAGCCCCTCTCAAGCTCCATCAGGTTGGATGGGAAGTGTCGGTGTACAGCTATTTTAAGATCTCTCCAGAGATGTTTAATCGGATTCAAGTCTGGGCTCTGGCTGGGCCACTCAAGGACATTCACAGAGTTGTCCTGAAACCACTCCTTTGATATCTTGGCTGTGTGCTTAGGGTCGTTGTCCTGCTGAAAGATGAACCGTCACCCCAGTCTGAGGTCAAGAGCGCTCTGGAGCTGGTTTTCATCCAGGATGTCTCTGTACATTGCTGTAGTCATCTTTCCCTTTATCCTGACTAGTCTCCCAGCTCCTGCTGCTGAAAAACATCCCCACAGCATGATGCTGCCACCACCATGCTTCACTGTAGGGATGGTATTGGCCTGGTGATGAGCGTTGCCTGGTTTCCTCCAAACGTGACACCTGGCATTCACACCAAAGAGTTCAATCTTTGTCTCATCAGACCAGAGAATTTTGTTTCTCATGGTCTGAGAGTCCTTCAGGTGCCTTTTGGCAAACTCCAGGCGGGCTGCCATGTGCCTTTTACTAAGGAGTGGATTCCGTCTGGCCACTCTACCCCAGATTTGTGTCTCGAGACAATCCGGTCTCGGAGGTCTACAGACAATTCCTTTGACTTCATGCTTGGTTTGTGCTCTGACATGAACTGTCAACTGTGGGACCTTATATAGACAGGTGTGTGCCTTTCCAAATCATGTCCAATCAACTGAATTTACCACAGGTGGACTCCAATTAAGCAGCAGAAACATCTCAAGGATGATCAGGGGAAACAGGATGCACCTGAGCTCAATTTTGAGCTTCATGGCAAAGGCTGTGAATACTTATGTACATGTGCTTTCTCAATTTTTTTATTTTTAATAAATTTGCAAAATTCTCAAATAAACTTTTTTCATGTTGTCATTATGGGGTGTTGTGTGTAGAATTCTGAGGAAAAAATGAATTTAATCCATTTTGGAATAAGGCTGTAACATAACAAAATGTGGAAAAAGTGATGCGCTGTTAATACTTTCTGGATGCACTGTAGCATTCTTAAATCCATTTATGTTACTTCAGGGTCATTGAGCACAATGCAATAACAGAACCTGGATGGAATGCGACTTCACTTCAGTGCCCAGTAATGCAAACTGTCACTAACACTGGGCTTTTTAAAAGTACTGATTAACCCAACAAACTCATCTTTTAAGACATGGGAAGAAAACTGTGATGTATATAGAAAAGCACTCAAAGACATGGAGAGAGATTGTGTGTGGAAGAATTAACAGATTTTTTTCATCAATTTTTAAATTAACACTATGATGTGGAGAACTGATCATGAATTGTGTACTGAGCTGCTGATTCTCCTGATTAGTCAGAACTGCTTTAGATGTTTTAGATTGGAAAAATAATCCCTTAGCAGAAACTCACTGAACAAGCAAAACTCTCATCTAACCTGGAAATCTAACCTGGAAATTAATGAGGTTTTACATGTAAACAGTTAAACCAAATATTAAATAAATACAGCACATAAAACAATATGTCCTTCTTATAAGACACATTTCTGTCATGATCATCATCACTAAAAGATGGCAACCGAAATTGGTTGGATTGAGGTTCACGCTGCACAGGTGACAGTTTCAGAGTTCCTAAGTACATTAAAATAGCATATTAAGAATATGGCAACTACAGATCTACAGCTGACATTTTTCATCTATTGGATATCTGAACAGCCCAGAGCTGGGCATCAGAGACATCCTTTACAGATTATAATTTGAAAGCGATAATAAAAGCTTTAAAATAGATCCTTGTAGCTTGTAATGCTAATTGAACACAAAGGGCAAGAAATAGGTCTTAATCTCACATAGATTTACAGAGCACTGCAGTCCTACAATAATGGTACCAGCTGGTAATATTTATGCAATAGTTTAAGAACAAGCCACTCAGTTTATTATAATTTTAGTTTCCAAGAGTGGCAACACGTGGAGATAAACTTAAAGGGTTTTTTCATTTTTTTTAAAGAATTTGTAGTACTTAAAACACAGTGATCAAAAAACTACCCAGACTGTAACCAGTTATGAGCACATAGCTGAGGAAAAAACCAGTTTATATAAGGCAGAAGTAATTTACAGTTAAAATAAAAATATCACAAAATGAACATTCATTCCTTTTTAAGCCAGCTGATTCTACTTCTGTGTTCTAGTTAAATTGGGATTGGTTTGAATCAGAGGACATTCTGTAGGATGACACCCTATTGGTGTATGATTTAGAGAATGGATTTGGAGAGTGTATAAATTCTGTTGCTTTACCCTCCTTATCTCTCTCTCTCACCATCATGATGAAGGAGCATCTCACATACCATGAACTGAAAAGATGACCACAATGAGAAGCACAACTCGGCAGCCATATTGAGACCTGTCATGAAGAAAGTCATAAAATAATGACTTAAACTAGAGACATTTAAAGTAACTGCAAGTCTGTTTGCCACCTGAAACTACATATCAGCATCAGGTTGTATGGTTGCCAATATTCAAATATATTTTGTTTATTGTTATTATTTTATGAATATTATCAATAATACATTATTTAAGTTGTAACTTAACTCCTGCTTGTCCTTTTACTCTGTGTAATTGCCTGAGGTTATGAATGTAGAAGGGAAGGTGGGGAGAAGTTATAAAGCACAATACCTTATAAACAGTGGAAAGTCTATGGGATTTGAGGCAGTCTGACAAAGGCTACAGAATAAATAATACAAAAGGGTAAAGTAGAGTAATATAGAACTCTACCAAGACAAAAGAGATGGGTAATCAAAAGGTAATGGCTTGTGGAAAATAAACACTTATACTGTTCTTAATATATAGTATCAAGAGCAGCTAATGAAGTTAAAAGTCATTGTGCCTAAAGCCCAATTTGGACGGGATTAGTTTTATACCAGGAGGTGGGGTAAAGTAATATTACCAGAGGTAATTTCAGTCTTGTCTGAATCACTCAAATGGCGTAATTTTACTGACATGTCAATTCACATAGACTAGTTTAACCCAGGGTTATTTTTACATAATTTTTTATCGAAGGTAAAATGCTCCATAATCTTTACTGTGGCATGAACCATTAAAAGTTACTGATGTGAGCAATTTGGTGTAAAACTAATCCATTACAAACAGGCCTTAACAATAAAACCCCTGAAGCTTACGAAAAAATTTGTAATCCCGGGCCACCTTAAATTTCTTCTCACCTCTCCATTAGCGTCTTTTGTTTTGTCGAGCAGCACAAGCAGCAAGCAGCCTGCTATCACATCCCCCTGAAGTTCTCCCAGTTCGAGTCTTGTTTATCTGCGTGTGAGGTGCCTGGAGTCGCATAGGGTAAATAATATATTGTTATTTGGAACACATGCATTTCATGTGTATTCTGTGTCTACAACGATCTATGTAAATGTAGGATGACAGGAAATGCGAGAAATGCAAGAAATGTTGAACACATACCTAAAATAGTATCCGTTAGCCCTTATTTAGTAAACTGCAAAATCATATAACTCTTTACAATGCACAAGTGTGAGAGACAAGCATCTTAGTGACCCTGCCTATAGTGTCCTACAAAAAAAACACCCCTAACAGCCTTTGATTTCTCATTTAAGCACATGCAAGACTCGTTATGCTTCTAGTGTGGTTCATCCTTTTCCCTGGTGCTCTCATCTAGAACTCTGCCCTCCTCTGTGCCATTTTATTGGTGGCCTTTGCAACCCAAATTCCCCTCTAAAACCGTTTAGATTAAAGTTGTCAAGAAAAAAATGCTGGAGTTTAAAACCAAATTTTGTCAACTGACACATTAATTTTCATGGGTAACACCAGGGCCTGGGTCTATTATTTAAATGAATCATGCAATTACTTTGGGCAGCAGAAGGGGGTGGGGGTTTAGTGTGTCATTTTATTGAACAGTACAGACTCTGACTTACACTTATTTGGACTCAATACGAGTACCTGATTATATCATTTTATATTATTTTCACGCACTAACAATATTTACTTTTAACATCTGACAAGGTACAGTGGAACCTCGGGTCATGACCATAATTCGTTCCAAAACTCTGGTCATAACCCGATTTGGTCATGACCCAAAGTAATTTCCCCAATAGGATTGTATGTAAATACAATTAATCCGTTCCAGACCGTACGAACTATATGTAAATATATTTTCTTTAAAGATTTTTAAGCACAAAAATAGTTAATTATACCATAGAATGCACAGTGTAATAGTAAACTAAATGTAAAAACATTGAATAACACTGAGACAAACACCCAGGCTCCCTGCTCAGCTTCACGCGACCCTGCACTCGCTTGCGCTCTCTCTCGCGCACGTGTTCGCTTGCTCTCTCTCTCACTCTCTCTCTCTCCTGCACCGGCTTTCTCCTTCTGCTTCCTGCCTTCACAGCGAATGCACAGGTGCGTACGAACCGGAAGGGAAACTGGCTTATTTGTCACCCGAGTATGTGGTCGTGAACAGATGCAAGCGTTTGGCGAACTTTTTGGTCATAACCCGATTTGTATGTGTTCAGAGACGTTCGTGACCCGAGGTTCCACTGTACATGTAGTCTTCCTAAATCCCAGTTTGCACTGTACTCATCTTCTGTGTGTTTCTTTACTTTCCTCAGAAACAATTTTTTTCATGGGTGTTGACTTGTTATAAATTAGGGGATGAGGCTTACAAAATATATAATAATCTAACAATTACATGAACAGCAGCAACAATGTTAATAATGATAATAATCTTCAATCTGGTGTGGCATAGAAGACAAAGACACGGCCAAATTAAAATAAACAATCAAAATGGCAATAGGATTGAAGCTCACAAATACAGTACTAAAGACTGATTTAATTCAAACTAAAATCATCTCCCAAACTGGCTTACATTAAAGGTTGTGTTAAAACTTAAAAAAGCCAATATTGTTCTTCAGTGTTCACCCTCACCAGATTTGCTCTTGGTATACTACAATAAATACCGTAGATCCCGGAATATAAGCCAAGAATTTCGTCCTAGATTTTTGGCTTGGAGTTTGGGGGTCGGTTTATACAACGAGTATCGTTTCAGATTCAAGATTTCCAGCGCAATGCCGGTTTTGCCGATAAATATGGAAGTAAATAATGACGAAACCACAGAGCCATCTTTCAGATGAAGAAGTAACTTTGCATGCCGGTACTTTAAATTAAATAAAGAATTTATTCAAAAAAGTGTTTTAGTTGTTGATTTTATTAATAAAATTTATAATAAATTATCGGGAAGTTTAAAATAAATTGTTTTGATTTACGACCAACATCTTGCGTTATGACCCGAATGCAGTCACGTGTATCCGCTTGCGCAATTGTAAACAAACAACCGAGAGCGTTAGTAGCGTCAGTTGGAGCCCAGATACATGTGTTTGTGGATGTAATTTCGGTCATTGCAGTGATTTACCTATATATATAATTCACTAAGACCATGCAAGCAAGACACATAATTGCTAAGGAAGGAAGAGAAGGTAAAGAAAGCGATCACAATCGAAACGAAGATGGAAATTGTGTGGAAATATGAGAGTGCTGTTCGTGTGACCGATCTCGCTAATATGTACAGCATGTCGAAATCCACCATCTCGCCAATTTTACAAAGAAAAGATTTGCATAAGGAGGCTCCTTCTAAACAATAACCACCTTCCGTTTCAATCTCCTCCTCCTCCCTTCCTGCAGCCCAAAGATGTCAAATTAAATGGTGAGTACAGTATGAAATTGTTGTTTCTAGAATAGAATAGAATGCCTTTTATTGTCACTATACACATCTACAATGAGATTAAAAGCAGCTCCTTCAGTGCAGAAAAAAAGTTCTATATAGGGCTTGTATGGTTGTTTTTTTAGCCTTAGCATAACGCCGGATCTGCGGCCACGCTTCTGCTTTCTTTCCCTCCTCTGTCTGCGTCGTCTCCTAGACCCAACAACAATCCACAGAGAGCCCGCTGGTCTCGCTATGTTGTCTGGGATGTTATGCGTGTGATGAAAAACACTCGAAACAGATGTCTGGCTCTGGACACCGATGTCTATAAGGTTCTGACAGGTGTAGCGGATGTTTGCCAAACCGATCGTGCACAAAGAAGAAAAAAAAAAAAAAGTACAAAAACAACAAAAAAGTGCACTGAAAAGAAGAGCCCTGAGCCGCTGCGACCATGCGCGCCGCCATGTGCCTAGCTTAATCTAGCCTACTTCTGGTAGGCTAGGCACTTTTTATAACTTTTTGGTTAGTACATTAGAAAAATTATTGGTGTTTTGGTAAATTATGCACATTATACAACCCTTTTTTATTATGAAAAGGTTAAGTAAGTGTTGCAGTGGGAGGTTCGGAACGAATTATGGGTTAGCCTTCGCGAACGAATTAAGTTCGTAATTCAAGGGTCCACTGTATTGCATATTTAAGTTAGTCAAATTTATAACGAGTCTCCGTAAATCCACCTGCCGATATACCGTATTTGCGTATATAGTTTCAACACAAAGGTTTCATTTTACCAAACTTCTCCGCAATCACTTCCTGGTTTCCATTAAAAATGCCGGCAGTCTCAAATTCTCGCAGATAAACATGATAAATATACTTGAAGAGACACTTTTAAGGAAATTTAGAAAATTTTGCTTGGAGAAGGGGGTCGGCTTAAATACCGGTCATCGGCAAATACATGTAATTTAGTAGGTAGAGAAGGGGGTCGGCTAATATACCGAGTCGGCTTATATTCCGGGATCTACTGTAAGAATGTTGGTTAAATGCTTAAATGTTTTCATTATACTTCACTGTAATTGAATTTTTGTGATTATTTTAAGTTTGCCTATTTGTTTTGTTAATTGAAATGAAATGTACATCTTAACAACATGCCTTGTTATGCTTTATAACTAGAGTATCACCATCATCATGAGGCACCTGTTTAGTTGGAAGTTTGGTTGGGGTTACCATTGTAATTGAACTGGTAATTCTATTATGGATAACAGATAGCTTTTTTTCCCAACTTTTTTGTCCCAGTGATACTAGGAGCTCTGTTGTCTGGGGCTTCATGCCCCTGGTAGGGTCACCCAAGGCAAACTGGTCCTAGGAAAGGGATGAGACAAACAGCGGTTCAACCAAACCTCCTATGAAGAACAAAAACCTTGGACGACATTTTCCCTCGCCTGGACGCGGGTCACCGGGGCTCCCCTCTGGAGCCAGGCCTGGAGATGGGGCTCGATGGCGAGTGCCTGGTGGCCGGGCCTGCATCCATGAGACGCCGCCGGGAACGGCCCGAAGAGACAATGTGGGTCCCCCTTCCCATGGGCTCACTGCCTGTAGGAGGGGCCAAGGAGGTCAGATGCAGTGTGAGTTGGGTGGTGGCCGAAGGTGGGGACCTTGGCAGTCTGATTCTTGGCAACAGAAGCTGGCTCTTGGGATGTGGAATTTCACCTCTCTGAAGAGGAAGGAGCCTGAGCTAGTGCGCGAGGTCGAGAGGTTCCGGCTAGATATAGTCGGCCTCACCTCGACGCACAGCTTGAACTCCTTCCCCTTCAGAGAGGTGACATTCCATGTCCCAAGAGCCAGCTTCTGTAACCGAGGATTGGAACGCCAAGGTGAATCTCCTTGAGAGGGGCTGGACTCTCTACCACTCTGGAGTTGCCCACGGTGAGAGGCACCGAGCGGGTGTGATCATACTTATTGCCCCCAACTTGGTGCCTGTTCATTGGGGTTTACCCCGGTGGACGAGAGGGTAGCCTCCTTCCGCCTTTGGAGGGGGGGGTTGGGAGTGTTTGGGGGGGAGGTTTGTGTCCTGTTGTTTGTGCGTATGCGCCAAACAGCAGTTTGGAATACCAACCCCTTTTGGAGTCCCTGGAGAGGGTGCTAGAGGGCATACCTTCTGGGGACTCCCTTGTACTGCTGGGAGACTTCAATGCTCATGTGGGCAATGACAGTGAGAAATGGAAGGGCGTGATTGGGAGGAATGGCCCCTCCGATCTGAACCCGAGCAGTGTTTTGTTATTGGACTTCTGTGCTCGTCACGGATTGTCCATAATGAACACCATGTTCAAGCATAGGAGTGTTCATATGTGCACTTGGCACCAGGACACCGTAGGCCTCAGTTTGATGATTGACTTTGTGGTCGTGTCGTCGGACTTGCGGCCGCATGTCTTGGACACTCGGGTGAAGAGAGGGGCAGAGTTGTCAACTGATCACCACCTGGTGGTGAGTAGGCTTCGATGGTGGGGGAGGATGCCAGTCAGGCCTGGTAGGCCCAAACGTGTTGTGAGGGTCTGCTGGGAACGTCTGGCAGAGTCCCCTGTCAAAAGTAGCTTCAACTCACACCTCTGGCATTGAGTCCAAATGGGCCATGTTCCGTGCCTCTATTATTGAGGCGGCTGACCGGAGCTGCGGCCATAAGGTGGTCGGTGCCTGTCGTGGCGGCAATCCCCGAACCTGTTGGTGGACACCAGTGGTAAGGGATGCCGTCAAGCTGAAGAAGGAGTCCTACCGGACCCTTTTGTCCTGTGGATCTCTGGAGGCAGCTGATAGGTGCCGGCAGGCCAAGCGGAATGCGGCTTCAGTGGTTGCTGAGGCAAAAACTCGGCTGTGGGAGGAGTTTGGGGAGGCCATGGAGAACGACTTTCGGACGGCTTCGAGGAGATTCTGGTCCACCGTCCGGCGTCTCAGTGAGGTGAAGCAGTGCAGTGTCAACACTGTATATGGTGGGGATGGTGCGCTGCTGACCTCGACTCGGGATGTTGTGGGTTGGTGGAGGGAGTACTTCGAAGACCTCCTCAATCCCACTAACATGCCTTCCAATGAGGAAGCAGAGCCTGGGTACTCGGAGGTGGGCTCCTGCATCTCTGGGACTGAGGTCGCCGAGGTGGTTAAAAAAACTCCTTGGTGGCAGGGCCCCAGGGGTGGATGAGATACGCCCGGAGTTCCTTAACGCTCTGGATGTTGTAGGACTGTCTTGGCTGACATGTCTCTGCAACATCGCATGGACATCTGGAACAGTGCCTCTGGGTTGGCAGATCACACTCCTTAGCCTCCTTGGAAAAGTCTATTCGGGGGTTCTGGAGAGGAGGGTCCGTCGGATAGTCAAACCTTGGATTCATGAGGAACAGTGTGGTTTTCGTCCTGGTCGCGGAACAGTGGACCAGCTCTACACCCTTAGCAGGGTCCTGGAGGGTGCATGGGAGTTTGCCCAACCAATCTACATGTGTTTTGTGGACTTGGAAAAGGCGTTCAACCATGTCCCTCGGGGAATCCTGTGGGGGGTGCTCCGGGAGTATGGGGTACCGGACCCCCTGATAAGGGCTGTTCGGTCCCTGTACAACCAGTGTCAGAGCTTGGTCCGCATTGCCGGCAGTAAGTCGAACCATTTCCAGTGAGAGTTGGACTCCGCCAAGGCTTCCCTTTGTCGCCGATTTTGTTCATAACTTTTATGGACAGAATTTCTAGGCACAGCCAGGGTGTTGAGGGGGTCCGGATTGGTGGACTCAGGATTGGGTCACTGCTTTTTGCAGATAATGTTGTTCTGTTTGCTTCTTCAGGCCGTGATCTTCAGCTCTCTTTGAATCGGTTTGCAGCTGAGTGTGAAGTGGCTGGGATGAGAATCAGCACCTCCAAATCCGAGACCATGGTCCTCAGCCGGAAAAGGGTGGAGTGCCCTCTCAGGGTTGGGAGCGAGATCCTGCCCCAAGTGGAGGAGTTCAAGTATCTCGGGGTCTTGCTCATGAGTGAGGGAAGAATGGAGCGTGAGATCGACAGGCGGATCGGTACCGCATCCGCAGTGATGCAGGCTCTGCATCAGTCTGTCGTGGTGAAAAAGGAGCTGAGCCGTAAGGCAAAGCTCTCAATTTACCAGTCGATCTACATTCCTACCCTCACCTATGGTCATGAGCTATAGGTAGTGACTGAAAGAACGAGATCGCAAATACAAGCGGACGAAATGAGTTTCCTCAACAGGGTGTCTGGGCTTTCCCTTAAAGTTAGGATGAGAAGCTCAGTCATCCGGGAGGGGCTCAGAGTACAACCGCTGCTCCTCCGCATCGAGAGGAGTGAGATGAGGTGGCTCGGGCATCTGTTCAGGGTGCCTCCTGGACGCCTCCCTGGCGAGGTGTTCCGGGCATGTCCAACCGGGAGGAGGCCCCAGGGAAGACCCACGACACGCTGGAGGGACTATGTCTCCTGGCTGGCCAGGGAACGCCTCGGGATTCCTCCGGAAGAGCTAGAAGTGGCTGGGGAGAGGGAAGTCTGGGCATCTCTGCTCAAGTTGCTGCCCCTGCAACCCGACCTCTGATAAGGGGATGAGGATGGATGGATGGATGGATAGATAATACAGCCTAATTCCTACACATTTTCTATACTGTCATCCTTCATGAGTATATTTTTCTAAGACGGTTTTGTAAATGGACTTTGCTATAAGCAATCAAACAACCCCCTTCACATTGTCAAACTGTAAATTCACTTTTTTGCAAAAACCCCTCCATGTTTTGCTTTTCCTAGTCCTTGCTCCTCCCATCTGTCTCCAGGATTCAAACTTAAAGTCTGGCAATGATGTTGTACAGCTTCACATATAACAGCAGACACGCTAGAGCTAGCCCTGGGTAACACTGTTTTGTAAAGTTTATGGTAACACCACCGGGTTACTGGTCACATTGGAGTGGAACATGATATCACGAGTGTTTTTATGATTTGTATTTTCCATTAATCTTCTTTGTGTTTTGCTGAACACAGTTCATTGTATAACACATTTTAAAAGAACGTATAATTTATTAGTGACACCATTTTTTCTTTAATGGCCTCAGTCATTTATTAAATTTAGTAATACGATGTGGGTGTTTGTTGTTTGGTCTCTAGGGTCTAATTTCATTCATTTAAATCATTGCTCTAGTCTCTGACTTTCAATTTTTCATCCCATTTTGGATTTTGGCTATTTCCTTGACTTCTCACATCGACCAGTTATTTCATTCCTCAGTATAAAATCTCGGGTCTCAATATGAGTGACCCTGAAATGCGTTGAGTTTATCATGACATTTGTGGATTACAGCATGATGTAAAAGAAATAAAAACATGTATTAGTAGAATAATGAAGTCTATCAGACTGAAGATATAGTAAATAATTTAAATCAGAGATTTGACCACATAGATGCTGCTGCTGTTGGTGCTAATAGCAGCTGCCATTCTAAAGAGACATCCAGTCCTCACCCTGCACATTATTTGGGTGACATAAAATATGCAAAGGCTTTCTTAAACACTGTCATATGACAGTTAAAACTGTCTTCTCTGTATTTAAAAAAAACGAAAGGGCTAAATTACATTTTTATTTTTTCACTATTGGATTACAAGCCCCATGAATGGGTGTCCATTATTTAAGACACAAACAACCACTTGTTGCGACTCCTTAGAGAATGATTCCTTAACACTAGAATCCCTGAAGCCTATGAAAAAAGTTGTAATCCCGGACCACCTGAAATCCCTTCGCACCTCTCCATTATCGTCTTTGTTTGGTAAATGTGTCGATCAGCACAAGCAGCCTGCTATCCCATTCCCTCCAGGCACAGCTAACCTTTACAAGTACCAGAAGTTTATACCAGCTGTTAAAGACATTTGCAAAACAAAAGACGCTAATAGAGAAGTACAAAGGAATTTAAGGTGGCCCCAGGATTACCACGTTTTTCGTAGGCTTCAGGGATTCTAGTGTTAAAGAATTCAACAAAAAAATTTAGATGTAACTGTTTATTCAGAAATTGCAGTAAACCACTTATTCAAGTTTCACACGGATTTCACATTGGGTCTAAACCTGCCAACAAATATATCATAATGTTTAGTATGCTTATAGAGACATTAGTCTCTAAGAATTGCTTTTATTTCCCTATTTAAAAATGTCCTGACAACTGAAATAAAATAAGAATTAGCTGGACATAATATTGTAAAAACTTTAGATGAACAGATAGATGTGACACAGAAAGCGAGAACTACATTGGTGGGACAACGTTTTGAGCTTAGGTCAGAAAGGGGTGCTTATTCAAAACCTCTAGAAATTAAACCTACCATTTCATCTTTTGGACTAACAAAAACATTAGTCTATGAGACAGGTAATGACGTAAAAAAGAAAAGATTTGTTTGTTGCGGTAGTACACGGTATGTAGTATCAAGCTGTCTTAAACACAAGGAAACTGAAGTGCCCACTTCTTTTAAGAGTTAGTGGGGCGGGCACTTATAGTCAAGCCCTGCCAAAAATATACTACTAGTACTTGCAAAGGTTGATAAAATTAAAAGTGCTATGATTGATTGTGGGACTACAGATAATTTTATATGTACAGCAATGCTCTAGACATTTGATATATATATATTGGATAAGTATATTGGATATACTGTATACAGTGGAATAAGTATATATTGGACATATACCTAAATTCAAACACCACGCTCTCTCAATTGATGGTAAACCCACTGGTGGATTAGAATTATTACACTCCATTTACAGTTAATCATTGGTTTATTTCACTCTGAGTCCATCACCTTTTTCATAATTCAATCCCAAATTGAACATATTATTTTAGATATTCCATGATTACAAAAAATACAATCCAGGAGTAAACTACTTTAAGAAGGATACTGAAAGATGTGGAAAATTGTTTTGGTGAATGGTCACACAAACCTGTAGCCAGTACAGTTACAAACATAAATATCTTACCTAACGAGTACATCAAGTTCCAATATGTATTTAAGAAAGATTTTTTAAAAGACTTTTATGCAAATATATTTGCCCTACTGAATCACTTCTAGATGCACCCTTGCTTAAAGGAAAAATCCATGATTTGACCAAACCAGAACCAGAAACCTTGGAAAATTATATTCAGTCCTATTGCGGCCTAGATTTTCTTATGACAAGGGTTCAACCTTGTATCGACTACAGAGAATTTAACAGAATAACTGTAAAAAAAACTATGCTCTTCCTCTCATTTCATTATTAAATCAAGTGTTGGGGCCAAATGACTTTACGAAGTTAAGATTAACGCGGTGCCTATCATTCATCCTTATACATGACGACAATGAATGGAAAACTGCGTTCAATAATACAAATGACCATTATGAATACCATGTCATGCTGTATAGACTGGCCAATAACATGCAGTTTTCCAATCTTTCGTTAATGAAGTATTCCAGGACTTCAAGTAGGTATTGGTCTATATGACATTTTAACTTGTTCCTAAAGCCACATGTGTAAATTTAAAATAGAATGTTACAAACATTTGGACTCTGTAAGCATTGATATTTAAAACACTGTTCCACAGCAACCACTTTTAGAATTGCAGTGTTGTGTGATTCAGTATTCTACAGTATAGTTTCAGTTTGTTAGCACTCTTATTAAAATGCTGTATTCCGCCCCTTGATTCTCTTTTAGAACAGTTTCTCCCACATCACATTTCCACTTAAAGAAGGATTAAAATTTGTCCTGGTGGATGTTTCACAGTTTGAACTGTTCTCACCTTTTTCATTTGTAATTTACAGGCTAAGATTTACATGTCAGCCATTCATGGCCCATTACATGTTAACTTCTTTGCTTTGTGAAGATGGGAAGGGTGTTAATAAATCTATTATAAGTCCTGAGGGCCTATTTTCTCTATAATTGTGGATTCCTCTGATTTTTTTCCAGTATGACAGTATAAAGTTAAATTTAATTAAAGATTTTTTTCTTTCCAGTCATACATGTGTGGAAAGACTCTTTATATCTGTCAGATTTTCATTTTCCATTACAACGGGACTTACCTTTTAAGTCCATGAATTGTACTTAAGCTGTTATATTGCCGTATGATTTTGCTAGTGTTGTTTAGAGACAGCTCATGCCTCATTGTCTCTCTAACTGGCAGACATTATGCCACACCATTCTTACAAATGTCTATTATGTAAAACTGTAATCTAGTATATACTAAGTGCAGCAAGTAATTTGAGTCACAAGCTGCCTCTCAAGGTGAAGGATAAATTGCAGGCATAAATAGTCTGGGACATAAAATACTTATGACGGATACAAAGTATTACAAATGTCGTTTGATGTATGTTTAGTAAACAATACTATTCTATGTATCAATTAATATTTATCATGCTATTGTAGAGATCACTTTGGTGGAAATTTTATGAAGCAACCATCCAGAAGATAAACAAGTTTTAAAGAAGCAGGGAAATTCATCGTCAGAAGATAGGCAAGGGTTGTGTTATGAACTTTAGAGTTCCCAAGCAAGAAAGTCTCAAAAATAAAATGTCCACTAGAGTGAGAAATATCATCAAACCCTAGTTAGTTACAAAAAGGACAACATAAGACATTTTATAAAAGGGTCCAAAATCCACAAAATGATCTGCAACAAAATAAGCTCAGAAGATTGCAATAGGAAGATTTTCAAAATACACATTCCAAATACAATACACACGTTACCAAGTCAAAATCCATGAGGCAATGTCAAAAAACAGAGCACAGGTTCAAAAAGTTCGGACATGAATGTCAGTAGACTATGTGCCCAAGGGACCAAGTTATCCAAACTATTCTATAACATTTCAGAAATTATTTACCACTCTGATGGTGATCTTTTTGATCATACAATAGGTCATTATGACAGTAATTGACAAGAGGAATTATGGTATTTGAGGGTTCATGTAGCGTGCCCCTTTCTCTAGCACAATTTGACTCAAAAACTAATCAGCACATCGTAATTTCATAACAGGCTTAAGTTTTGAGTTTGGTATTTTTTCAGTCTGGCCATTTTAGCTCTAAACTGTGACACACAGATACACACCCATCATCGAGATATCAATGTTTTCAGTGGCCTAGGACCCTAAAACGCCAAGATCCGTCGAAAAACCAAGATTGAAATTTTTGATGAATATAAAGCTTTTGCTACCCCCATAGACAATAGGTTATGGTGCGGGAGGGCACAAAGCAAAAATACAGATAATCATAAAAGCACAGAATAAACACTAGAGAAACCTCATCACACCACAAGTGCATTCATAATCAACCACTAGAGGCTATGAGGTTTTCCTCAGCTTTTACAGGACTGAGGGCAGTCTCTTGACAGTGAAGGGTGGGTGGCCCTGCCTTTTGGGGGACCACCCACAAAACACATGGAACATAAAAGAAGATACTGAGAAACAAAATGACCAACAATGTTAAAATTAACAAAGGCATCAAAAATGAAAAGGAAAGACATCAAAATGACATTTGAACCCCAGCCAGGGGAGGAACCCTGGCTGAAATTCAAGAGGTTGTTATTGCCAAAAAGGTCAAAAAACAAATATTAAAAATGAAAATGAAAGTTGAAATACTGAAGTCAAAAACATAACAGCAAGGTCAAAACTGATTAACAAAAAAAAAAAAAAATCCCTAACCAAAAAGTATTCGAAAATGTTTGGGGATCGATTTGATTTTCTGTTTGTTTGTCATTACTACTAAAATCGAAGAAATACAATGTTTATATACTGTTATGAACCCTCCCTTATTCTGTTTCTCTTCTTGGTATCCTCATGTAGTACTTGGCACCAATGCTGTACTGCCAAGATCTTTGCCTACCATGTCATCTCAGATAAAGGAGCACTGGAATCATGGTGTAGAAGAGTCCTTTCATCATAATAGGCGGCCCAACACTGACTCAGCTGTAGAATGGCCAAGGTCTTCAGGCCTCTGACTGTGACTGGATTGTCTGACTTCTTTTCTACAATCTGGGAGTTGTTCTAGAATAAACTGAGAGACAGATATTGTTTTTCTTTTATGTTAATTTGTTCCTACTTTTTTTTGATGTATTTGAACAAATTTGTATCCTTATATATAGTTCTGCATTTAGTGAGTAGTATAAGCTATTCTTGCAATTTGCCTAGAGAGTGCTCTGCAACTGAACTTGGTGAGAAGCAGTGTTCAAGAACATAGCAGTTTGTACTGTTATATTGTATTTCTGAGGTAGCTATGATAGACTGGCCCTTTAGCTCTATGAAGAGGATCACTTGTGTTCTGTTTTGAGTATTGTACTTACCCCATTTTTGACACCCATTGCATGTCTAGCCTACCTGGAAGGGGATGTCTCTCTCTCTCTCTGAATTGCCTTCTTCCATTTTTTCCCTAGAAGGATTATTTTTTTGGGTTGAGCGAGTTTTTTCTTGTCTTCATAGTGTCAAGGCTGGGGAGTGTCAAAAACTGGACCTATTAAGGCCAATTGAGGCATTCCTTGTATGATTTTGGGCTAAACAAGAAATAAATGGATGTCATTGTTGCTGCTGTTTTTAGAATTTGTTCAAAAGCATGGATTCTGAAGATGCTGTGCTGCCATCTTAAACAGAGATTACATGATAATGTCATGCATTGTGCTGTTGTCGATCAAGTGACTGTCAGCAGATGTAGAAATTTTAAACATATTGCCTCAGACACAAGAAAACATTACAGTAATGGCAAAAAATTCCAAAATGGCACAGTGATGATGTAACCTTTACAATGATAAAATAATGACTCCAAAAACTAAGCCCCAAATATGAACAAATGGTCATAAATAAACTCTGCAAAGAATACACCATCAGAATGTGCTTTACAGAATACCAATTTGAGCATTTGAGTTAAAAATGCTATGGCTGAATGAATTTTTATAAATGTTTCAGTCTTTAGTCTTTCAAATTTAATTCAAAATTATACTGAGGGTGCTTAAACCATTCATTAATTTTCTGAACATACTTGTTCAACTATCAGGTTTCTGGCAGCAGAAGACTATGCCAGAAGCACTGGCACAGGACACACGAACACCCACACAAATGGAGAGTTGTCAATCAACACAAAATCATTTCATTTGGGTGTGGGAGTAAAGACCAAAAATGACTGCACCAGGATTTGAAAGCAGGACTTTTGAGCCTTGAGGCAGCAATGCTGTAAACTATCCTTGTCTGTGCTACAATTGCCTGGATATGATGATTATTTGCTAGAATCTGATGATAGCCAGAAATTAGTCAGAAGGTAAATTTCCAAGTAGCTAAGTAAATTATTGAAATAAAAAGCAAAGGCATTTTTTAATAACCTGAATAACCTAAAGTATAGACATTTAAGTAAAGGCAGCCAAAAGTATGTAAATGGAAGGATAGTTGGCACATCTGTCTATTTCAACCAATACAATAAAGAGGTGTAATGTCACAAAAGACACCTCTGTTCATCAAACCACACATGTAAAAACTGCTATCAGATAGCAAACATCTGAAAAAAGTGAGTGAACAATAGCTTATACTCTGTTGCAAAATATAGAAGCAATATAACTAAACCTTCAAAAGAAATAATCAAGTGACATAACTTATGTAAACCACAATTTCTTTGAGGCGGTACTAAATGAAAGGTTCTCTGTGAAAACCCTTTTTGAAAATAGAATTTTGTGCAATGTCTGTGATCTGAAAATTTACTGTAAACATTAAGGGTATGTTTCTGTTTATCTCTTATTGATTAAGCCAATAATATATTTAAATATTTTCATTACTCATAAATAGATTCAAAAGAAGAAATACCATCAAACATATTTCCTTTGGCTTTCTAAGAAAATTCTACATTGGGAAATAAACCTGCTCCAGTTCCTGGATGTTCCAGATCCTGATTGAGTCATGCTTTTCAGTTAGATTTAGGATTATGATGAATCTTTGTTTTGCCAGCTAAAAAAAATTTTAATTTCTGTTTAAGAATATTAATTTAAATATTTTATTTACTATATACACAGTAGTTATGGTGGTGTCATCTTGGATGATTTTTCAAATCATGTTGTTTTTACAGATTGCTCAGACAGATAGAAAGACTCCATCATGGGATGGCCAATGTCCACCCAGGGTTCTTATACTGAGAAGAGTGTGTCAGCCAAGAAGAAGAAGGAGAAGTTCTGAAGTGTAAATGGGTCTACACAAAGAAAGAAGATAATGCTGGTTAAGCCTCAGGGCAGTTCAGCCACCCATTTTGTATTTTTGTAAACATACTGCCTGTATATTGAGTTTAAAAGATGGGGGAACAGAGGGTTACGCTCAGTTACTACAAAACTAATTACAAACCTTAAGTATTAATAAAGAAATAAGGCATGACATGTTGAACTTGAAAAGCAGTTTCAATTGTTATGAATTGACTAAATGAATGATTATCTGCTTTCCAATTTAAATTCTGTGTATTATTTCATATTTATGTTAACAACTTAATACCATAGCTTATCCCCAAATCATGCTAAAAACTATAGTGAAATGTTTGTATATATTTTTGTATTTTTAAGATGTTCTGATAGATTGTTAGACCTAACCTGGAATATAAAATATAAAATGTGCAGCTTTTAAATCGCAAAACAAATCCTCGTTCTGTTGAGGTAAAACATTGCCTATGCTGTTTTCTTCCACAGTACATCTTATATGGTTTATTCAAGAGCTTTTTTTTTAACAAGGTCCTCTGATTTTAGTAAATAATTCAATTTGCTCTCCACCACAAAAAAAGTTATGAATACATTGATATATGTGCCTTAGACTGCGATGAGAGTGCAGCTGGTCCACACACAGCTGCGGAGGCACACAATTAACCACTCTGTCGCTCCCAGCAGTGCTCTGCTCTGACCCACAGTCCCATTATGATTTTGGAATCCAAGGCTGTTTCAATCAGACAGAGATGGGCTGATAATTGCAGGTGCAAATGTAACTTCAAGCCACTGCATCAGCTTACTGTTGACAAGGTATTCTTAATGTTGTTTGAAATGGTGAATACAAGGCTCTTATTATCTTAGTAATAATAAATACATCAATTTACACTGGCTATTTTTGCAATCACCACCAAATCATGAAATATTTGTCACTCAAAGACTTTCAGGATTTTAAACATTACAATTAACAATATCACAAACACTTTTATACAGAAACACATTTAAAACTTCACACTGTATACTAAACACTATAATCACAATTACAATAAAATAAGTAATCAATCATTTATTAATTATCTACCTTGTCATCATAATTCATTCAGAATTGACTACTTAGATTAGCTTATTTTGGTTAAAAAAATAGCTGGGGTTGGATGTTGTCCACTTTTTATTTTGGCTTTGATCCCCATGTTCCCTTCCGTAACAATCCCTCCACTTGTGTTTTGTATAATAAAAACATTATTATACAAATTAGGGAGATGGGGGCCTTTTGTTCCATATTAAAGATTGAAAAGAAGGAGAATGAAGCCAAATGATTTTAACATGTTAAAACTTTAGAACTATTAATGCAAAATTGTTTGAAGAAATAAAACACATTAAATACAATTACTTTTAGGATAGGACACATTTCACATTAATTTGACAAGAATAATATATTTTAAGCATTCTTGTGTTAACCTTTGCTATGAAAGCTCTTGCAAAATTAATTACTGTGTGATGCCATTTTTATGACACATAACTTTATACTTTGGGTTAAATTCAAGCTTTTAAATGTAATGGAGAACATTTTATCTTTTTGATAAGTACATATTTAACTTTTACCTACACTTGTATTTACAAGATACCTAACCTTTTTTAACTGGCCAAAAAGGCTTAGCCTTTGGGTGTTAGCCAAAGATGTCACTGAGTGGGATTTCAGAATGCTGTAGGCGACTAGGAGCGAGCTGAAGGGACCAAGTGGAGGTGATTACCCGCCAGGCCAGGGGGTGGCGGGGTGCTCTAAACCTTTGTCTGTTATTTCTGCAGATCAAATACGGGAAAACCTGCCTGACCTGACGTCACTTCCTGTTCCGGCACCCAGACTTATGTCACTTCCTGTTCCGGCACCTAGACTGACGTCACTTCCTGTTCCGGCACCCAGACTGACGTCACTTCCGGGTTACAAGATATAAAGTCCTCCATCTTGGCTAACTCAATCAGTTCAGTGTAGAACTCAAACAAGCAACATTGCTGTACCAAATCTAATCCTTTTGCAGCTAGGAACAATATACGGGTGGCTACCCCAAACCTTTTTAAGAGTGTTGAGACTCGTTCTTTTACTATATATATATACATATATATATACATACACATATACATACACACACATACATACACACACACACACACACAAAAAGCTTCAACAGTTCATCTGACAACTTGGCCTTGGACAATGGCCAAAATAACATTAAAATGGCTTATTCAATACATCAGCTTAAAATTGAAGTCATCTAACTTTCCTGAGTTTCATTTTAAACTAAATGTTTTTAATTTACTGAGGAAATCTTTCCCATTATGAACCCTGGTTAATTCTGACATACACGATTGTGCATCTCACTTTGCCAGACCACCATTTCGCATGTCCTTTATGAAACAATCTAGAAATTATACCCAATACTACATGTACAGAGGAGACCTGTGAGTGCAATCCAATCGGAGATATCTTATTTAATTCATTGTGCCACTTTGTACACCTATTTAATACTATAAAGAATCCTGTTTAACTGCAAGAACACCCCAAGTTATTTGAGGCATGGTCCTGGAAACAATCCTAAGGAATTTTGGGCTATGCTAACTCAAGAGCATTACATGACTCCTCCAGATTTTACAGCCACACGTTCTGGCAGTGAACTTCTTATTCCACCTCATCCCAAAGGTGCTCAGTTTATTTCAGATTTTGGGACTTTGCAGGCCACTGGAATAAATTCAAGGCCCAGTAACGTTTATAGAACAAGTTTCACATATTATCCTATTGGAAGTATCTATTTGAAAAAAACAAACACTGTTACTGTAATGAGACTGAAATGATCAGCAACAATGCTTAGTTATGCTGTACCATTCAAATGAAGTTCACATTCTACTGACAGGCATAATGTGTGCCATGAAATTGTTCCCCCTACCATTATACTGCTATCACTATCCTGTACTTCTTATCCAAGGTAGTGTGAATCCATGTGCTTTACCCTAAATTCTGACCCTACTATCAGTATGTCACAGCAGAAAACAAGATTTGTCAAATCAGGCAAAATTTTTCCAATCTTTTAATCTTGAATGAGCAAGTACATTCTCCTCTAATCACTCCATTAAATGAGGTTCATTTGTTTACAGAACCACTGCTCAATGGATGTGTTTTGTTTATTCCACTATTTTTTGGAAAATCTACAGACTACAGCGAGTGAAAATCCCAGGAATGCAGCTGTTTCTCAGATGCCTGAACAACCACGTCAGGCACCAACAATCATACCACCATTAACATCCATGGTGAATGCATTTAACAGGGAAAAATAATTCTTCATAATTTAAATAAATAATGCAAGAAAAGTCACACTTGAGTGTTGTCCTACTTTGAAGAAGAGTCTGCAGTGGATTAAGTCTACAAACACCTCTGACTTTTCTTTATTTTTATATAAAGTTCCTTTGTCTATAGCAATGTCATATTTTACATGCCCGTGGGCCTGATTTGCTGAAATATCACTGGCCAACATATTCTTTTTACAGACTGAACTTTACTCATAAACTTTTAAATCCCTTCCCATATTTTCTTTTTTGATACTGTCTAGATAATACATTTCCCAAACTTCAGACCCTCAGATTATTAGAAAAAATTGTCATCTGCTATATACTTGCCTTGGTCTACCCCTTTCCATTCAGAAGTCACAGATTTTGTTTTTCAAATTTTACTAACACAAGTCTTACAACAGGATACACCCTGCTGGTTGTGTGTAACTGTCAAAAACCTGCCAGCCAAATTCTAACTTGCATATGCCTTTCTCTAATGAAGATGAAAAATCAAGTTCCCATGCCATATCAGTATTAACCAAATCCATATTTAAAGTGCAAACAATAAAGGTGTGAACAGTTTAACAGAGACATAAATTCCCAATTAAGCAGATATGGCACAGTAACATTTAGATATCAGCACACATAGTCTTCACCAGACTGCCAGCAAAACAATGTCTCTACTCTTATACAACAGGCATCTGACAAAGGCATTGTGGAAAAACCCTAAAATATTAAGAAAAAAAAATACATATATAAAAAGACTGTAGGAAAACAACAACTATTGACAAATACAAAGGCATTTTAAAAACGAATGTCGTTTTGAAGTAAAGTGTTGTATGTTATTATTATTTGTTTCTTTGAGCAGAGTGCTGTTTCAATGTTCTGTTTTTTGAAAAAGAGAAAAATTATTAAAAATAAAAAAGCCTGGGTCACAAGTCCATTAAAGTTACACAGAGTTTGTGTAGCGTGAACAGACATAATATACTGTAAGTGGTTGTGTTTAAAGCCATCAGAGGGTGTGACTAAATGTCTACTGCTGCATATTTCACTTTGAAGGTGGCATTGTGGCAGGATACAGAATATTAGAACATGGCCAAATGTAGAGCAGCGTAATGTGGTTCAATCTGTCCATACCATGGGCACAGCAGTCAAAAAAGGTATGGTTGTATTACATATGGAGTACAATCTGGGTGACAGAAAATAATGTGGACTACATGATCAAGAAGGAAGCCCAATTAAACGTAATGGTATTGGACAGGAGCTGAAGGACACTGACTTGTTCTAGCTGTAGATGGATGACTTAGGTTGTCTGGTCAAGTTTGGATAAAGATTTATGAGGAAAAGTACTACTGAACTAAATGTTTGTTTTGGTTTTAAAACCAATAAGCATTTGAATAAATGAACAAGTGCATGAGGTTGTGTCACCATACTTTTTTGAAATAGCTTCATGTATACATAAAGCAGTATATTAATGATTTCATACAAATTAATGCAGTACATTCAGACAGACAGAGGTGCATTCCCAGATACACATTTATGGCACATGTCCTTTTATTTAAAACCAAACAAATAATTTAAAAAGCAGAATGTAACTAACATTCAAATGTATACCTATAAAAATAAACACATATATTATTATTAAAAATGTGAAAAAATATCAGTTTGTGGTAGACCAGTAAGAATTAGTATTTAAATTTGTAACAAAATACAACTATTTCCTAGGAGGCAGTAATACTGTATGAATCTTATTGTGAGTCTTAAGATTTCTTTTTATTTCTCAATTTAATTTCACTTTGCTTTAAAGCTGCTATTAAATATATCTGGATATTGCAGCAAACAGTTCAGCTTTGCTGTACTGACAGAGTACATGGTAATGGATATTATTTGTGATTAAGCCTGCAGGACTTTTCAGGGGTCCAATGAAGCAGTGTAGGTGTGCTTTGAGGGTTTTTGAAATAGAGAATGCAATTTGCAAGTAAAAATCCATGAAAACACACCACACAAATATGCAAATTTATGATTTGCAGAGTGAATGGCAAGTAGATGAATTAGCATAGCATTTCTTAAAATCTTACACTTTCTGGTTTGTCAGAGTAAGCTAGTATTTTTCACTTAGAATAGTACATAATACAGTATACAGAAATCTGGTCTGTTGAGTAGAAGTTAATGTCTGTGTGTTTACTCATACACTATTATTTGCCAACTATAACAACAACAAAATTCATCTGTATAGCATGTTTTCATTCAAATGATGTAGCTCAAAGTGCTTTACAAGATGAAGAAAGAAAAAAAATATAAAAATTAGACAATACTAATTACAAAGAATAAAGTAAAGTCCGAAAAAAAAAAAAAAAATTGCAGAGGGCCAGAGGAAAAAAAACAAAATCTGAAGGGGTTCCAAGGCCATGAGACTGTCCAGCCCCCACTAGGTATTCTACCTAACATAAATGATCTCAATCAGTCCTCAGGGTTTTCAGGCTATATACATTAGATGTTGGGGCAAAACAGTTTATTAGGATGCTGATGCTCAAGGTATATTTGTGTGTTAACTTTACTATCCAAGGTTTTGTAGATCAGTACATTGAAAAATCAACAGTAAAACAAAAATTTTAATGGATTCAACAGTATGTTTATCTATAGTAACATGGTACTGTTTAAGTTGAGAAGCAAAAACTAAACAGCCTTGTGCTAATAAAGACTTTCAAACACATCTACAAATGCGTCCATAACAGCACTGCAATGGAGTACACATTCCACAGTCAAATGTGAACTTCTCTTTGTAATCAGTAGTCTTACTGGCATGGTGGCTCATAAACAGAAAAAAGTATCAGTAGCGGAATTACTTTAATATTAAGAAAGTTTCTGTTTACACCCATGATATCAAAAAGTATAGGAAGCGAGCATCAAAAAAAATCAGAGAGCCATAGAGAGCTATTTGTGATCACATTAAACAGATAAAAATTTTTTTTTTTGAGCCAAACACAATCTGTCAACAGCAGTTACAAATAATAACAAGCCAAACCTTCTCAATTCAGAGTGAAAAAAGCTTCACTTTCCTGATTTATTTTAGTTCAAATAATCTAAATCATACAGTACATACAACAACTTATCAACTTATGAATTCTAACACAATTAACTTTACTTCTGAAAATGCAACAGCATAATTCCAAGAAGTTCTTTCAGTATTTTAACAATAAAACAGTGGTCAAAGAAAAGGACAAGAGTATTAGGGCATTAAGAGAGAAATAAAATTTACAGAAAAGGAATAAAGCAAATGTTCTCATCTCCTTTTTTTAAAAAAAAGTTTTCATGTGTACAGATAATGGAATCCTCAAGAGTAAACTATAGGAAATGTTAATAAAATGCTAATAATCAGAAGATTGCAGCAGAAGACAAACACTATAAGGTTTAAGAAAGATGAAATCAAACTGAATTATGCTCACTAGGTAACACTTGGCTTTCAGTTTTCAAGGAACCAACTGAGTAAATATTTAAGACTTTAACATGAATGTCTACTGTATGTGTTTTGGTGTGTCTGCTTATAATGGGAAAAGTACCTATTGTCATTATCATGTCTGTCTGAAAGAAAAAAATTCAGCTCTCAGTGGACCAATTTTCATTGCAATTTGACACACATACTCTTCAAGGAAATTTGACAAGCAAGTGCAATTTTAGTTGAGAGATCTCTAATAAGGTGTACTGTACAAAGTGTTTTGATTTTAAAAAATCCCACCAATAACCACTGGTTGATTTTTAAACTCATCTATCTTAAAACAGAAACTTTCTATGCATTAGTTGACTGTTTTAAATTTACCTTGAGAGAAATTACTTTTATTTTTTTTCTGGCTAACCATATATTTATTGAATATGGGTTATCAACACTCTGATTTTATGAACTTAAGGTCCTTTTTGATGCATTGTATACTGCTTTGTTGCAAAGTCCAAAATTTATTTACATTTTGCCACAATGTCATTTTGTTTTTGCAATGGACACTGCCATTTTAGGCTATTGTATTAGAGTTTACAATAGGAACCAATCTCTGAATTTCCTGAAGCGCGCTAGTTTGTGATTTCATCAGGACACCGGTTTACAGGTTGACTTCTGTGGTTCTGACAGATAAACTTAATTTACCCTGTTAACAAATTTCTGCTTGATTTTTGACTGAGTTCCATTTTTTTCTTGGTATCAGACCTTGGCCTGCTCTTGACCCGCACATCTTCATTTTCTCTTTACTGCCCCTGTCAAGTCACTCACTACAAGTACAAGTAAGTGAAATGACACATACACAGCTTCTGCCTGATACTATACAAGATGTGGAAGCAGTCTGTACAAAACTCTGTCGCAACAACTCAGTTCTCCTACTGTTTGAGAACATAAAAGGTAAGCTAAATGATCTTTGTGTTCATTTTAAATGATCTTTGTGTTCATTATAAAAGTGAAAGGGTCCTTCAAACTTTGGTTTGTGTAGCAAAATTGTTAAACAATGAATATTCATAAAATGAAAACTTTGTTACACAAAATGCTCTGTAGAAAAAGCTTCTCTGTAGAAGAGCAGAAAGGTCACAAAGGGAGTTTACCTTCAAAAATAGACAATTCAATGGCAAACAAGTATGAAATACACAATTCCCAAAGAGAAGTAAAAAAAACCAAAAAAAAACCAGAGGAAATAACTCAAAAATACATTACACAGCGATAATCAAAAAAGAACTCACCAGAGCCTACCATATATAGAAAAATTTTCGGAACCCTTCTTAATTCTTTAGATTTTTGTTTATCATTGGCTGAGCTTTCAAAGTAGCAACTTCCTTTTAATATATGACATGCCTTATGGAAACAGTAGTATTTCAGCAGTGACATCAAGTTTATTGGATTAACAGAAAATATGCAAGGTGCATCATAACAAAATTAGACAGGTGCATAAATTTGGGAACCCCAACAGAGATATTACATCAATACTTAGTTGAGCCTCCTTTTGCAAATATAACAGCCTCTAGACGCCTCCTATAGCCTTTGACTAGTGTCTGGATTCTGGATGGAGGTTTTTTGACCATTCTTCCATACAAAATCTCTCCAGTGCATTTAAATTTGATGGCTACCGAGCATGGACAATCTGCTTCAAATCATCCCATAGATTTTCGATGATATTCAAGTCAGGAGACTGTGACGGCCATTCCAGAACATTGTACTTCTCCCTCTGTATGAATGCCTTTGTAGATTTTGAACTGTGTTTTGGGCCATTGTCTTGTTGAAATATCCAACCCCTGCATAACTTCAACTTTGTGACTGATGCTTGAACATCATCCTGAAGAATTTGTTGATATTGGGTTGAATTCATCTGACCCTCGTCTTTAACAAGGGCCCCAGTCCCTGAACTAGCCACACTACCCCACAGCATGATGGAACCTCCACTAAATTTGACAGTAGGTAGCAGGTGTTCTTCTTGGAATGCAGTGTTCTTTTTCTGCCATGCAAAGCGCTTTATGTTATAATGAAATAACTCAATTTTTGTCTCATCAGTCCAAAGCACTTTGTTCCAAAATGAATCTGGCTTGTCTAAATGAGCATTTGCATACAACAAGCGACTGTGTTTGTGGCGTGGGTGCAGAAAGGGCTTCTTTCTCATCACTCTGCCATACAGATGTTCTTTGTGCAAATTGCACTGAATTGAAGAACGATGTACAGATACACCATCTGCAGCAATTTGTTCTTGCAGGTCTTTGGAGGTGATCTGTGGGTTGTCTGTAACCGTTCTCACAATCCTGCGCATATGCCGCTCCTGTATTTTTCTTGGCCTGCCAGACCTGGGTTTAATAGCAACTGTGCCTGTGGCCTTCCATTTCCTCATTACATTCCTTACAGTTGAAACTGACAGTTTAAACCTTTGAAATAGCTTTTTGTAGCCTTCCCCTAAACCATGATACTGAACAATCTTTGTTTTCAGATCTTTTGAGAGTTGTTTTGAGGATCCCATGCTGTCACTCTTCAGAGGAGAGTCAAAGGGAAGCACAACTTGCAATTGACCACCTTAAATACCTTTTCTCATGATTGGACACACCTGTTTATGAAGTTCAAGGCTTAATGAGCTAATCCAACCAATTTGGTGTTGCAAGTAATCAGTATTGAGCAATTACATGCATTCAAATCAGCAAAATTACAAGGGTACCCAAATTTTTGCATTGCCAGTTTTTCACATTTGATTTAATTTCATACAACTAAATACTGCTTCACTAAAAATCTTTGTTTGGAAAACACCCAGTAGTCAGATGTTATTAGGAAATGAAAGACATACCACTGTTATCTTTTTTGTTGAAAGTAAATTATTATGCAGGCTGTACACATGATGTACTGCAAAGGAGTATATGTTACGTTATCTCAGCTTTTATAGAGTTGAGAACAGTCCCAAGATGGAGATGGAGAGGGGAGCTCACCTCTTGGGGAAACATCCACCAAATATATTAGAAAATAGACACATAGAAAATTAATGATACACAAAAGTAATAAAAACACTAAATAGTTCAAATAATCATCATAAATAACAACATTAATACAAACAAATGAATCAAACATGACCAAAAAAGACAAATAAATTTGAAGAGCAGCCAGGCGAAGGACCCTGGCTGACTCATACCATTTAAGGTGTCACCCGCTGCAGTCGGGTCCCAATTCAGGTGTTATCGTGTGGTGGGTGTGGTAACGCGCTATCAGTGCATGCTCCCAACCTCCTCCTCCTCTTACACAAACAATCAACAACTAACAAATGTTAATCAAATTGTTGTTATTTTGAAATCACTTGAGTCAGAATTTAGTGTCTGTGAAAGCTATTAGAGCCAGCACAAACTAATTGGAATATGCAAATATGTTATTTGTTAAAGTTTCAATTTTTATATACATGACATATTTAATGGTGAATCTTTTCAAGGGATATTTTAGTGTGGAGTATTTATTACATTGCCTCATTTTAAAGGAAATATCCCTTCACAAACTTCAATCCTCTCCTTTAAATTCTGTTACATTTATAGTTGTATTTTGCTATCTAATTAAACAATATAATATAAATCACATAAAACATATCCAGTTCATACAATAAGGCACCCATTTTCATAAATTAACTTTTTATAATGTATATTAATCAATCACAGTGAATATGCTGATTACCTGAACACTGATAGGATTAAGCTGCTTACTCTGCTGCATTGGGCATATGGGCAGGGATTAATGGTTTCGCAGCATGGTACCTACTTCAAAAATATACATTTTTGTTTTTAGATTTCTTTTAACAAATAAAAATCAATATACAAAGTTTGTAGTGGGACATCATTTCAATGAATATATGTATATGTTGTATTTACTCCTGCAGCTATAATTATTTGTGGAAGAGATGCTCTGTAGGACATCGCAGCCTAACTTTTGCTTGGTTTCTGAGATGAAAAGGGATCACACTATCAATACATTAAGCTGCCTGCAGGATCAGAAATCCTACCAACATCACAGGAAGATTCAATTTTCCACAATGATGGGCTACAACCTGCTAAACTGGCAGGATTTAGAGGATGTTTAAAGATGGTAAAAATAAAAAAAAAAATTAATTGTGAGATTCCTTTACAGTTTCAGTTCTTTGCAAACTGGTTGCAAAAATGTCTAGCTAGATTAACAGTATTACGTACAAATATGGTAAATATCATATTTACACATGCAAGTACAAAAGGGGACTAGATCCTATAACTGTATTTGCCATAATGGATCAAATAATCATACAAAAATGACACAGACATTATGAACTATGTCATATTACTATTTAGCTGCACTTTAACCTCACAAGGTATTTCAGGAATGATTCCATCTGCTGTTCACTCAGTTTTCCATCCCAGTCTCTTTGCAATTCACTTAAAATGTACCATAGCCACATCTCAAACCTGGTGGCCCAAGACTAAAAATAGTATCAGTCACACCACTCAGCGAAGTCAGATCAATGACAATTCTCAAAATGTATCCTTGATGCTCTTTAAGTAATTTCTAGAGGGAAATGTAAAAAGAACTGTTACCTTTGTAAACATTGGCTTTCCATGCTGGGTGACCATGGTGCATTGATCACAGTCCACTGTGATTGATGAGTTGTGGAATGATTCCTTGGAGTGTTTCAGAATGTAATGCAGATCTGTAACACCTCCTTCAAAGACAGTGCTGAAATATCGAGGGATGAGTGTTCTTCCAATAGCTGCAGGAAATAAAAGTAAATTTCGAGGATTACCATGTGGTGCAAACTTGGACCGCATTTTTCTTTAGTATCCATGAAACTTATACAAGCTCTCAGAAGCAGATAACACAACTGAACAGAATGTTTATTTTTTTATAAAAACAAAAGGAATAAAATAGGCTCCTTCAAACCATGCATTTGATGATGTACATGTCATATATATATGACACTTGGAGAAAAAACATGTTTAGTACAGTGAAGCTAGATTAACCACAGTGAAAGATAACAATTGATAGCAGAATTGAGAAACTGTAACATCTAAAAGGAGAAAAAAATGATCTGTAGTAATCACAACAGGAGAAAATTACAAACAAGCCTTAGCAATGGCTCAGTGCCACACGTGTTTTTATAAATTCAGTAAACACAATGGTCAAAAGATGCTGCATTACTGGTCATAAACAAAGTCCTCTGATCATATTTTATTCAGATCTCATTCTTCATTCACTACCATCTTTGTTTTATACAAATTTAGCTTTGCAGAAACAGAGACAAAACAAGAGAATGGTTTGAGTATCAGCAAAAGTCAATTGACAAGAGTTCATGAAATCTAGAAACCTAAACCAAGTTAAAAATTGGAATCCAAGTCTAAATTCATGTCTAAGTCTCTGCCAAATAAAATTCTAATATTCCTTTCTGTATTTCTTTATATTTGGTTCATGTGTACCTGCCATGTTTTGTTACTGCAACCTAATAATGTCACTCATTTTGTTGCCGGCCCACTGAAGTGCATTGAACTCGCATCTACATTGTTAGCAACATGGTGGTACCCATCAAGAAAACTCACAACAAAATGTCAGTGAAAGGACATTTACAAAAAAAAATCAAAACAAATAGAAAAACAACAACGGAAAAAAAAACCACACATATCCAATGTTTAAACAGATTATATCAGGAAGATAACAGCGTGACGTTTACATATATAAGGAACAGCTGAAGCTATGAATATGAACATGAATATTATTGGGATGAATTTTACAAACCTTAATCATAGCATTTAATAAAGAACAGGAACTGCCAAGCCACAAAATGTTTAATGGAATATTTCAAATGTGTGAAATACTGAATGCATGTGTTTTTTCCAGATCAGTTTAATTTGCAATCCTCTTTAATACAATTTGTTGAAGAAGCCAAATTAGCTTCCTACAAAGATATCTAGGGGAAAAGTATTGGCAATATTTATTTTAAAAACATAGGCTCGAATCACAATACAAGTACAGAGCAAGACAATTAACATATTCATTATCAGCAAAGTAATATACAATATGCATATTGTCCTTCTAAAACGATAAAGCAGTCTAAGATCTTGGTGGCAGCCCGAGTTTTATTAATTTACTTTATTGAAAGAACTTTTATCTTTAAAGAAGAAACACAGCACAATGACTTCAATTAAGAAAAAAAGAAATCTGTCAAGTATTATATTATGAGCATTATAATTCTAGCCTCAGTCTAAGTACCATTTTAGGAAAACCCACGGAGTTTCAGTTCTGCTCATCAATAATTAACAGCCGTTGGCTGTATTACTGATATATGAAACTCATGTGACTGCTGTCAACTGCATTCTTAGTTCATTCCAAGATACTGTCTTTGCTAATTCCAAAATGGATTTGTGTCACAACTCTTTGTGGAAAAACAACTTCATGTTATTCCCAAAGGACAAGCTCACATTCATACTGTATGTGAGCTTGTCCTTTGGGAATTGGTGTCCCCAGGAAGGGTTATGTTTCTGTTGGACTGGATTTGGCTTTCCACAACCCCTGTTGAAAAATGGCTGGATATATGCTTAATGAAACAAAGTAAAACAGGAAGGGTACAGGATTGTTTTTTAATACTGATGATTTTGTTGTAATTTTTTTCCCTACTCTTTATTAACTTTTTTTGGGCTTACACACAATGGCAGGACTGTAAAAAGCAAATGTAAATTGACAGGATTAACAGTCACTTGTTTCAGTTAGCACAGAACAGAACATATGCCTCTCAAGTAATGTGTATCCAAACACACAATTTACAAATAATTAACATCATGTTAATTAGTCACATTAATTTATGCCACTTTATGGAATCATTTCCTCAGAGTCCTCAGGAAGGTTGCCAGCAGTTTGAGCCAAAAGACTGTGAAATTTTGCTTGGAGTAACTGTAATAGCGGCTGGCTGCGTGTTTCACAGCGTGAGCATGAAGCAGCTGGGAGCTGTAAAGGCTGATTGAGTAACACCCAGAGCCACACTTGGATAATTGCTGACAAAGCATATTGAGCAGCAGCTAAACAATGAGGATCACCTCCATTCAGAGCACTGCTGGAAAGGACTCCGTGTTTAGTGGCCTGGTTTTTGCTCTTTCAAAAAAAAATAAAAAATAAAAAACAGAACTAAATAAAAGCTAAAGGCTTTTAAACGTGATATTACAGACACCTTCCAGCAGTTGATTGTTTAAAAAAGACAAATCTTAATTAAAGATGCCTTACTTATTAATTATACTGTGGCAGAATAAAAAGAAGACTGTGGCATACTTTTAAAACAATAAAAACAGACCCAATAATACAAAGCAAAAGGGCCTCTTGGGACCCCTAGCTTCTCCACTGCAGATTTTTACTAATATACACAATACCTACATGGCAAAAATCACCGGTGTTAAATTAACACTTAAAGAGTGTATATGGAAAAACTCTTTACATATACTGTATACAATTTTAATTGTTATTTTGAAATTAATTTAACACCGGTGATCTTGTTGTATATGTTTATCAGTAACAAAAAAAAAGTGTTTGAGCTGATCCAGATATCACTTACATCCTTCCACTAGCTTTCTGTCTTGCCTTGAAGTTACTGTATTTGTTAATTTGCTGGTTTAATTCGATCAGAGAATGGACAACAGTTTAAAGAGTTCTAAGAGAACAGGACATTTCTAGAAAAAGGCCATGGTGTCTCCTTGGTGTAGCCTTCCAGGAGATATGTTAGATGTACAGAGGACATAAGAGTGTTTGGAATGGCTAGACGACTACAAGTGTGATTTTAGTTGGTGCCACCCCACTTGCTGAAGGTGAGGTGAGCCATGGAATCACTGATGAATTTTATTTTACATCCTCCTAGGCAACAAATGTCAGCATGAAGGTCTACAGATGTAATATATGGGTCTGGCTACACATTAGAAAGGGCATGCAGCCTAGGAGCCATGTTTGAAAGTGTTGGTTTGGATCAAGAGAGTATGGATGGCAGGTAATGCAAACTAGAGTAGAAGCAGAAACTGTTAGTTAGGATTTAAATGGTATCAGAAACACATAAGTTGCAGTCCTGATTTATTTTTCATTTTTTGGCTGTTTCCATTGTTTTATTTGTTGCTTATAGCTTTTATAAACAACACACTTTTGCTACAAAACATGGAGGGACCAACAAAGAAGTGTCTGAGGTTTGATTCTCTTGGCAAAGGAAAGACTAAATAGTAAAGGCTAAAAAGGCTTGGTTTAAGCTTACATGTTGGTGTTGAGACTCTAGACTTCCATTTTTAGCGTAATGGTCTATGGCTGCCTTTAGACTGCTCTTTTCAACTGTCCTTCCTTATCACAATAATTGAAACTAATGCGGTTTTATCTTGTCATCTTTTTAAACAATCATTACAAATGGCCATTCCTTCCAGAGGTAAATTAAGTGAGACAAAAAAGAATTGCAGGCAAAAGGAGGAGGACAGATTAGTAAAGAGGTGAAATGGAGATGGTGTTAGACAAGGAGGAAAGCAAAGGAGCTGTCCAACCTGTAGACAAAACACCTATTCTTAGAGGAGGCCCTATGGGTGCTGTTCACTTCTACAACTCTTGCATATTGGCGGCTTTAATCAGTAAAAACTAAATGTGCTTATGATTAGAACGTTTAGGAATGATCATCCATGGTTTCCAGTCCCAAGTGGAAGCCATTCAATTCATACAAAATTCTCAGGCCTGACAAGGACAATTCATTTTTCCATGGGTTAAAATGACAAAGGTCAGAGAAGAATAAAAGTAGCCATATAAATAATCTAAGGAAGGGTACAAAGTGCCAGTCTCTGTCAGGTGCTTAAGAATTAAGTGGTAGCATGTAGCAGAGGAAAAGAAAGACACGGGAGAAAAAGAAAAGAAGAGCAAAGGACAAGAGGGAGAAACAGTATAGTGTGATGCATAAAGAAAACAGGACAGCTGTGTCATTGGGATACACATTAGGGATTAATTAAGGAGCCATATGATGAAGATGTAATCATGATTAGTGTGTTTAAAAAATCCATTGTATCCATAACTAAATACATTAATTTGAGTACATAAGTGCCATAAGATCCAAACTACGCAGTCTATATTCTAATGTGTAACTGTTTTGGGCATTTAATTACTACATAAAACTGTTCAAGCCAAATTTAGCTGCTATTACATAATGTTTTAGGTAAGGATAATAAGCACTTAGGTAAGCAGTCACTATTAAAAATTGTTACTGAGCCCTCAGTATGTTATTGTGTATTATTAGGATATAGCTGTAAATATAAATTCAAGTGTCTCTTCATGAGTTGAAAGATATGATCATGTATGTATTTTCATATGAATTATTTTATTATTTTGTACAATGCTTAGGCTAATTTCTATAATTCAAAGAGCTCTCTTTATTACACATAGTTATATTCAATATAATTATCCACAGGGGCGGCACAGTGGTGCAGTGGGTAGCGCTGCTGCCTCGCAGTTAGGAGACCCGGGTTCACTTCCCGGGTCCTCCCTGCATGGAGTTTGCATGTTCTCCCTGTTTCTGCTGGGTGCTCCAGTTTCCTCCCACAGTCCAAAGACATGCAGGTTAGGTGTATTGGCGATCCTAAATTGTCCTTGGTGCATGTGCCCTGTGGTGGGTTGGCACCCTGCCTGGGGTTTGTTTCCTGCCTTGCACCCTGTGTTGGCTGGGATTGGCTCCAGCAGACCCCCATGACCCTGTCATTAGGATGTAGCAGGTTGGATAATGGATGGATAATTATATACAGTGAACTTGGAAGGAATTCAGACCCTTCACTATTTTCTTCATTTTGCTATGTTGCAGCCTTGTACTAAAATCATTAAATTTTTTTCCTACATCAAACAACACTCACAACCCTGCAATAACAAAGCAGAAAACAGATTTTAGAATTTTTTTGTACATTCATGACAAATGAAAAACTGAATTTTTACTTTGACACAAGAATTCAATTTTACTCTGAAGCCTGGAGTCCTCTGGGGTATGACTTGACAAGATTTGCACACCTGGATTTGGGGATTGTTTTGCTGTTCTTCACTGCAGAATATCAAGCTCTGTCAGTTTGGATAGAGACCATCACTAGTAAGTTATTTTTAGGTCTCGCCAGAGATGTTGGATTGGGTTCAGGTTCAGGCTGTGTAACATGAGGACATTCTCAGAATTGTCCCAAAGCCACTCCTGTGTTGTCTCTGCTTTGTGATTAGAGTCATTGTCCTGTTGGAAGGTCCTCCAAGAAGGCTTTCATGTGTGTTTTACTGAGGAAAAGTTTCTGTCTGACCACTCTGTCATAAAGCTGAGATCGGTAGAGTGCTGCAGTGATAATTGTCCTTTTGGAAATTTCTTCCATCTCCATACACATTCTTTTGGTTCTTGATCACTACCGTGGTCTTTCACCCACAATTACTCAGTATGGCAAGGTGGCCAACTCTAGTAAGGGACTTGTTTGCTCCAAATTTATTGTATTACAAAGTATGAAGGCAACTGTACTCCTGGGAACCTTCAGTGCTGCAGGTATTATTGTAGCCTTCCCCAGATCTGAACTAATGGCTAATTCTGTTTTTAACCTCTGCACCCAATTTCTTTGACCTCATGACTTGGTTTTTTTGCTGTAATACACATTGTGAACTGAGGACTTCACAGAGACAGGTGAGTGTCTCTCCTTATATTGTCCAATCGATTGAATTCACCACATGTGGACTCCAAACAAAAACCAATGATGTTCAACAGAATGGGATGCACCTTAGCCACATGTTCAAGTGTCAAAGCAAAGGGTCTGAAGGGTTATGTGAATGTTATATTTCTACTTTTTTATTTTTGATAAATTTGCAACATGGTTCATTGATAATTAGAAAGCAGATTAAAAATATACAGTATTGATATTAGAAAATGGTTGGTATCAAACCTCCACTACTTTAATTACAGACAAAACTGGAAATAACTATGCCATTCTCAGTACTGCAGTGGAAAAACACCATAGAACAGAATGCAGCTAACAGTGGTAGGAAGTTATGGAAGGATGTTTTAATGAGAAGGTACTTATATTGTGCATATCTTCACCCTCTGCTTTGGTAATGCTCTTTTGTGGTATTGAGTGTGACACTAATTTGGGCTGTAGCATTTGATTAATATGGCCTTATATTAGGCCTGCAGCATCTGCTGTGATGTATAAAGCATTTAATACATTTATTTGTTGGTTGTTCTTTTTATTTTGGTTGCCTGGGCTTAAAGCAGTTCACTGGTTAATTCCAGTTTGGTTTTTGAGTAAAGGATATGCTATGTTAACATTAATTTGTTTTTTGGAGTATGGGATGTCTGCTGTTAGTGGCGCTGACCTCTTATTTTGAACATTCTTTTCAATCTATTGCTTCACTTATTTGAGTGTCAGCATCACTCCCATTCACTTATTTTAAATTCTTTTGATATCTTCTAACAAAACCAAGACTGGAGTTCATTCGGTTTTATATTATAATCATCACTGAGAGGACACAATTGCACATTTCTGTTTCCAAACTCTCACAACAACACTCTTCGGAAACAAGTAATAAACCTTGTTAAGCACCTCATTTCCAAAATAAATATTACAGATTTTTTTATTGCAAGATAGACATCCATCCACCAACTTGCTAGATCCACTCAGCCTAATATAACATACACTGTTACATTCTGCAAATTGGGAATTGCTAGTTAACCAAACATGTACATCTTTGGAGATTTGGGACAAAAACCGGAGTACACAGTGGAAACTCATGCGGACACGAGCAAACTCCATTTGTACGACAACTTCCTTTTAAAGCAGTGATCATTGTTATTCAAACAGTGTTACTAATGTTCTCACCTTTCCATTAGTGTCATGTTATTTTGATCCCTTTAGTGCTATGCATCAAGATTGTTAGCAATTTGCCTTCATGTTAACTGTAACACTCACTACATGAGAACATGAATCAACAAGGAATATCGTCACAATACAAAATTAACAAGGACAAAGAGTGTCAGATGTTCAATTTTGTGTGATGACCCTCATTATTTGTTACTATTTCACACATTAGATTCAGAGTTGGGTCATAGAACTGTGGTGGAAGTGGGGGTGCATCATGCCTTCTTACTAGATTAGATTAGATAAACTTTATTAATCAGGTTGAATGACTGGGAGTATTAATTTTTTGTTATAATTATAATTTTTTAAAATAAATAAACTACGCAGATTATGAAGTGGCCTTGTTCTGAGTGAACTTTAACATTTTCCAGATACAAATGAGCAAGTACTGCAGTTGTTTGCTTATAAACAAGAAAACTGAAAATAAAAAGTAGAAATCAGCCTTTAAACTCAATCTGCACCTTATTCATACAGTTCACTCTATAAATGTGTCTATTAAAGTCCAAGGTCAGAACATCCAGACAAGTGGATTAGCTTTCCTGCCTTCATGCACCCTCCTTGTTTAATTTGAGTAACCAAACACAAGAGCTTACAAAACTAGGTAAGAAAGAGTTAAGTACTAAAACAGGCACTTCTGAGCATCAAGGTGTTCTGCGTGTTAGTGAATGCTGGAATGCTTCCCTCTGCTGACTGATAGTGGCATGGTAAACTTCACAACACAGAAAGGCCTCCCAGCTGAAATTACGAAGCAGCAGGCATGCAGCAGAAGTTAAAGAAGGTATGTCAACACATTTGCTTGGCTTGAAACAGAAATCTGAGCACAGAAAATGGGAAATAATGAACAGAAGTCAGAAAAAGTTGGGACAGTATGGAAAAAAATTTTTACTTTGACTTTTATCTCATTGCAGATGGTATGAACCCAAGATAATTCATGTTTTGTCTAGTCAACTTCACTTCATTTGTTAATATACATTCATTCTTGCTTTTCAGGCCTGCAATACATCCCAAAAAAATCTTGGACGGGGGCAAATTAGGGCCAGTAAAATAAATAGTGATGTGATTTCAAACAGGTGATGTGCACAGGTGATTGTAATCTTGATTTGGTACAAAAGCTAAGTCTTTGAGGTGCAAAGATGGGCAGAGGATCTCCAGTTTGTCAACAAATGTGTGAGAAAATTATCAAAATGTTTTTAAATCAATGTTCCTCAAAGAAAGATTGGAAGGGATGTACATATTTCTCCCTCCACAGTGCATAATATCATTAAACGACTCAAGGAATCTGAAGGAATTTCGGTGTGTAAAGGGCAAGGGTGCAAGCCTAAACTGAACACCCGTGAGCTCGGATCCTTCAGACGGCACTGCATCAAGAACCATCACTCATCTATATTGGATATGACCACATGAGCAAGGGATTACTTTGCCAACCATTGTCAAGCACTGAAATATAGAGTTACATTCAAAAATGTCATTTTACACTTTACTGTGCAAAAAAGAAGCCTTATCTTAACCATATCTGTAAATAGCATCAACTTCTCCGGAGACACACAATCATACAATGAAAACATGTATTGTGGTCAGATGAATCAGTATTCCAGATATTTTTTGGAAGAAATGGACACCATGTGCTTTGGACCAAAGAAGAAAAGGACCAAAAAGACTGTTATAAGCAACAAATTCAAAAGCCAGGGTCAGTCTTTTATCATCTTTTCCAGAGACATCCATTAATTTTTCAACAAGACAATGCAAAACCGTACTGTGCACACATTACAAAGGCATAGCTGCAGCAGAAGAGGTGATGGGTAATGGACTGGCCTGCCTGCAGTCCTGACCTGTCCCCACTAGTGAATGTGTGGAGAACTTTGAAAGAAAATATGTAACAATGACCCTGTACTGTTGCACAACTTAAGATGTGTTTGCAAGAAAAATGGGACAAAATAACACCTGAAATGCTTCATCGCTTGGTATCATCAGCACCTTAACGTCTTAAGTGATGTGAGAAGGAATCGTGACATAACCAAGTGGTAAATGCTGTACTGTCCCAACATTTTTTGGACTGTTGCAGGCCTGAAATGCAGAAATGGATGTATATTAACAAATGAAATGAAGTTGTCCAGACAAAACATTAATATCTTGGGTTCATACTATCTGCTATTTGCATTTTCTGTACAGTTTCAAATTTTTCTGATTTTGGGTTGTAAGAAACGTGAACATTTTATCTTTGCTTCTGCTGATGGGTTACCTTTGGTGCTCATATTTTAATTTAAAATTCTGCTCTTGCCTACAGGCTTTTCATGCTAAACAACGTTCTTAAGCCTTGCTGATTGAATTAAAATTACAGAAAGTGTTAAGAGAAAACTAGAAGCAGATTGCAAATAGGTTCCAATGAAAAGTTAGAGATTTTTCACACAGAGTACTGCATTTGTAAAAGAAATCCAAAAGTAGTATTAAGAACTTTAGTTTGTGAAACACATAGATGCAGACCTTGCTATGTAGAGTATATGAATAATTTAAGAAATATACTGTCTTACAATTAACTCCTTCTGCTTGACCCCATTTTGTTGTAAACTTAGACAGTCGATCAACCGGCCAAAGTACATGAATCATTTAAGAAGACCTGTAAACTGTTTACATAAATGGTTTTCTGCCTTGAGAGACACATAAAATATCTGCAAATGATTTACCAAGAAGAGTAAAACAGGGTATTTAGAAACAGAAAAAAGAAATAAACTAAAGTAATACAAAAGAGGAATGCCAAAAAAAGGGGCAAAGTTTAAATGTAGCAGGCTGTATTGTTGTATGGGCTCTTACATTTGGCCAGCTTTAAAACATAGTAAAGGCAATATAAAATAAATAACCTGTGATACACAGTTCAATTCAATCACTTCAATCACAGGCTTACAACACTGTTTCAAATTTAAAGGAAAAAAAACAAAACAAAACTGCTACCTTTACAAATTATATAAGCCACACACATAACAATATATATTAGTTTAAACACAATGTAAACCAAAGCAATTTCACACTAATTAACATAAATGGATCCTAACAATATATGTGCATTAATATTATCATTGAAATATGGCCAATTGACAAAGGAGGAGTGAAAAACAAAACACATGTCAACAGCAACTCTGGAGAAGTTGAACCGTGTCAAGAAATGCTACAGGTTTTCCTTTTTAACAATGTCAATAGGTCTTCATAATGCCTCATTATGACTGTGACTGTTCTTTTTGTCTTTAGCCAAATCAGAAGTTTTCTTTTTAGTAATTCTAGATTGTGTTTGTTTGTCATAATAGTCATTTTGTTTACTTATTGAGCTTCTCTACAATGCTCAATATCATCAAAAAGTTCCTTCTGTCTGTCTATCCATCCATCCCTCTATATCCTAACTACAGGGTCACGGGGGTCTACTGGAGCCAATCCCGGGGTGAAAGGCAGGAAACAAACCCCAGGCAGGGCACCAGCCCACTGCAGGGCACCCACACACACACCAAGCACACACTGGGGACAATTTAGGATTGCCAATGCACCTAACCTGCATGTCTTTGGACTGTGGGAGGAAACCAGAGTACCCAGAGGAAACCCACGCAGACACAGGGAGAACATGCAAACTCCATGCAGGGAGGACCCGGGAAGTGAACCCAGGTCTCCTAAATGCGAGGCAGCAGCACTACCCACTGTGCCACCCTTCTGTCTGTCTAATCTGTAAAAAATGAAGACATACGGGAGTGGAATGGTCATCAGCATCTTATTACTTCTACTTTGACTGAACAAAAACTTAAGGCACCCACATTGTATGATTCTTTGTATCATCATATATTTGCTGTTAATGGTTTTGCTGTAAATATATATCATTTTCAAGCAAAAGCTTAAAAGTCAATGCCTTTCTCTAATTATTGCTAGCATAGCCAAGAACATAGATTAACCATTACTTTTCTGGCAGTGGTCCCTTGGGTCCCCAAAAGGATGCTTTTGAGAAGCACCCTATTGGTGGTAAAACTGGTTTGAAAGTTTGGAAATAAAGTCAAGAAACAGCCTGCCATCAGAGGCCTCTAGGGTTGAATACGTGGAATACAATATAGACATTGTGACAGGTAAGAGGTTATAGGTAACAGTTGAAAAGCTGGTTTTGACATCTGTTCCTTTACCACATTAGGAAAAGAACTTAAGATGTTCGTTGGTATTTTTCATGTTATGTGACCTGATATGGTAAAACTTTGGTGGTTGCGACAATTAATTTAAATTTGTACCTGTTAGTAGTCTTCAATTCCTGTTTTTAGTCATTTTCATTTGTGAAAAGATCTACTCCCAAGTTTTTGTGTTACTAAATAATGATTCCATGTGTACAGCATGCTTGTAAAACATTGCAAACAAATTCTGAGTAATGTACAGTCAGTAGAAATGAAGCAAAGAAACTCTGGAAAACTTCTTTTTACATTTAAAGTTCAAACCATATCTCAGTTACTTTCATATGCAAGATTTATAGAACATTGTCTACGTTAACAGCAAAAGGTGATGAAAAAATTGCAACATTTATCTAGCGGTGCCTAAGGCCCTGAAAGCAATATAATTACAGGACCATCTCAAAGGCACTGAACATACCTCAGAGCTCAGTACTGTCCATCATGTCCAGAAGTGGAAAAAACATTAAACTACAGGCATAGTGGCTAGGTAAGTCTGTCCTCTAAATACACTGCGAACAAGAATGGCACTTGTCAGAGAGGCTACTGTGATGCCAATTGCCACTTTGACTGAACTACACAAGTCAATGACTGCCGCTAAAAAAGATGTTCACAGCACAACATTTGTTGTTGGGATGCTTTTCAGCACCAAAGGCCGATAATCTGGCCAGGACTGATGGGAAAATAAATACTGCACAATACACACAGATCCTGGAGGGCAATCTCCTCACCTCTGATAGAAAGCTTAAGCTGGTGGTAAGCTGGGGGAAAAAAATTTTCTTTTAAAAGGGAAACATCCCAAAGAATACTGCCGGGTAATAACGGGGTGGTTTAAATTGAAGAAAATATTAATGCTCAAGTCACACTCCTCTAGCTAACATCTTTGCCTAAAAACTGCTATCCACTGCCATTCCCCAACTAACCTGGCAACTATAACTGCTTGAGCAGTTTTGCCAGGAGGAATAGGCAACTCTTGCTGCATCACATTGTGTAAAATCAATACAGGCTATTTTAGCTTTTTAATGGTTTATAATTTTCTCTCATTTTTTGTGCAGTATTGTGAAAAAGAGTGTTTGATTTACAAATAAAAATTCCAAGTGAAACTGATCAAAAACCCATGTTGTACAATCATTTAAGAGAAAAATGGGATGGGAACTAAATATTTTAAGGCACTGCATCTACATTCAGTAAAACCCTACAACACAGCATATTAACAAGACACTGCTAATAATACTATGGATTACTTTAGCTGACTTTTACTATAAAAATATCATCTGAATGAGCAACCATTAGGTTTACAACAGTGTAATTTGAATTTCAGTGTTAATAGGCTATTGTCTACAAGTCTTTCAATATTCTTAGGCTTTCACAGAAGAAAACAGCGTCTCAGCTAGCTATATTATAATTACCAAGAGTCACTGAGCCCCAGCTTGGGTGATGAGATGCTGTGAGGCACGCAGAAGTGCAGACACAGGCAATTTTGAAACATCTGCCTCCTTGCCCACCAGGAACTGAGGCTTAACTAGCAACAACAGCTTTTATTTGTTGGCAAACATCACATAAAAATATATTATACATTTTGTTTACACATATTGGCATCTTTTATTTTTGTACACCCTTATGTATAAAATTAAAATAAGGTACACAGCAAACGACTCATTGCCATTTTGGGATGCTGCCTACATTATTACTACTATGCAAAACAAATAGTACTCTTTTTCTATTTCCCCTCATTCGCTGATTATGGCTAATGAGGTAACATTTTTATTTGAAAGACTTGCTGCTTATTGTTACTGCAAGTCTCTGGTTTACTAAAATCTATTGCTGTGCCATGCGAAAGCAGCAGTATAGCAGTTTCTTTCCATTCCGTGAATGTGGAAACGTGACCAGACTTTTTAAGCTTTTGTTCGCAACCAAGAAAAACAAACTAGCAAAAGTAAAATCTTAAGAAGGTCACTGGATAAAAGAAATCTTGGTCATACAGTCCACCAATTGTCACTGACAGATTTCTGCCCTGTAAGGAGAGGATTGGGTGGGTAACAACTATTTCACCCATTGTACCATTGTGGACTTGGGTGCCACAAGACTACACTAGCTAGGCTCAAATTGGGAATACAAAAGGGTGATCAGTATGCAATCTCTCATTGGGGTAGCAGATAGGTATGCACTTATTCTGTTTATTTTTAATAACTTTAACAAACATTTCAAAAAATATATATAGCGTAACAGAAAAGAATTGTCTGTCTAACCAGAAGGCACTGGGATTTTGTGATTTATAGTTTAGCCATCATGTTGCAAGCAAATAGGGCTGGATGTGATATGTGGAGAACAGTAATAATTTTATAAACACATTCAACTGAAATGATTGAGTATAAAACATTTGGTTACCTTTATTTTTTAGGCTATAATTTAAGCAGAATGTATTCCCAGAAGTAATAGGCAATCGGCTATATATAAAAAATAAAAATAAATAAATAATAATATAAATTTAAATAATATTAGGCAAGTCTAACATGAATTTAGTGTATAGTATTACTGCTTTTTCTTGTATGCAAAGGGCAGCATGGCTTCCTGTAAGAAGCCAGGGTAACAAAGAACAGAGAGGATTCGCTTGAAGCAAAGCTGTCCAGGGCTACAGAGTGCTGAAGTGAGGACTGCAGAAGTAGAGGGGGAGGGGTGCAGGGCACAAAAAGGGAGCCAGGCAAAGAAATAAGAGATAACAGAAAAAAGGCTGGAGGGGAAGAAAGGAGCGGGCAGGGGAGGAATGTCAGCAGGAGAGAATCCAAATCAGTTGGACTGCAGAAATACAGAAAATGATGGGAAAAAATTGTCAAATTTCTGAAAGGCAAGGGGCACAGTGCGGTCAAAAAACATTCTGCAATACTTTTGAGAGAGAGAGAGAGAGAGAGACAGACATGCACACAGAAGGGCAAAGAATATATGACAAGATTTTTTTTCTCAGCTACAAATATGCATACAAGCAAATAAAAAAAAACACAGTATTATGTATTTATGTGTGTTTATATATATATACACACACACACACATACTGTATATATGGAGAGATGGAGGATTTTGTACATCCAGAAAGGATAAGTGTTTCTATGCCAGCCCATCACATGGCACAATCGTGCACAAACTTGCTGTACACTCAGAGATATCAGACAAGTTAAAATTCATTTTCTTGGGATGTGTAAGGAACCTCAAATGCCTGGATAAAATACTAACAAATATGGACTATGTGCAAACTCTGCCTCATACCTAGGATCCCAAGGCTGTAAGGAAGGAGTACTAACCATTGCACCACCACTTAATTCAAAATTACTTACTGTTGTCACATATTCACATGTCTCATTGGTGACTATGGAGTCAGAAACATTCTACCAATGTCTTTATTTCTTTGGGTTTTCTACAGCTCATGTTACATCCAAACAATGTGTTAGCAGAACAGACAATTCTGTATTGGTCCCATGTGGGTGATTGTGCCCTGCAATGTCTTGTGCTCCGTGCTGTTGGAATAAGGCCCCACACAACCTTGAATTGATTTAAGTGAGTTTGGAAATAGTCTGTTAGATACAATTGTATTGTCATCTGCACATAGTACAATGAAATTCTTACTTGTATGTCTTGTTAGAACACTTGAAAATCTTAAGAGTGCAAGCAGAAGATTTTCAAAAGCATGCAAACCAAAAATTTGGTCAATTATTACAATCATTTTAAGTAGCAGGGACAGTATCTTTTCAATTAAGGTCCTGCCATTTTGCCTATTGTTTTGAGATTTTTATGTAGTCGTCAGTTACTTTGTTACAAACCCACCACAAATTTCAAGTTTTGCAACACATTATCAATTTGGGTATGTAGGAAATGACCGACCTTCAGCCACTCCAGTGTATATTTGAATTGATTCACCAGCTGGTGAAATTTTGCCAATAGGTTCAAGTTTCAAGAAGATGGAATCCTGATTTTTTTGCAACACCCATTGGTAACTAATGAATTTAAACTCCTCTCTTCTGAAGGTTACTGAAAAACCAATTACTGTATAATAACAAATATTATGAAACAGAAAACATATGTGTTAAATTGTCAAACATGCAAGACTACAGTAGTGGCAGAAAAAACAGAGAAGAGGCACTTTGCAAGGTAGTGTTTCTTACATTAAAGTATTGCCTACTCTGTTCTATGCTGGTGGGATTTCTGTTTACACATAACTTAATGTCATTAAATTATACATGACCAGAAATGTATTCAATTGGTAAAAAAAGGTTTCCAAAATTGTTAAAGTCACAAAAGTTCAACTATTCTTTGTTTCATTTAAAAAAAATAAATAAATAACAATTACTAGTATCTAATTGAGGAGAGGGCAGCAGGGTAGCAATGAGGAGTCCAACATTTCCACATCTCCAAGCACATGCAGTTAAACTAACTGAGTACACTGGTGTAAGGGAAGCCCCAGGGGGCCTTCAAACACAAAATACCCAAATCGGACCTCCACAAATCAAGTCAGAATGTATATTTAATATTTAAATTTTGAAAAAAACTAATTTGTGTGCATTTTCGGCTGAACAAAATAGTAAGAAACTGTCTGCTTGCACAGCACTATAAATTAATCAGTGCTGATTATAGAGTTTGTGAGAAAATATTGTAAAAGAGTGGGGAATGCTCTTTATAGGCGGGGCTGAAAGACGGCAGCCCGAGAGCACTTTACAGAGTGGGCGGGGCAAGATCTTTGAGTGGTGGTAAGGACTGAATAAGACCTCCATGCAGGCGTTATTAAGCATCATCTCAATGATCATGAAGACTATAGCGGCAATTGATAGTGAAGTTACACTAACAAGCATAAACTAGCGGTGTCTTGCTCTCAGTTAGTATCGGTTTTGAGGCATTGCTTGTCATCCGCAAAAATGTGGCAATACTACTGAGAGGCCTTCAATACCCAGTGTCAGGAGTAGTATGGAAATGCTGATGGTGCAGTTTAAAAACTAAACTAAAACCTGATTCTAATCATTTCTAATCTCCACTTAAACAAGCATCCTTCTGTGTAGAGTTTGCATGTTCTCTCTGTGGGGTTTCTTCTGTTTCCTCCCCAATTCAAAAGACATGTTTGCAAACCTGACTGACTTTAAATTGGCTCCTTGTGGAAATGTGAGTAGGCTACCACAGCCCATACTGAATTGGATTATGCAAGCAAAAAAAAAAAGAAAACATTGTACACTACAACGTAGATAACTGAAATAAATCGCAGATAAGGTGACTTTGCATTAGAAATCCCAAGCGGGGTGTATAACAACTATATACTGTCATAAATATTATAGAGGCAAAAACATATAACCTACAATGTAGATAATAACTTAACAATAGCAACAGTAATGATAATAATACCCACAAAACTAGTAATAATAATCATCAAATTTGCATGGCATAAGAAACATGAATGCAGCAAAATAAAATTAAATGATTAACATGACAATGCAGAACGATCCCAGAACACCTCTGAGCACTTGTCATCATGAGGTGAAGAATTTGCAGACGCCCTGCACAATTTGAAGTCAGCATGTCAGCAATCAACACATAGCTGGGATTCATGGACTATGTAAGTCACATTTATTTCATGAATTAACTTCGGGTTTGATATTGCTTTGCAATAATATCTGATTTGAATTGCTTGCAAAATTAATTCAAATAATCAAAAAACTCAGATATAAGCCAAAAATTGTACCCGAGTCTCTTGTAATTGCAGTCTGAACGTAACCTTAGTAACCAGTAGAAACATACACTTAAACACAGTTGTTAGGGACTTTGCAACTCATTTTTACCATTGTGACTTTTCTCCAGCATTGCTACAGGATTTCTGTTGGAGAAGATGGGGGGCTTAAACGTTACCCCTATGTCTGTCCAGGAGAAGGTGCTTATATGATGTACTGTACAATAGTACTATTGGGACTTTTGATCTTTAAAATTTTTTTGTGCACATTAATGCATTCGTTGTGGGATTTCTTGATTCAAGGAATCAATTTTGATAGCAGTCTTTTCATAATGTGTATACTTTTTGATTTTACAATAAATTTTGTTATTGTTTTCTATATCATATTTGTTTATTACTGGTTACAGCCATTTTATACTCCAATGTTGTTAGAGGCAAGCCTTCAGCGGACAGGACACATTGCTTACAATGCAACAGTATAAAAAGGTCAACTGTTGCTCATTTCCATAGGTGAATTTATCGATTCGTAAAATCCTTACTTTAAAAATCTTTTTGGTTACCTGATCCTGTCTTGTTTTTGACTGTTTGACACTGATTCTTGTGTCACATTTTGGTTTTGGTTGCAGTGCTTTTGATTTTGTGGTATTCAACCTTTTCTGTATTTTGGCTATGTCTTTTCTCCTAGTTACTTATTAAATATGAACTTGCTTCAAGCTTGTATGGACAGTACAGATCTTAACAACCCCTTAATATGTCAATCAGGATGGAAGTGATGACTAAGTGAAGCATCCTAATCTCTGTGAAGGTGAACATATGATGTAATTATGGGTTTCCAGACTGCTTCATTTTTAGAAGTTTAGATTAATTGCATTTTTAGTTTTTGTTATTTTCTCAGTATTTTTCCTGTTGTGGATGTGTGTACACCAAAGAAAGTGTCTGTCTGTGTCAGAAACAGAAAGGACCAGGAAAAGGATGAAGGAAGCATGGTCAGGAAAATAGGTATGAGACAGAAACCAGAAAGGACAAAGGTGTGTGAGGTTGTAAACTAAGAGATTCAAGTGTTAAGCAAAGTACTGAAGGGGTTTGTTTATTGAAATTTGGTCCTAAACGGTGGTTTTAAATACTGTTGCATTCAGAGGCATCAGAATGTCGGTAAATGCCCTCTAGGAAAGCCATACTTAAACTTTGGTGATGAGAGTTCAAAATAACATCATGGGAAAAAATGGCAATAATGCCTTATTAATTAATTGCAGAATTATACAGTATGTCAGTTTATCTTTTGCAGAAAGATGCATGTCTGACATGTTTCCTTGAAAAAAATGGCATATCAGATTAAAATAAAAAAAATATGTACATCGGTTGCACATAATAAAATTGTTTTTATCAAAAATAATTTAATTATACTTAATGCACTAAATTAATATATCTTTAAACATTATATTTTTATATAAAATGAATGAAACTTTTATTCTCTGTTAAATTATTTATATTATGTTAAATGAATATGTCAATAAAGCATAATGTTTTAACAAATTATTTTATAAAACTTTTTAAAAAATGCACCTCACCAAGTTACTTACAGTAGCTATAACCTTTTCAGGTTGTGAATTATACTTGTTCCAGTATCATTTTATAGTTCATGTTCTAATTTATTCATAAGAAATAAACAGGTTTGCTTACACCAAAACTAGTTTTATTTGGTAAACACAATACAAACCAACAAAAAATACAAAAAATTAGTATTCAAAAGCTGAAATGTACAACACTTGTACAAGAATAATGCTTCTTTGGCTGTGCCAGAATGCCATGACCAATGCATAACTAAATATGAACACAAAAATCACCTTGGATGGAGTGTTATATTATAAAATACATTTACGCATATTTATATAACTGTATATATTATAGAATAAATATTAAATATTAGTAAAATATAAAGTGCAAAAATTGTAAGCTTGGCATCTTCTTTCACAAAATAATTTTTTGTTTTTTTATTTTCATACAAGCAAATTCAGCAACTGCATTATATTCTATTTGGCTGAAAAATTTCCATCCATCCATCCATTATCCAACCCGCTATATCCTAACTACAGGGTCACGGGGGTCTGCTGGAGCCAATCCCAGCCAACACAGGTCGCAAGGCAGGAAACAAACCCCGGGCAGGGCGCCAGCCCACTGCAGCTGAAAAATTTCTTTGTCTGTATTAATAGTATTTATCTGGTTGAGCAATGTTATGATAATACTAATGAACAGCAATGCTAAAAGTAGCTGACCCATAACAAAAGTCATATCAAAAGTACGTAAATGTACTAAGTGAGTAAATCTAGACAACTTAACTTTACTGACTTCTGACGGTAGTTAGTGACCATAGTTTGATAAAATATTAAAAGAAAATGGAGTAACATTAGTCTGTGTGATTGTTTGAATTGAATATCTGAATATTTCTCGTGTGTGTGTGTGTTTTTTAAACTTTTATTTCACTAACCTTTTGCTCTTAACCAGTGATAATAACTTAAACCCACAACCTATTGTTTCTTTGAAAGTCACATGACTATACTTGCAAATTATCCAACCTACTCTGACGATGAATCCACTTGGTGAGTATTAATTTCCGGTAAGGACTAAATATTACCATTTTGACTTTAACCTAAATGACAACACCCTACAGTAGTACTACCTAAATGACTGAAATTTGTATATCGTACATTGCCACAAGATTCAATAAATTAAAACGTGATCAAGTTATGTTCAAAAATGGAACATAAACAATACATGTAATATAAAGTAAATACATTTTTGTAAATGTAACATCCTGCCATTTCCCTTTTTTCAGTGTACATTATCAATAGTTTTGACATGACAAATTTGGTAGAATGTTAACACTTCATCTTATAAAAATATTACAATACAGTACACAAATTACACAGTCAACAACAAGAAAGTAGCTTGGCACAAATAGTTGATTTAATGTTGCCAGAAGACAGAAAAAATTCATTCTTCCTCAGCATTTTTGACCCCCTTTCATTCTAACCATACTTCCAAAGGTATTTGTCGGTAATAAAATATAATATAAAAAATAATATTTTCTTGTAAATTAACTATGAAGAAGAAAATACTCACTGTAACGTTATGCTTCCTAAAATAAATGTTGGTGACTAAGACAGACAACTTCAAGCTGCACACAAATATAATTGCAGATTGACTTTATCACATACTATAGGAGTTGGGAGTGACATGAAATTAACTTTTACTGAATCCAGCATGCTTAATAATGCTGAAACATATTAGTTCAATTTGCTGCTAATTTCCATTGTTTACCACATACTGTATCTAATGCTTCTCGTTTCGGTGTCCAACAGTAGTTGGCCACCATTGATGAATGGATTGATACCACTTTTCTGTCAATGAAATGTCCTAGTGAAAACATCCATTATGTTCATCAATCTTCTTCATCTTCTTCTTCTTTTGGCTGCTCCCGTTAGGGGTTGCCACAGCGGATCATCTTCTTCCATATCTTTCTGTCCTCTGCATCTTGCCCTGTTACACCCATCATCTGCATGTCCTCTCTCACCATATCTATAAACCTTCGCTTAGTCCTTCCTCTTTTCCTCTTCCCTGGCAGCTCTATCCTTAGCATCCTTCTCCCAATATACCCAGCATCTCTCCTCTGCATATGTCCAAACCAATGCAATCTCGCCTCTCTAACTTTGTCTCCCAACCATCCAACTTGAGCTGACCCTCTAATGTCCTCATTTCTAATCCTATCCATCCTCGTCACACCCAGTGCAAATCTTAGCATCTTTATCTCTGCTACCTCCTGCTCTGTCTCCTGCTTACTGGTCAGTGCCACCGTCTTTAACACATATAACATAGCTGATCTCACTACCATCCTGTAGACCTTCCCTTTTACTCTTGCTGATATCCATCTGTCACAAATTACTCCTGACACTCTTCTTCACCCATTCCACCCTGCCTGCACTCTCTTTTTCACCCCTCTTCCACAATCCCCATTATTCTGTACTCTTGATCCCAAGTATTTAAACTCATCCACCTTCACCACCTCTACTCCCTGCATCCTCACCATTCCACTGACCTCCCTCTCATTTATACATATGTATTCTGTCTTGTTCCTACTGACCTTCATTCCACTCCTCTCTACAGCATATCTCCACCTCTCCAGGGTCTCCTCAACCTGCTCCCTACTATTGCTACAGATCACAATGTCATCAGCAAACATCATAGTCCACGGGGGCTCCTGTCTATTCTCGTCTGTCAACCTGTCCATCACCATAGCAAATAAGAAAGGGCTCAGAGCCGATCCCTGATGTAATCCCACCTCCAACTTGAATGCATCCGTCACTCCTACCGCAGACCTCACCACTGTCACACTTCCCTCGTACATATCCTGTACAACTCCTACGTACTTCTCTGCCACTCCCGACTTCCTCATACAATACCACAGCTCCTCTCGAGGAACCCTGTCATATGCTTTCTCCAGGTCCACAAAGACGCAATGCAACTCCTTCTGGCCTTCTCTAAACGTCTCCTTCAACATCCTCAGACCAAACGTTGCATCTGTGGTACTCTTTCTTGGCATGAAACCATACTGCTGCTCACTAATCATCACCTCACTTCTTAACCTAGCTTCCACTACTCTTTCCCATAACTTCAAGTTGAGACTCATCAATTTTATTCCCTTGTAATTACTGCAGTCCTGCACATCCCCCTTATTCTTAAAAATCGGCACCAGTACACTTCTTCTCCACTTCTCAGGCATCCTATCACTTTCCAAGATTCCATTAAACAATCTGGTTAAAAACTCTCCTAAACATCTCCATGCTTCCATAGGTATATCATCAGGACCAACGGCCTTTCCATTTTTCATCCTCTTCATAGCTGTCCTTACTTCCTCCTTGCTAATCCATTGCACTTCCTGATTCACTATCTCCACATCATCCAACCTCTTCTCTCTCTCGTTCTCTTCATTCATTAGCCTCTCAAAGTACTCTTTCCATCTGCTCAACACACTCTCCTCGCTTGTGAGTACGTTCCATCTTTATCCTTTATCACCCTAACCTGCTGCACATCTTTCCCAGCTTGGTCTCTCTGTCTAGCTATTCGGTACAGGTCCTTTTATCCCTCCTTAGTGTCCAACCTGTCATACAACTCATCGTACGCCTTTTCTTTAGCCTTCGCCAGCTCTCTCTTCACCTTGCGCTTTATCTCCTTGTACTCTTGTCTACTTTCTGCATCTGACTATCCCACTTCTTCTTTGCCATCTTCTTCCTATGTATACTCTCCTGTCTTTCCTCATTCCACCACCAGGTTTCCTTTTCCTCCTTCCAACTTTCCAGATGTCACACCAAGCACACTTCTTGCTGTCACACTTACTATATCTGCTGTAGTTTCCCAGCTGTCTGATAACTCTTCACTGCCACCCAGTGCCTTTCTCACCTCCTCCCTAAACTCAACCTTGCAGTCTTCCTTTTTCAACTTCCACCATTTGATCCTTGGCTCTGCCCTCACTCTCTTCCTCATCTTGTTCTCCAACGTCATCCTACAGACCACCATCCTATGCTGCTTAACTACACTTTCCCCTGCCACCACTTTGCAGTCTTCAATCTCCTTCAGATCAACTCTTCTGCATAGGATGTAATCTACCTGTGTGCATCTTCCTCCACTCTTGTATGTAACCCTATGTTCCTCCCTCTTTTTAAAATACGTATTCACCACAGCCATGTCCATCCTTTTGGCAAAATCCACTATCCTCTGACCGTCTTCATTCCTCTCCTTGACACCATACCTACCCATCATCTCCTCGTCTCCACTGTTCCCTTCACAAACATGCCCATTGAAATCCGCTCCAATCACCACTTTCTGTCCCTTAGGTACACTATTCATCACTTCATCCAACTCACTCCAAAAATCTTCTTTCTCACCCATTGCACACCCAACTTGCGGTGCATATGCACTAACAACATTCATCATCTCCATTATGTTCATCAATGAAAGCAACACAATTAGCAGGGAAGAAGTACAATTGTAAATGAAGAAACTTAATCTTTAACAACTTGTTGCTCTTTATTGTTTTGTATGTTTGAAGAATGTTGTCAACCAGTTGGACGTAGTTTGGTCCTCTATGGTTGGCAGGAAACTGCATGGATGTTGCTGAGTATTTTCTTATGGCCACAATGGCATTTCTTTAACTGCTTGTCATTGATGACGTGTCTGAATTGTGGACCAAGAAAAATGTCTTCATTTATCTTGGCATCAGTTACTCCTGATACTAATACTAACGTAATCAAAACAAACCATGAATCTCAAACTGATTATGACAGCAGCAATCCAAGCTGTGAGAAAACAGTAAAATGAGGCGTGTCAGTGGTCATGGTACATTTTCTGATGCAGCTAGACGGAAACAACTTCGTGACGCTGCCGCCAAATACTCGCAGAAAAATCCACAAGTTCATAGAGACGCTGTTGCTAAATACTTGGAGGCAATTCCGCAAGTTCATAGACACGCTGCCACTAAATATTCGCAGGCAAATCCACAAGTTAATTCCGGGAATGCCTGTTAAACATCTTAGATTCACCAGTGCGATTTGGGTAGTGAACACTTCGATGAATGAAACCTGTTATCTTTACAACGGTTGACAAACACGGAATGTAACTTGAACACAACACGTCCTCCAAATACGAACCTGATTGAAAGAAATAATGATAATCAAATCCTTGATGACAGCAACACTCATAACAGTGACCAAACAATTACATTGACAATCATGTTCCGTTATTTTTAAAATGTTTCCTTTTCTTTTTCATAACTTCTTTAATACACTACTTCTCTGCTGCGAAGCGTGGGTATTTTGCTAGTATATATATATATATATGTATTTGTTTTTATTATATACTTTATATATATATATGTGTATCTTTGTTGTATATACTGTATATATATATATATATATATATATAGTATATACTGTATATATATATATATATATATATATACACTCTCTTTATCGATCTATGCCAAAATAACATAACATACAGTACATCCAAAATCAATGAGATACAGTAGGGGAGTGGGAAATGTGGACCTGCTCTTGTAATTGTGTCAGATTATTATATAAATACCACTTGCTGTAAACATTCTGGATTTACTGGAAAGTATTTACTAGTAGTTGGGACTGAGATCAGCAAGGACTTACTTTCCAAATTAGGACAGGCATTCTTGACTTTTCTGTCAACCTGTCTTTTAGGTTGAGTAGTTCATGCCTTTCTATGTTGCAGTGGAACATCATTTTATAACATGATTAAAATATGCAGTAATTAAGAATCTCTGCCAATTAGTATTCACAGTGAATACTACACAAAAATATACATGTTCACAAAAATGTCGTTTTGTATGTTTTCCCCCCAATTCTGTTACAGATAATTTTTGAAAAATGGATTAGTTTAAACATTAATTATACAGTATGTTCAATTGTGCGAAGCTACCATTAATCTTGGTGATATCTGAGAAACCCCTAACAAGGCAGAAAATAGGTAAGAGAATTGTTAGAGAAGCACTTTCTAGTTGGTGTTCTTTACCTAGTTTAGGCTAGAGGCCACATCAACTGAAACCAGACCATAGGTCATAGCATCTCAAATCTCAGAAACATCACTGGATTTTGTGCACTCTCTGAAAGTCTGAAGGGAATGACTGCACACTCCCTAGTGGCTCTGTGTATGAGTAAACTTGTTCATCAATGGAATGGCACAACGTTTAGTGTTGATCCACATAACTCTGTAATAAGCTCAGTAAGTTCAGGAAATGGATTGATGGTATACACAGTAACATTTAGTAATTTCTCCTAATTCCATTCTAAATTACATTACAATACAACAAGCACAACCAAGGTAATATTGGGGTTGTTTATCATTAGAGTAGCTAAATCACAGCTTTAGAATTCTGGGTTAAAATCCTGATGTAGTCACTGCTTGTATTTAGTTTGCACCTGCATCTAAGTGTTTTTTTTTTCCTACTTCTCAAAGACGGGCCTGTAAGGATAACTGGTATCCTATATAACTAAATGTGGGTGTTCTTGATTGTCTAAACAAGTAGCATCCTCTGCAGCACTGGCTCCTGCCACGCTCTCAGTGTTGTTGAAATAAATACAGTGATCTGGGACAGGATTAACAGTTTACAAAAATGGATTGACATATGTATAGATTATTATTATTAACAATACTTTTATTCATGGAAACAAAAATATGAATTTATATATTTTTGAAAGCATCAAATGACAGTTTGAAGTGGCAGGCAATTGAGAACAGAGTCATAATTAGACAGAGACTAATTCATGATTAGTGATCAGCCCATGGTGAAGTAATTTTCACTTCTTGATCAAACCCCCTTTTTATAATGTTGCATATCATAGACATAATTATAGTATCACTGCTTTATAGTATTGTGGGGTGGGGGGGGCTGTTTCAGTTTGCTTCTGCAAAAAAAGAGGTTATTGTCAAGATGTCTAGCAAAGGCTCAGCCACCAAAACATCGTGTTTCTAGTTTTGTTTCTGTTCTTTTGGCATAGAGTTAACCTTCATTTATTTATTTCTTGCATATAGAATATACTTTCAATTTGCTGTTGAAGATGATTTGCTTACAGTTGTGGACAATAATGTCTTGAAAGGAATGCATTATGATGGGCAATTTTTCCCAATGTGTTGAATAAATAATGTGAACTGGTTGCTTTCTACACATACTGCATATTAGGATACATCAGAGCCTGAAACTGTTAAAATAATAGTCTAATGTAACAGCAGAAAATAGCAGCTAATAAATGCTTCCTTATACAATAATTAAAAAAACAGGGATATTTACATAGAAGAACAAAGCAGATTGAAGTATTCTTTAAAGGAATTTTTTGTTTCTCCTGCAAAGGTACTACATCTAAAAAACAACAGCTTCTAACAGTTTTTTAAAGAGAATACAGACAGTACATTATATGGGACTGTATTAAGAATGTTATGAAAATTATTAGATGGGTGTACAGGCCTTCTGATCTTCTCAGTTCTTTCTATAACATGAAGGACCTGTTAATATTTGTTCTTCAGTTAATTTCACAATTTAACTGACAGAAATTGGCTGTTTTGTGCATATAAATTGAACTTCACTGTAAAAAAAGAGTTTTAAATCTGTGATATTGAAGGACCATGTTGGCAAGTTCAGTTCAGATGTAGGAAACAGACTTTTCCATTAGCAGAGAGGCTGATATAACTGATTATAAAAGGAAACTGCACTTAGTTCCATTCCAGGTAGCCTATCAAGTAGCTCAACATGGTGTGCTGTTGGACCATTCCATACAACACAAAAGATTTGCTGGTTGTCCTTGCACTCGAGTTTATAAACACTGACTAAAATAGCTAAACAAATCTGTCACATGTAGAGTGTAAGTGGAAGGCACAGAGATACAGATGTTAGAAACTGTTGCCTCAAAGTTTCAAGGACTAGGGTTAATTTTTCAGCCCATTCATGCTCAGTGTGGAGTCTGATCATTCATACTTCACCTTTCAGAGCCTCATGTCCTAACTTTTTCTGGTTGCCAGAAAAAAAAAAAAAAAAACACAAACACACAATTATGGTGTCTTTGCTCTAAGGAGAACATAATGAAGACATTAGCGCTGTCACCTGACTCACCGTCTTTATTATTTTCTTTAAGATTGACAGAAATAGGCATGGCTCTACCTAACTTCCAGTTTTATTACTGGGCAGCAGATATACAGGCGATAAGAACCTGGACACAAATAGAAGAACATACACAGGCTTGGACCGCAATAGAAGTAAAATCCTGCAGTACTTCTTTGTATTCCTTGCTCTGTGCTCCAATAAACACATGTTATCAGCAATATACTAATAACCCAATTGTGCTTCACTCACTTAGAATCTGGAACCAATGTAGAAAGCATTTTAAGACGGAGAAGCTTCTATCTGTGGCACCTCTGCAAGAGAACCACTTCTTTCAACCTTCGCAAACATATGCAGTTTTTAATATCTGGAAAAAATTTGGGATTAACTTGCTTAGAGATCTTTTTATAGACAACGTCTTTGCATCCTATGAACAATTACATTCCAAATTTAACATTCCAGCTACACATTTCTTTCACTATCTTCAAATCAGGAACTTTGTTAAATAGAACCTTCCAGATTTTCCTCATCTTGCACCCTCATCCATTCTGGAAAAAATATTGCTCAATCTCAAGGACTTAGACTCCATCTCTACAATATATAAAATCATTTTACAATCCCTCCCTTTCAAAGATCCAAGAAGACACTGGAAAAAAGATCTCTCAATTAATATATCAGAAAAGGAGTGGAAAGTAGCAATGCAGAGAATTCACTCAAGCTCCATATGCGCAAAGCATACAATTATACAACTTAAAATTATATATCGAGCACATCTGTCTCGACTAAAACTCTCCAAAATGTTTCCAGGGCATGATTCAACCTGTGAACGCTGCAATCAAGTCCCAGCCTCACTGGGTCACATGTTCTGGGCCTGCACCAAATTAACATCATTCTGGACAAAAATTTTTAATTACCTTTCAGACAGCCTTGGTCTCACAATCCCTCCTAACCCATTAACAGCTGTGTTTGGGGTTCTTCCAGAGGGGCTTAAAGTTGAGAAAGACAAACAAATTGTGAGTGCATTCACTTCTCTTTTGGCATGCAGACTTATTCTGATAAACTGGAAGAACCCAAACTCTCCTCTTTTGAGTGGGAAACTGATGTGTTATATTATTTGAAATTGGAAAAAATCAAATACTCAGTTAGAGGATCCGTACAGACTTTTTTCAAAACATGGCAGGATCTAATCAGTAGTATTTTAAAATAAGTTCATGAAGCACTGAGAATTTATTAATTTAGGTATGTTTATAAGCCTTAAATTTTACGCCGTTTGGCTTGCTCTCTCAGGGGGGTGGGGATCGATCTGTTCTTAACTCAATTTTTCTTTTTGTAAAAATTGGATTGCCTTGTATGGATTGCAATAAAATTAATAAAAAAATATATAAAAAAAAAAAGATTGACAGAAATAAACTGGGTTTTTCTATTTCCCAAATCTTTAATGGCTTTTGGGTTGCCTTTTTCATAACATTTTTATACATGTTAATGTACAAATCTAGCTAACTCAATTCTATCATGCATGTGTGAGGAAGTTGAGAATCCAGAATACCAGACAAAATCAAAGCAAACATTGTAAGAACACTCAAACTCCACACAGACAGTGTATAACACTGATCCTTGACAAGATGAGGTAACAGAACTGAACCCTGCACCATGCTATATTGTTTTAACTTCCATTTTTGTTATGTTAATTTTAATTAGATTAGAGACATGTTTTATTGTCTCATTGCGTGTTGGATAAAGGATGGGTGGATATTCACTGTATTCTGCTTATTGTGTGTTTTGCATCCTGTAACACCATAGTTTTAACCTGAATCAAATAAAGTCTATGTGTGTACTCACACTGGCAATTCGTTCCGTGCCCGAGAACATTTGTCCACATGTAACCCTGCAAAGTCTAGTTCGTTTGATTAGTGTAAGCATTCCATGCCGGACCAACCATACCGTGCCCTGGCTCGCTTGGAAGAGATGGGCCCGAGCACGCGTCACTAGCATTTGGGAACATTGTGATTGCTAAATATGTCCGAGCACAGAAAACAGACATGATGTCAATGATGTGACAAGTCAGAGAGTACAATTCTCATTTCATTCAATATATTCCGAGATAAAAAAACAGATTTTTATTCTCACCTTACACATGAACTTGAATTGTAGCTGGCAAGAAAACCTGCAAATTCCTCCCTTCCTATCATTTGTCACTGTAAAAATCTTCTCGAACGTGAGGCACGATTAACAGCAAAACATTGTGCTGTACACTCAATAAATCTGTAAGAGGGTAGAGTGTTATCCTGCCCTGCATGACTCCAAAACAACCACAAAATAAGTAAAATCATTTTGACATGCATACTGTGACTTCGTGTTCGGATCTTATTTTGGCTTTACACAAAGTCACATGGTCATGACGTTAAACGCAGTGTGAGTGCAGGCCAGTAAGGGAGTAGGGAGGGGGGACAATTGAGCATGGGCACGGTACGGAACAAACATGCCTAGTGGGAGTACACCCTAGGAGTCTATCTAAAGAGTGAACAAATTGTTTTGTTATATACTGTATGTAGTGCTTGCAATTTCACACTCAGTATCCCACATCTTTATTAGAAACAGCAAAATAGCATCTTTAAAATCTATTGGCTTTATCAACTTTCATGTTTTAAAGTAATAAATTACCAAGAATGAAACAGCACTATTACTCTACTACAGTATGGGTGATTTTTTTTATTAGTGTGAATGACAAAGTCAGTATATGATGTTATTGTCTTCATGGGCAACACCTATTTTCATCTATTAATCCTAAATGTACCCTTTTCTTTATTTTCTGATTTCTGCTTTTTCCCTCTTTTCCTTCCTTTATCTGTACGTTTTTGATTTTTGTTAATTTAGGTATTGTAGTCTATTTGTTTAGACTTTTCAAAATTTAAGGACTATTTTTCTAAATTTTCTTAAATTACACTCAAGAGGAGCAAACTCTCCAGATTAGTAAGGGGTTCAAACATCACCCAACCAGAATTCCCAGCCTTCACTATCATCGCTCATGTAGTGTAACCCCCTTAAAATGGTTTGATAGGCATAAGAGCTTTCTTAAAGAAAACAGTTAAACATCTAAAATTAACAGGAGCTCATTTTTTACCCAATTCTCGTCTCTCACAACAGTTCAAGAAAGCTAAAAAGATTCTTTAAATTTTTTTTGTTAAATGCTTGCTAGTCGTAAAGTAGTTTGGCCATTTACTTTATAGTTTGAAGTTAAATTAAAAGAGTCAAGCCTTTAGTAATCTGAAATGCATAAACACCATTAAAACAGTTCAGTCAAGTGGCTTTCTATCTGTGAAATATGAACAAGGCTATTCTGGTATTTCCTTATTAAAAAGAAATATACGGTAATCAAATTTGATAATGCCTGCAATATGTGCAAACTACTGTATAATACTGAAATAGCTTCTTATAATAATATGGTAGTAATTTAATAACAGAGCAATATAATAATAATGCTTAATGTCACCTTTACAATGCATTTAATGAGAAATGCAAAATAAAAATCAATAAATAAGCTATAAAACTCTTAAAAAATAATAGCTGCTTTGTACTATAACATCTTGTCTATAAATTAACGCTATGTACTGTATAGAAATGAAAACAAATTCACCTTTTTAGCCTGTTTTAAACAGCAACTAAATTTATCATAGCACTGCAAAATGAAGAAAGCCTCCAGACAAATCTCCATATGGTATGAGGTACTAAAAATACTGAAAATTACTGTGGAATATTGAGTATTAGACTTTTTAAACATGTCCATAAAACACAACAATTTTCAGCCTGTCTTCTTTCATTAAGTCATTTTCTATGTTCACTGAGCATGTCCTGGTTGTGCCTTTAGGTTTTCTCTTGGTATGCGTTTCACGGGAAGTCTCTCATGGGAGATGTCCATGAAGCATCCTCTTCGAATGTGCAAAGAACCTCAATGGAGCTTCTTTATATGCAGCAGTAGCAGTTCTACAGGTCATCTCATACTGTTAAGCTCCTCACTATATCCACACTGTGCAGGCACCCCATTTAGCCTATTTATACACTTACTTTTTTACATTCGTTCAGCTAATACAATAAAGAAAAAATTTTAAGGTGCTTAGAACTCAAGTCTTTTAAAATGAATCCACCTAGTTGAACTTAATCATAACATGAAAAAGGAAAAATATTTTAGTAAAGAATTGACAAGCTAAGTATAATTTACAGAAATGGGGAATTGGACATATGAGTTTTAAACACATTTCTGGAATTCAAGGAAATCACTTGTTGGCAATGGGAAGATAACAGTTAGAGGCCATGCGGTCAGACAATATGCAAAGGTTTGTCATAATGGGACTGAAGCCCTTGGTGCTGGATTTGTAAAGCTGAAGGATTTGTCAACCTTTAAAATTTAGATTTAATCAGTGCCGTATGAAATACTTAATGCAGTTGTTTCTTTCATTCCCAGAAATGTTTGCCTATAGAAAAATTAACAAAACACATACACACATATATATGAGCATATAGTTATATACTGTATATATATTTTAATAGGAAGAGGATGGTTTTCTTACATGGGATGCTTTTGCTGCAATAAAACACATTTTCTCATGAACTTAAATCAAACCTATACTGAATTAGCTGCAGCAGCATGTAACTCTCACATCTCACACCAAGAAAAATAATAAGTGCCAGTTTCTCTGATATAAGAAGTCTTTAACCAGCTGGGCATCTTCTGTCTTTCAGATCCTCACAGAGGGCAGAGCACCCGCCGTGCTGCAAGAAAGCACCTCTGAGAAAAGCATCTTTGAATTTTGCTGAGTATTGAGAGTGAATCCAAAAAGACCCAGATATTTTTTTTTGTTTAAGTTGTTTTGGAAAACTCTATAAATTCTGGAAGAAATCCTGGTTTCAAAAGAGTCTCCAGAGTATTTGTGCAGTCACGCTTTAAAGTTCGTGAACCCACTGTATAATTTCAGATTTTTTTTTTAACCACCAAATGCATATTTAATCATAATTTCTCTCTTCCTGATTGAAATGAAGTACATTTGAGTATTCTGGAAGAAAATCTCCATTCAGTAAAATAACACACAGTATGCAGAAATTGTCTATACAGGTGTAAAAAAAAAAGTGAATCCTTAGTTCTGTGACTTTCATTAGGGTTAAGTGGGATCAGGTGAGTATGTAACTGAGTGAAAGGATTTTATCAATTTTCTGAATTAAGAAAACTACTCCTATCAACAGCTAGTGAGCTCTCCTAAACCTTCAGGCAGTGTTCGGCGCACACATTCCAGGAAGCACTTTCTTGGAAAATTGTGGGCAACAATGAACTTGGAAAAAGATAGATATTGCATTGATGAAATAAGATTCGTAACAATCTTGTGTGTTACTTGATTGCTCCATCTATGCAAAGACGCCACGTGCTGTCAGCCATAATTAAAGTGTTGGCAACATTATGTGTAAAATGCAGCTTTGTAAAAGCAATTATTTTGGTATGTCACAACCAACCACTTCTCGAATGTTGCAACAAACCTTGAATGCCTTAACAACTTGTGAGGTAATCAAATCATAAAAACCAGCACTCACATAAATATTTGTAAGAGATATCACAGTATCAACACACAAGTGGTCAAGAATGCAAGCTGTAGTCTAGCATCCAGCATATTATCCCGTTGATAAGTATGGGCTGAACGGGTAACTGACAGAGAGTTATGTATTCCACAAACCCCTGGAACGTTCCCATTACACTTTACAAGCCAGGGAAGGTTTAAGAAGTTGTGCAGACTCCCAGGAAACTGGATAAACAGAAGAGGGGCATCACAAACACATTCCATGCAACTCTGGAAGACAATGAAGGACACTGCAACTTCAGAAACAGTTCAAGAATAGCTTTGGATAGTTTCAGTAACTGTTACTTTATAAGCTGTTTCTCTTAACCAAAATAGTAGGAAGGTGATTTTTCTGAAAGTGCAGCGATGGATCATTAATTGTTAAATAAACAAGGGTCTAACTCTCAATCAGTGTGTGTGCCTTAGTTTTCCAATCTTGGTGATTGTTACAGTATTGTTCTTCATGCTGTTGCAAAATGGCAATAATGACATGCAACATAGCATAGTAACCTAATTTATTATATTTTCATTATTCTGTCAGTTCAAAAAGATTCAGACTCCATAAATCTACTGTTCGGGAAATTTACTCTCTCTATATATATATATATAAAATCCTAAGCCTAAAAGTGCAACAATTTTATGAGACGTTTTTTGTCATGCTTTAAATCGGGCTTATTTTAAAACCTACATATATATGCTTGGTATCATTCTTTTCAGAGTTTATCAAACTTTGATATGATGTTGTAAGATTTTCAGATTCCGTTTTTAAATTATAAACTAAAAAATATCAAGAACTCACGTCCCACGAGACAAGATTTAACCATGAGTGCCAAGAGATTTAACCACGTCAGAAATAAAAGACAAAGAGTACGACAGCTGCTGTACAGGATTTTAAATGTTTGAAGCGCCGCAAGAGATGCAGATCATGCGGCACGGCAGCAGCAGCAAGCCAGCAGCTGATCGAGCTAAGAGGAGGTTAAAAAAAACAAAAAAAAAAAACTGTATTTGTTTCTCATTGTATCACCGTTTAAGAGGGGGTTTCGGAGGAGTGACTGCATCTCCTTGGGGTGCGTTCTGCCCCCCTTTTCACAACACGCGCAGCAGACTGGCTGCAACTGGGGGTTGGGTGCCAAAGGCGCCGAGGGGGGGGTTGCCCCCCTAGTATTATATAAGTGTAGGACACTTAAAACCTCTCTGATAAGCAGTGGTTGTACTACTAAAAATTTATCCTGCATCACAAGGAAGAACAATAAAACAGGTAAAAAGTAATCCTCAAATAATATCCAGGGACCTAAAAGATCTGTTAGGTGCCTCTGGAGGATAGATCAACAATAAGAAGAATTCTTAACAGAAATACCATCTATGGAAGATACTTTTCTCAAAACGAACAAAACTGCTTGTCTGAAGATGCCAAAGACCTAGGGACAAGCCTGAAGAAGAGTTCTGGAAGTCTATTCTATGGATAGATAATTCCAGAATTGAACCATTTAGGCAGAACAAGCTTGTCAAAGTCAACCCAGCCTGCCACCAACAAAACCATATTCCTTCTGTCACACATGGCAGAGGGATTGTCCTAGAAACACTGGCCTCCTACAGACAAAATTATTTTTAGTCATGCTACCTTCAAAACAAATATTTGGCTCAAATGTGTTAATGAGAAAAGGAATTCCTCAAAGTAATTTTGAGAGAGTTACACATAGTAATTAGGATGATATAGTGATTGTAGTTCAATATTTATCAACTTAAACATTTGATGAAGTTAGGGCATTTCATATTTTTTTTTATTAAACATTTTTGCTTGAAACATAACCACTACAAATATCTAAACAAGAAGAAATTAAAACAACAAGATTCAAAGACCTGAAAATTATAAAATTTCTTTAAGAAAACACATTGGAAAATCTCTGAAAAATATTTAGTGATGTCCCTTAATACTAATTTGGCTCAGCATATCATTTTACATTAAAGTTTATTAAAATAATTGTACAGAGAATCGGCACAGTATGTTGAAGGAAAAAACATAAAAGACACTAATATTCAAATTAGAAAATGAGACAACATAAAATTATATCCCTAGAATGCTAAATAGCTGATAAAATTAAAAAATAAATAAATATATAAATGAAGACTGTCTTGTGGCATCAATTAAAGTGAAATGTGTTATTGCATTCATTTATGCAAATTGAAAATAAGGGTCTATGCTTTTCCCAGTATAATTTGCAGGTTTCTCAATAAACGACACTCCCACATAGATCTTCAAGGAATACCTTGCCATTGCAGGCCTTCAACTGGAATAATCAGATATACAGTAATAATGAGCATTAGCATCAAGATTTTCTGCTCTTTTTTATTGTTCTAATGATGTTGCTTCTGCAGCAGAAATAATGCAAGCTATCCTTCTGAGTAAGCTTTTGTACTCTGTCCTTTTACTGTGTTATCAGTAAAAAATATACAGTATATTCAAATATGCTTTAGTTATATTTGACTTTAAAAGACACCAGTTTAAATATCTCAAATTAGCAAAGTTCAAATTTGTTTTTATTTACCATTACAGATTATAAATATTCTCACAGTCACATACTCTGCAGGCTAAAGTACTAGACTATAAAAGCACAAAATTTTCTGGTTTAATCCAGTGTGTTTCTTCGTGCCAGTCCCAAGCCCGGATAAATGGTGAGGGTTACGTCAAGAAGGGCATCTGGTGTAAAATTTTGCCAAATCAATATGTGGACAACAATTTTGGATGATCCGCTGTGGCAACTCCTAACAGGAGCAGCCGAAAGAAGAAGAATCTCCACCTTCAACCATCTGTGTGACCCTGAGCAAGTGTTTGAACTCTGCCTATCCTCCAAGTGTAAAAATATAATGCTGGAAAATCAAGCTTTGTAAAGTCAACCTCTATACAAAGAGAGTGTATATGAATGGGTATATTTAGGAGACTGTTCATTTAAACAAATACTATGGGGCAATTGGCACACAGTGCAAGGATTCTAGAATCTATGACAAAGGTAAAGTCTGCGTCTGTGTTTTCTCTATTTAAGAATCACTAATATTGTTCAGACTAACCAAAAAGCAAATTTCCAACAAAACAAAATTACACTTCAACAAGCGAGTCAGGTACACTTGTTTTGGCTGGCTTAAGTGTCCTCAGCAGAATTTGACAAATAAGATTTATATACCAACTGCCTGAATCAAGCAAACCATGAAAAAGACAAGTGTGCGTACAGCCCATACTTGGGTTAAATATGTATACCTGCAAGTATGTTGTTTTAAAGGTGACGTCATCATCAATGAGGTCCGGAGTTCACAGAACTGGACTTTTGGACTGGAGTCTAACGTTGTGATGTCATTAAAAATAAACGAAGTTTCTACACACACGTTCACTTCCTGGTGTGGAAAGACCTTCTTGTATTACTCAATGTGGCAGATACAATTTGGTAGGTATACAGGCACAAATATAACACATTTTGAACCCAAAGCAAAATGTAGGCATTTTTAAAATCAGTTTTAGTATTTCAAATAACTATTACAGACTAGTGTTCTGAAATGAAGTCATCATTCTCTCTCTCCCTCTCTTAGAATGACTAGATTTTTAAACTTTGTAATCTTTGGGATAACAAACTGAACATAGCAATATAAAGACTATGCATTACAATAGATCACAGCAGGTTTTTTTATTTTTTAGCTTGTAATACTTGCATATTTGTGTGTAAATTGTACACACTTTAGAAAAATCTGAACACATTTGTGACAAAATACAGTACAGATATGTTTGTGTCTGTAAATCTCAAATCAAATAAACAAATCAACTAATCTCAGTCTAGTTTTAAACTCCAATTACAATTCCAAAATATTAAAACTGTCATGATTTTGAAAAGAATGAGTTCAAAAAACATCTGTTTTTCTTGTTTTTTTTATTAGTTTCTTGGAACCTCTGAACATTCTGCCATTATTATTTTGTATGTTTATTTTGCTTTGTTTTTATGTTACTGTTTTTGTGACATTGCCGCACCACCAATTTGATGATCATCTTCAGGTGCATATGCCAATGGCAACATTTTGGATTTTATTGTGTATATATACAGTAGCTGTTTAGTTGTTAGTAACAACACCTCACTGCTGCTAAGTGTTCATGGGATGTGTGACATATGAATGCCATGTGCATGGCATGTGATAAAATAACTGCTAAGCTGTTAAATTGTCTTTGCACTAATACTAGCACCCATAGTTTTACATTAAAAACAAAACAGTTTATGTATGTATTGTTAGTGTTCTGCTGATTTAAAGGCTTAGACTTTTGCCTGATACAGACAAAGAACTTTGGAGAACGTTTGTGCTTCACTAATTCTTGGCTTTTTGACAACGCATAGCTTTATGCAAACAGTTTTGACTGTCATATTTTTGGTATTTGGCTGCCTCCTGGTTTCAATCACTACCATTATTGAATAGAATATTATCTCACATCTTCTGGTCCTTGCAATCTTTTGATTCATTTTCTGACAACTTTCCTAAGGTGTCAGTAGATGAACCAGGAGCATAATCCTAGCTAAGGGACCATTATTGTGCAGTTTTCACAGGAAAGCATTTATTAATCCTTCATATATTCCATAAGTCATAGTGTTCTAACCTTAACAAAACATGTTGAACAGCATTTGCTAACAGTAACTTAATATTTCTGTTCAATTAACTCTTTGAAAAGAAAACAAACCATTTTATATTCATGGGTGCTGTACGTTTTAATTTTATATATTCTTTAACTGAATATCGCCATTGCAGGTTTGTTTCACTATCTATGATAGCTGAACAACTGAAGTTTATAACTTGCTTTCCCAGATGATAGGGCTGGTAATGCAAAGAAGTAAAATAGTTCTGTAACAGGGTTGCCAGATTGTCAGACAGGAAGTTTTATACCTGGTCCCATATCTCATTAAATTCACATGAGCAGGGGTGTTGTCTTGTGTGCTTGGTGAATGGGGATTATATTCTGTAGGTAAAAGAATTATTCCCTAGTTGATCTGTAATTGAAACTGAGGATTGTGAAAAAAATGCTCAAAACCTACACAAAAAACTAAGGATCTGCACTTAGATCACTCTTTACTGTTGGAGGTAGTACATAAATTGCTCCATTACCTTCATAACTCATCCTCTTGGTAAAATTGCTTTGCACATTAACTCCTATTTGAAAAGGCTCCCTTTTGGAATTGGGCAGAAACTTGTTTCATTGATGACACTGGAAGCTTTTCAACTACAAATCTGAATAAGCTTTTCCTGAAAATGGATTGCAAATAGATCTTAGTTACATGGTGATGTGAAAAATCCACCAATGCTGCATAAAGGTGTAATACTAATTTAAGTGGAGAGATTTCAAAGTATCAGTTCAATTCAACTTCCAAACTAACTTATAAATTTAAATATATTCAATATCATTTTAGTACTTCAGAAGTGTGACAATGTATTATCAACTAAATGTGCATACGCAAATTTGGTTCTCAGTGGAGCAGATTTCTTTGTAGTTATAATGTTCTCCCTGTGCTTTCTCTGGTGACTCACATTTCTTCACACACCCCCAGACATGCTGTTACATAGACAGGTCTCCCTAGAGTTGCTACCTGTGAGCAAGTATGTGCTAGGAAGGACTAGTGCTCTCTCTCCCTTGTGTCTGTTGCACTTGAAACTGGCTTCAGCTCCCTGTAACCTTGTGTAAGTGGGGTATAAAAATGATAAGTAGAATACGTTATATAAGAAAAAACTTGTTTAATAAGGACAAATATAATTCAAATTAAAAATGAATGGAAAATGGAAATTCCTGAATGTGTATTTTGATTGAAAAATCTAATGAGGATATTCTGATGGAAGATGGAGGGTGAGTTATATTGATATTCCTTAAATACATAAAACTTAACTTACTGACTTTTGGTTGATCTTTCATTATTAAGGGATCTTGGGATTTATGTGTAAAACTCCAATCCAGTCTGTACTAAAAAGAACCCAGGCCTCAACCATATATTTTTGGAGGAATAAGTTACCTACAGTACATTGTGAATATTAACCACTCTACTAGTATCTTATAACTTCAGATTTGTTTGTCAATGAGGTATAAGTATTTTCAGTGTGTACACATTAAAGGTGGCTGAATTAATATTTAAAGAAACAGAATCCTACAACTCATTGTACATATTATAGTAAATACAATCCATATTCAGACAACTAGCACATGCCTTGTCACAATATCTGCAAAATATACAGTAACACGCATTAAGGGAAGAAAACACATATTTCTGTATAAATATTATATTAATCTATATACCAGTAGCCTGACTTATGTGCTTTAAAGAACCATGTTATCCATCTACAGAGTCACTGAAGCAGCAAATGGTTAAACAAGCCCACAGCCTGTTGTGGCGTATAAGCACCCCAAAACATAAAATATGTATTACTTCCATGCAACTTTAATTGTTTTTTTCCATTTCTACTCTTCAGAAATAGCACACTGCTTCTGCAACAAATGTTGTCTCTCTATTTGCACCTTCCACCTTCGAGCATGCTTAGCAAACACTACAAACACACAAATGAACGACAGATTCAGCAGCCACTATTCTATAGCAAATTCTGTGCTGAAAGAGAAATAAATTCTTGCCATATAGAACTAGTTAAGAAATTCCATCTTCTGTGGAACGTTCACAGAAACTTCTCCTAGTCTACTACATCATAATGTTTCTTAAAACTAGCCTAATCATCCTAGAAAATGCCCAAAAACAAAAATACTGCCTCAGGAGAAAAGATAGGAAAATGCAGAGATTTTTGGAATTGATACATACAATGACTGCAATTAATAACCATAGTCTACTTAAGTTCATTTAAAACAAAAAACGATTTTGAACACAGATGATTACAGTAAAACAGAGGCAGTGTGTTTGCTTGAGGCAAACTGGGTAGCCATCACATTTGCAGAGAATGATTTAGGTATCCAGTGACATAAGATCATGTTCAGGATATTGTTCTGTTGTCCATGATCATCTTCTTCTGGCTTCTTCCGTTAGGGGTCATCTCAGCGGATCATCTTCTTCCAATTCCTCCTGTACCCTGCATCTTGCTCTGTTCCTCCCAACACCTGCATGTCTTCTCTCACCTAATCTGTAAACCTACTCTTAGGCCTTCCTATTTTCCCCTTACCTGGCAGCTCCATCCTTAACATCCTTCTCCGAATATACCCAGCATCTCCCTCTGCACATGTTCAAACCAATGCAATCTCGCTTCTATGATTTGTCTCCTGACCCCCTAAAGCACTAATTTCTAATCTTGACCATCCTTGTTACACCCAGTGAAAATCCTAGCATCTTTAACTCTGCCACCTCCAACTCTGTCTCCTCCTATTTTTTGGTCAGTGCCACCATCTCTAACTCATATAACACAGCTAATCTCACTACCGTCTCGTAGACCTTCTCTTTCACTTTTGCTGATATCCGTATGTCACGAATCAATTCTGACACTTCTCCAACCATTCCACCCTGCCTGCACTTTCTTCTTCACATCTCTTCCACACTCCCCATTACTCTGTACTGTTGATTCCAATAATTTAAACTCATCCACCTTCGCTAACTCTACTCCCTACGTCCTCACCATTCCACTGACCTCCCACTCATTCACACACACATACACACGTATTCTGTCTTGTTCTTACTGACCTTCATTCCTCTCCTTTCTAGAGTTCATCTCAACCTGCTCCCTACTCTCACTACAGATCACAATGTCATCTGCAAATATCATAGTCCACGGGGACTCCTGTCTAATTTTGTCTGTCAACCATCACCATTGTAAATAAGAAAGGGCTCAGAGCTGATCTCTGATATAATCCCACCTCTATCTTGAATACATCTGTCACTCCTACCACAGACCTCATCACTCTCACACTTCCCTTGTACATATCCTGTACCACTCTTACACACTTCTCTGCCACTCCCGACTTCCTCATACAATACCACAACTCCTCTCTAGGCACTCTGTTATACAGTATGCTTTCTCTAAGTCCAAAAAGACACAATGCAACTCCTTCTGTCCTTCCCTGTACTTCTCTATTAATACCCTCAGAGCAAACATTGCATCTGTAGTGCTCTTTTCTGGCATGAAACCATAATGCTTTTCACTAGTCATCACCTCCCTTTTTAACCTAGCTTCCACTACTTTTTCCTAATAACTTCATGTAGTGGCTGATCAGTTTTATCTCTCTGAAGTTACTACAGCTCTGCACATCACCCTTATTCTTAAAAATCGGTACCAGTATACTTATCCACTCCTCAGGCATCCTCTCACTTTTCAAAGCTGCAATAAACAATTTGGTCAAAAACTCCACTGCCATCTGTAGCTGTCACAAAATGTGTGTGTATATATATATATATATATATATATATATATATATATATGTGTGTGTGTAAATTTGATGTTTAAATTTGCAAAATATATTTTGTAAATTATGTTGTATATAATAATAGTCGTGGTGCAATTGTATTGTTGATAATATTTACTTTTCTAATTGTAATTTATTTATTTTTGATCGTAATGTATTTGTACATAAGTTTACAAAGGTGGTCTGAACGGAAGGGCGCAGTGGTCACATGATAAGGTTCATGGGTGGAGCGGAAATGCACGTAGTGACACGCTTAATGGACGCTGAGCTGTTTAGTTTTAATAAGACAGTAAAAAGTGAAGAATCGGAGAGACAGTAACAGAGACTCTTGAATTTCTGGTCAGAAGGTGCACATGGTATGTTTTGATTTTGTTATTCTTACACATGTGTAATTTATTAATTGTTTAATTTACTAGCTTTATTTTATTTTAGTTTTTCACTGTGTTTGAGAGCTGTAAAAGAAAGAGAGAGAGAGAGAGAGCAAATAAATACTCTTTAAACATCAGTCGGAGCATGGTCTCATCCGTACCAGGAGAAAACGTTCAGGAGCAGCTACACATCTCTCCTAAACACCTCCATGCTTCCACAGGTATATCATCTGTACCAACAGCCTTCCCATTCTTCATAGCTGTCCTTACTTTCTCCTTGCTAATCTGTTGCACTTCCTGATTCACAGTCTCCACATCATCCATCCTTCCCATTCTCTTCTTTCATCAACCTCTCAAAGTACTCTTTCCTTCTGCTCAACACACTCTCCTTGCTTACAAGTACATTTCCATCATTATCCTTTATCACCCTAACCTGCTGCACATCTTTCCCAGCTCAGTCCTTCTGTTTAGACAATCAGTACAGGCCCTTTTCTCCCTCCTTAGTGTCCAACCTCCCATACAGCTCATTATACACCTTTTCTTAAGCCTTCACCATCCCTCTCTTCACCTTATGCCTTATCTCCTTGTACTCCTGTCTACTTTCTGCATCTCTCTGACTATCCACTTCTTCGCCATCCTCTTGCTCTGTATACTCTCCTGTACTTCCCCATTCCACCACCAGATTTCTTTGTTCTCCTCCCTCTGTCCAGATGTCATACCAAGCACCCTTCTTGCTGCCACCCTTACCACTTTTGCTGTAATTGCCCAGCTATCTGGTAACTCTTCACTGCCACCCATTGTCTGTCTTACTTTCTCCCTGAACTCCATTTTATAGTCTTACTTTTTCAACTTCCACCATTTGAACCATGGCTCTGCCCCCACTCTCCTCCTCTTCTTGATATTCAAAGTCATTCTACAGACCACCATCCTATGTGGCCTTTCCCCTGCCACCACTTTGCAATCTCCGATCTGTGTGCATCTTCATCCACTCTTTTATGTCACCCTGTGTTCCTCCCTCTTCCTAAAATACATACCTTCCTAAAATACGTATTCAAAACAGCCATGTCCATCCTTTTCATAAAATCCACTATCATCAGACCTTCCTCATTCCTCTCCCTGACTCCATATCTACCCATCACCTAATCATCCCCTCTGTTCCCTTCACCAACATATCATTGAAATCCATTGAAATCACCACTCTCTCTCTCTTGGGTACATTCTCCAACACTTCATCCAAATCACTTCAGAAATCTTTTCTCTCTTCCATCACACACCCAGCTTGCAGGGCATATGCACTAACAACATTCATCATCATTACACCTTCAATTTTTAGCTTCATAATCATCACTCTGTCTGACACTCTTTTCACCTCCAAAACACTCTTGACATACTGCTCCTTCAGGATAAACCTTATACCATTTCTCCTTCCATCCACACCATGCTAAAACAATTTGAACCTGCCTCTGATACAGGTGGCCTTATACTCCTTCCACCTGGTCTCTTGCACACACAAAATGTCTCCATCATATCAGCTAACTGTCTCACTTTACCAGTCATACTGTCAATGTTCAAAGTTCCTACCCTCACTTCCACTCTCTTTACCTTACTCTTATCCCCCTGCCTCTGGACACACCTTCCCCCTCTTCTTCGGCCAACAGTAGCCCAATTTCTGCCAGAACCCTGCTTGCTAACAGTACTGATGGAGGCTGTTGTTAAACTGGGCCATGACTAATCCGGTATGGAAATCTGTATTGTTGTCTTCAAATTGATATGGCAAAATTTTACACCGGATGCCCTTACTGACATAACCCTCCCCATTTATCTGGGCTTGGGACCGGCACAAAAAAAACGCACTGGTTCTGTTGTCCATGAGATACAAATGTTCACATTCTGAAGACATGCAGATAAAGATTACAGTCATTTAGATTTAAATAGAAAGGTCACTATCGGCCAGAGGAAAATAGAATAGATTATCTGCTTTCGCCTACAGGTAGGCAGAATGCTCATTTTCTGGAAGGCAGGGGACCTCACATATTTAAAATGTACAGTTTAGGAGTATCCATCCAGTTATTGTCAGGACCAATTATTCCATTAGATCAGTGGTTCTTAAAGTTGGGTGTAAGAAACCTTTTCAGAGGTGCGGGCCATTATTCTTGAAATGCTTGAAGATAAAAAAAATTTTGCAAAAGAAAATACAGATCTCAATTTCATCAATGACTAAGTAATTTATGTCAAAAAATATGTACGAGATAGAGGAGTGATATGCGTTGGCCCTCTCAGTGAGACTAATGACCCCACACCAATATGGTATTGATCTGACAGAACTTGCTAGAGATGAGTGAGCAGCAGCTGTACTGCACATGTCAGCTCGGAGGCCAATTACATTGATGACTTCTGTAGTTGTTTTTTTTTTTTTGTTTTAATAATAATGGTGGCTTGGTTGTCAGCTATATAGCCCTCAAAAAAATGAATGTAATTCTTCATGGGGATGGAAGAGGACATCTACAAAATCCAAGTGGTGCTTGTGGCAGAGAAGGTTAAAAACCACAGCATCAGAGGAAACTAAAGCTTATTCTGTCAGCATCAGGTGAAAGGCCAGCATAAAAGAAGCCAGTCCACCATAGGGCACATTCACACACACTCCTATACCCACTCATACAGGGCCACTTTAGTGTCGCAAATTGACACTTTAGGGTATGAAAGAAAAGTACAGCACCGTAGGGAAACACACAGACCCTTTGAGAATGGAGAATAAATGTTTAGAAGAAAACGGATATTTTTTGTTATATTTGTTCTTCAGTGCCATTTTGTGAAGGTAAGCCAGATATCTTTTCCACCACTCTTCTAGTGCTAACATTTCTAAATTCTCAGTATCAAGCCAGGAAACAACCTTGGATGCAGTGGCTATCCATCTTGGGGCTCATTCATGCACACATCCATACTCATATTCACATGGAACTAATTTAAAGTCTGCAATCATCCAAAGAATTACTATAAAAGGAAAACCTCAGCTGTGTAGTATAAGTAGCTCAGATTTAAGCTTGATCTTTGACTAGAGGATGTAGAATTTAATTTAACATGGTTAAACAAAAAACAAAAAATCTGTCACTCTTTTGATGAGGGAACTCACCTCTCTATCAAACAATTTCAGTCTACTTTGGAATAACCTCTCAGGTATACAGTCCTAAACTGGCCACTACTATTGCAGGTTACCTACAGTTAATTTGTGCTTCCACAGTCCTCTGGGAATTTCTCTCATTTGCTGCCTCTCTCTACCTCTACCAGCACTTCTTATAAAAGGAACATTGCCCAACTGAGCTCACTTATGACCCTAATTATCCATGATTACCACTCTGCCTTTTGCACATGGCAATTAAATGACGAATTAGGGTCATTTGCACTCCACAGAGCTGCCTCCTGGCAGCTACTTTCTTCCACAACCATCCTGTAGCATATTCTACTGCACTCAGTAACACTATGTTCACAACTCATACAGGGCATGCCATTGGATACATTCTATTGTGTTCATAATTATTTCAAAAACCTCTTGATCAAAGTTAAGAATAAAATCTGAGTTAATTGTATGATACATATATTGAGCCTTGAGCCATTCCAGGCAAAGAAGTGTATAAAAATTAATAAACATATCTTTGGTACTCTATTTTAAGATTTCAAGCCATGAAAATTCCCATGTCCTTAAGCTTGGGAACCTCCTTGCCACCACTGTTTGCAGCAATGCTTTTTCATATATTTACTGTATTCCGTGCAAAGACAATCAGACAATTATAGTTGCATCATTTAGGTTTTCTATGTGTGCTGCTGTGATAAATACAATCTGATCCTATCCAGATATTGCCATTTTATTAATTCTTCTACTGGTGGTAGAGAAGCTAACACCACAAGAGACTGAGAGGTTAGCATTGGCAGTGTTCTGGTAAAGAATAACGGAAAACATTTTAAATGAGGACCAACAGATCAAATGCAAGTCTCAAAACATGCCAAACAAGAAAATTAGGCAAATAGGTCAACCTTATTAAGTGTCAAAGATATATAAAAAATGTTCTAATGCCAGGAAAGCAATAACTAAAGCAAATGCAAAATTTTATATTGACAATCTATAATATTTTCATAATGAGGAAGAGGCCAGTGTGAAATTTATGCCATTGATCCTCGCACACTTCTGGTTCATTTCTATAGCAATGTCAACACTAGCAAAAACTGGTTAAAAAAAAAAAAAGATAAAAATAAACAAAATGAGTTGGCTGAAGGTGCAAAAAATGATAAACAATATCAAAATGAAGACAAAACAATGTCAAGAATGGATTCAGGGTCCCAACAAACCATATTAACTAAGTAATCAACTCAAAAACATTTCCAAAAAAAGATTAAAAAATGACAAATGAATATATTCAAAACAGGCAAGAGCAGAATATGAGACAGAGAAAGAGAGAGAGACAGAGAGGGAGAGAGAGAGAGGCAGGAGTAGCGTCACTAGTACTAGAAGTAGTAGTACTGTCTAAGGAGATATCTTCAGGCGGTTAAAGGGTCTGCCCCTTCTGGTTAGGACGCCATAAAAGGGAATGTGCTCAAGAAAGGCGTCTCAATTTGGACCAAGTTTAGTAGAGTACGGTGTTCCTCTGTTATTCAAACGCTTTAAATATTGCTGGTGATTTATTGTTGGAGGGTAGATTGGCCTGTTTTCTGTTATGCCTGTGTGCACACTCTCTTCCGCTTCTTCTTTCCATTAAATGAGGTTTCCCAACTGGCTTACCAGCTATTTCTGTGGACTCCCCGTATTTTTTGAACGATTACAATAAGCAATGGAAATAATGACCAAGAGAAATAAGAACATTAAAAGGAGCTAAATGAATCATGGTCAGGGAGCAAGCCAGTTTCAAAGTAATAAAGAGAAACCATTAGAACAGTACACCAACAGTAATACACTAGGCCAAAATTATTATCAAAATAAATCAAACTAACTTGATTTCTTAAATGCCTCAATAGATCTAAAGTTTCTTAGATTTTTAGGAATCGATTCAATACTCACATAACACAACAATGTACAGCACACACCTTAAATAGGAAGAGTGTAATTGTTAATGCCCAGGGCTTTCAAAAATGACAAATGTGTGGAGCTTTTAAAATGGAGCCCAAAACAGACCAATATCTCACCAAGCCTGCCCAGATAAGGTTCCTTTCCCTGCAACCAAAGTCAAAACTCAACAGGCTTGATTTGCACTACACCTGGCAAAGTGGTACTTTGAGTTCAAGATGTGAAAAAATGCTTACATATCCCAATGACTATCAAGGGAAACAGAAACATCTTCGGAAACCCTTTAGCTCAAGCGAGGAATAGTCCTCCAAGAATCTTTATAAATAAAAATATTTATTAACAAGAAAATAGCACATGACTCAGAAAAGAAGAAAAGCTGTTACCTAGTTGACAATCCAAAGGAACCAAGTCCAATCCTAAATACAAAAGTCATAATCCATTAACAAGAACTGAAAAACAAAATCACACAATCAGAAATCTAAACAAAATAACTGCAAAACTCACTTAACTCTTCAAAAAACTCACTGTCCCTGCTTGCCTTTAAAGGCTTGAGGCGGCCCATAATGTGAGATATTGGTGGCCCCATCCCTTGTGCAGCCCACCCACAAAATACAAGGGACAAATATGTGTACACAGAAACAAAATACTCAAAAAATAAATTTGCCATAAAATACATAATTAGAAAAATGATAAAAATAAGTAACAAAATAAATTAACATAATGGCGGCACTGTGGCGCAGTGGGTAGCGCTGCTGCCTCGCAGTTAAGAGACCCGAGTTCGCTTCCTGGGTCCTCCCTGCGTGGAGTTTGCATGTTCTCCCCGTGGGGGTTCTCTGCGTGGGTTTCCTCCAGGTGCTCTGGTTTCCTCCCACAGTCCAAAAACATGCAGTTCAGCTGCATTGGCGGTCCTAAATTGTCCCTAATGTGTGCTTGGTGTGGGTGTGTGTGTGTGTGTGTGCCCTGCGGTGGGTTGGCGCCCTGCCCGGGGTTGTTTCCTGCCTTGCGCCATGTGTTGACTGGGATTGGCTCCAGCAGACCCCCGTGACCCTGTAGTTAGGATAGAGCGGGTTGGATAATGGATGTATAATAAAAGGGTGGCATGATGGTACAGTGAGAGTGCTGTTGTCTCTCAATAAGGAAATCAGGGTTTGGGTCTTGGGTGTCCCCTACAGGAAGTTTGCAGGTTCTCCCCATGTATGAGTGGGCTTCCTCCAGGTGTTCTGGTGTCCTCCAACTGTCCAAAGCCATTTAGGGTGATTTGGCAACACTAAATTGGCATTAGTCAGTGGTGAGTTGATGTGTGTATTCACCCTGTGATGGACTGGTGCCCTAGGTTCCAGCACACCCCATGAACCTAGTTTGGATTAAGCGGGTTAGAAAATTACATGATATAATAGTTAAAGATTCAAAAATGAACAAAAAAGACATACACAAGAATTTAAACAGAAGAAACCTGGCTTAAACATGACAGTAATGACATAATACAAAATGTGATCACGGTGTCAAGTTGCTGGCAAAAGGCGTAGCAACTGTTAACAATATGGCTGCATTCATGCAAAGAAACTCACAGAATGGCGATGATAAAAAAAACAACAAAAACACAATGATGCTGAGAGGATGATAAAATTAATAAACACGTTGAAATAAATAAATGTAAACTTCAGAAATTAAACAAATTAAATCAGGGATATCAAAAACATAGATTTATTATTTTAGGTTCACCCAATAAGTAGTAACAGTGAGAGACAATATGAACTTAATACAGGCAAGTGGATGTGCCTACCCAACAGACAGACTGGAGTGTGCACATTTGTCAGAAGGACCGCCTTTCCTCAGAACACACATCTAAATCTGTGCAAAGGCATCAAAACAAGCAGGAGAAGGGTAATGTAAGTTCAATTCAAATTCTGTACAGGACTCTCAGATCAGTTCATTGTGAACTTTACATTATGCCCTGAAGCATGACAAATTATCCCTTAGGGTTTGATTGCTGAGTCTGTAAGTATGGATAGGACTGCCTCAGAGAACTGACATAGAGTTTGTGTTAAATATTGTTTTTGGAGAAAGATGATAAAAATGAAAGAGTTATTCTAGTCCAAAATTGTTAGCAAATGACACACATGAAGCCTTCACAGTTCCACTCCTTAAATATATGACTCTTGAGACCATTTGCCTAAGGTAAGCTTAAGGCTTTGCTAACAGAATTGTGGTATATGGAAAGCATGTCTGAAATAAAGTTATAAAGTAAACTAGAAAAGCTTCCTGTATTTGTGAAAGAATAGCAATCACCAGAAAAATCTTTTTTATATTTAGAACAATCAGCAGACCTTCCAATAACATCAAGAAAACATTCAGCAGGAATAATTACGGAGTGACGAAGAGGGTCACTAAAGAGACACTCTAACAGCTAGACCACCTCTCACTCTAACAGCTTCCAAGCTGCCAGTACCTCTTTCTTCAGAACCCTCTTATTCAGCCTTGAATGGACAGTGTAATACCAAAGTAGCCTACTAATTTTTTTTCATTCAGAATTTATACAGCTATCCACCTATTTTCAAGAGTTGCTGTATAATATACATAATATAATATTAAAATATATTTTCACACACTAGTGTTGGAAGTGTCTTGCAGGTGTTGGTTTGGGAACGAACACCGGGATGGTTTTGGGCAGATAAATGGACAGATAGAAGACAGAAACTCTTTAAATAAATAAACAGATAAATACATACATACATACA
>JANRMT010062808.1:32790952-32809282 GCA_026402145.1 Polypterus bichir lapradei | reverse complement strand
TATATATATATATATATATATATATATATATACACACACAAAAATTACACTTTGAGCACTCAGCAGAACGTGCCAACTGTTAGAGGGGAGGTGGGCGGGGCCTTCTTTAACCATGTGCCAGCCTCGGGACGTATCTTATACCTGCTTAGCTAGTGAATGAGAGAACTACTTAACGGATTTAGATCTGGCTTTTTTGTAGAATTGCTTTAACATTCCGCTTGATTTTGCGACATATCTCATCGCACTAAGAATCAGAGTTCACTTGTAGCAGAAATATATTCATGCTAATCCGAGACTGAGGCTGCGGGCCAGAGGAGGGGGAAGTGTGATGTCAGGAGTAGGGAGCCGGGCAGGGCCCTCTTCTCTGTCCTGTTTCACTTCTACATGGGCGAAGACGCAGGGGATGGCTATAAATCGTGGCAGATGGCTGGGGCTCTGGAATGCCCAGAGAGTGGAAGGACCGGGAGAGGAGCAGTATCTCTCCCGGTGGGTGTTGCAGCCATGGGGACAGAGCTTGAAAGCTCAACCCTGGGGAGGCCCGTGGTCACCGCCAGGGGGCACCTGGACAATTCCGGAACCCTGGACAGCAGCAGTTCCGCCACACTAGGAAGTGCTGCAGGAAGCCCATCAACGAGCAAATGGAGCACATCCGGGTACAACATAAAAGGGGCCACCTTACTCTATTCAGGGAGCCGGACTCGGGAGGTAGAGGACAAAGCTTGTGAGAGAAGAGTGGAGGCAGTGAAACAAAAGAAAAAGAAAGAAAGAAAAGGACTGTGAGCAATAGTGCTGGTGGGTTGTGCAGTATGTGTGTGCTGTATAAAGAAAAGAAAATAAATTGTATGTGCTTTTAGACATTGTGAGTCTGTGTGTCTGTCTGTGTCAGAGCACCTTCCACTTCTATAGGGGTTACATATACATATATATATATACATATATATAGGGGTGGGCAAAAGTAGGTTTACAGCTGTTCATATAGAAAAAGCCAGGAAAGTTAGGATTGCTACACTTAAACACACTTTAATAATAATAATAAGAAGAATACAAATAAAAAGGCAAATAATACAATAATAAATAAATATTGATACAAGAATAAACTGTCTGTTTCGCGTACTCATATCTGTAAACCTACTTTTGCCCATCCCTGTGTATGTATGTGTGTATATATATGTAGTGTGTTTGGGAGCCATTTTACGGGCTCAAAAAGATGCGGTTACCCACCAAACCAGGGGTTGATAATGTCCTCTAATGAAGAGTACTGAAGGAATTTAAGGTGGCTCAAGATTACGAGTTTTTTCGTAGGTTTCAGGAATTCTAGTGTTAAACGAGATGGACTCTGCCCTGGGAGGTGTCTGGTATACTTGAAACAGGCTCTGGTTCACAGAGAGCTATACACCACTGTGTAGGATAAGGCCTCGATTTTCACATGATACACCTCATCCTATAACTTTCACAGCACGATGTATAATCCTCCCCAATCAGTTTAGTTTGTGCAAGTGTACATTTTCAAAAGACCACAGCAACACAAGAACCCTTTTCTTATTCTGTTTGACATTTGTATTCCTAATAGAAACTCTTCCACATTTACTGGATTCTGAACATGTCATTTTATTATTAAGAACAGTTGCTCAGAATTTTTATTCAATATAGGCTTTTTCTGGTTTATAACTTTAAAACTTTTGGCAAGTTGCTCTGTATATTGATGATTTTGTTTTTTTTCTTTTCTTGCCTTCATTTCATTTATTAATATAGTAACATTTTAATAGCTCAGTTTATAACTCCTTGTACTGTATATGTGGGTGTTGGAAGACTGCTTTTTTTACACAAAAAAACCCAACAACTTAAAACACTTTTTTTGTAATATATTTTCATTTATAAATACTATATACTTTGTTTATTTTTCTGTATGCTCTCTCTGCCATATTCCATCCTGAGAAGACCACTCTCTCCCAGCAGTCATATTCAGACCTGATGCCATGCAGATAATGAGCTGGCTAAGAAGAGAACTGAGTGTTAGTACAAGCTTATGATCAGACTGAAACTACACATATAGCACTACCAGGTTGTATGGCATGCATAGAGACATTCTGTTTGCTTTTTGTTTATGACACTAGTTATAATATTCAATCTATGACATAAAAAATGTATAATTTTTGCTCCAGCCTGTTCTGTTACTCTATACAATCTCCTGGGGTTATAGTTGTAAAAGGAAGGCGGAAGTATTGAACTGCCACACCAGTTAATCCCAATAGTGTAGTATGAGTATGGGATTTGAGGCATTCTGTTAAGGTCTACTTAATAAAGAGTATAATGGGGACAACAGAGTCACTGTAGATACTACCACGACAAAATATATGCTTTGTCTTTTAATTGTCGTTGTTATTAAATTGTGCTATAAACAGTATATTATAGGAGTAACTACACTTGGAAAAGCTTTCCAACGCCTTCTTAAACAAGATATTTGTGTACATAAAATATAAACTTGCATTAAACATGGCCTATATACTCTTAAGGCAATAAATCCAGGTTTATAATTGAGTATTTCTCATAACTCATCAGTCTTCCACAAATACAGATGCCAGCCTCATCATAATATTAGGTTGACCACAAAGAAACATTAGTTATTAATGAATAAATTGTGCCTAGTGAGAATTTACATCAGGCTCTCTTGATAAGTAATCAAGCAATTATTTAAAAATCATTAAGACAGTCGTCATCCTAACTTATCTAAATTTTATGCTAAGCCCCAAACCTTCCTACTTATAAATGGTGATAAAATAAGTAGGGTCATAATTAACATAGCAATAGCAATAGGGAGTAACACCTCTGGTTTGTGTCCGCTAATTACTTACTATGAGCACTAAGTATTTACAAATATCAAAACAAAAGACTTTGCCAAAGGAAGTGTCACTTTTCCAACTGTTATTAGATATATGTGGCATAATGGCACAGCTATTTACCATTTCTGCCGTCCGGCTCCTGGACCCTGATTTAGAACCCTGGCATCGTTACTGCCCATGTGTACTTTGTACATACTCATTGCATTACACAATCTAAAGATGTATATCTCAATAAAGTCAATTGGCTAGTCTAAAATTTTACTGTTGAACAAGTGAGTGGTAGTGTGTGCATATGTGAGAATGTGCCATTTTATAGGCTGGTATCCAGTCCAAACTTCCTTCCTACTTTACACTATTTTGTTACTGTAGGAAGCAGGTCTGAAATTAAACAAATGAACAAAATATCATAATGTTTCCTGTTTTGTTATTTCTAATGCCCACACTCACTACTGAATTCCTGTATGAATCAAGTTTAGAACACTAAATGCTTCCTAAGTAGGTAGAATGTTTTCACTGTTTAATTCTTAATGATGTGTTAACAGTCTTCACTTCCTTTTACAATACGGCGTTATACAGAAGGGGGGTGAGGAATATCATGATGATTAGGAATGTGTTTTATGAAAACGTGCAATATGCCGCAATTCCCTTTGAAGTCACAATTAAAAAAGCACAAACTGATCCTTACTGGTAATAAAACTTCCTGTCAGATATATATATTTTGTTTCTTAAAGTGACAGTTCTGAACAGAGCCGGGATAATCTGTTCTGTATACTTGTTGAGTGGAAAACTCTTAGATCTCTTTAATACTTCAAGCCAGCTGCTCAGACCTTTTCATTGGCCTCACCCCATGACCCCACTTCACAACACAAATCAAACAGGGAGCTTTACAGCAAAGCGGATGAAAACAAACACACATTCATACTTCAAAATCAGTTATCATTACTAATCCTCTTCTAAACCCCAGGGAATACCTTCTACCCAAGGAATACATAAAAACGGAGCCCTGAATACATGCTGGTATTAGTGCTTGTTTTGATTAGGGATTATCTAAATCAACAATGAGCAAACTGCTTTGTTGTTACCATTGATTTCAGCACACCAGGCACCAAAGTGAAATGAATGGTGCTTGAAATAAAATCTGAAAAGATGAACATGGGCAATAAAAATGCACATTTAAATAGGGACAAAAAAAAACCCTTTTTTTATCCATTATTCTAAAGAACACATGATGGAGGCTTTTTTCTCCTGAAGTTCTGGTTTTCATCTCGCCAATACCACTGTAGTTGAATATTTTTAGGATAAAAAAGAGAAAAAAATCAACTCCAAAACTCCAACTCCAGCTACAGAGTACCAGTTTCTCATCATTGAAACAATCATTTGTGTGTACCTGTAAAGGCATGCCATGATGTGGTAACCTAGTCTTCTTAAAAAACTCTGGGCCATTAATTGGACTCTTAATAGCAGAGCCAAACACTAAAGAAGTGCTTAGGCCCAGCTATTTAGCCACCAGTATGGCAGGTAAAGTGAAAAGACAATACTGGACATGAGGGTACTAGTAAGATTTATTAAAGCATTAAAAATAATCAAAATATTTTAAGCTCTTCTTTCAGCAATGAAATCATTATCTCCATTTCACACTCAGTCGAATACTAATGTTGACATCTTTTAAAGGGTTTTCTACTAATTTTCTCTTTTTATGTTGAAAGCTAAAGATATCCACTGTACACTTCTACAGTCCTGATGGTTTCTTGTGTTGTTTATATGGCTGCCTTTAGTCACTCATTTAAGGAAGGGCTGGACAGTTTTTTCTTACAAAATAAGGTAAACGCTATGATGGACTGGTACCATGTTCAGGGGATTGCTCCTGCCTTGTGTCCAATGCTTGCTGGGATAGGCTTTAGCAAGTGATCCTGCTCAGGATTAAGTGGGCTTTGAAAATGGTATGGTATGGTTTGGTACAAGTCCGTGTTCAGTATGATGAGGTAGTACTGTGGTTAGCATTACTGCTCCTCAGCTTCAGACACCAAGAACTGGTACTCAGGTAGGGTAACCTTCTCATATATCCCAAAGGTGCTGCCTACTTTAAACGAACATAGTATAAATGAATGAGTGTGCTTTGCATTGCCTGACCTTCAATCTAGGATAAAGTAAGAGTCTGAAATGTCTAGACTCAAAAAGGAAAGATTCATGTTCATCTTCAAACAAGTCGACTTAGCTGTCATTTAACCCATTCATTCATTCATTCTTTAAAGTGTTTATTTCATTACAGGATTCCAAAGCCTATTTTAGCAGTATTAGGTTCCATCGCTGTTTCAAGCCTTAAACTGACTGGGAGTTCAATATTGGCCTGGAAAAGTTGCTCCATCTAGACTGCATCCTTCTGTATTTATTTTCTCTTGGTTACAGTTGTAAGAGTAGTGTGACCAAGACCAGTCTATAGCAAGAGAGTTCATTCCCAACGGAATGCCAGCCCATTAGCAGGCCACACTCATATACACAGAGCAGATGAGTTCAGACTTGTCAGTGAGTCCAATAGGAAATAAAAAAAGCAGAATCATCAAAATGTATCAGAATCTGGGGAGACTAAGCTAACACTTAGTCTAACACTGACACTCTAAACGGGGATTAAACCTGGCAAACCTGGAGTCTAGGAAAGGAAAGCACACTATACTGTGCACAACATATATTCAACTAAGACAGATGCATCAGATTGAAGGCAAGTGTCAACACAGGACAGTGCATCACAATGAACTAGTCAGTTAGGGAATTATTAATTATAATTAAAGAGGCATTGTTTCACAAATTTAATTACAGTTATTGAAAACTGAGCTAAAACAGTTACATTTTATCTGTATTTACTGAGGTAACTGAAAACATGAATTGCAAGTAATTTCCACTTATAAAGCATTATTCAATTGCTGCAAACACTCTTCAAACTTTCCTGGGAAACTGAAAAGGCTGGAAGCACATTTTCATGTTGGAGATAGTCATCTCTGTGTTCAAAAATGGGATTTATCAGGTGGAGAGACTTACCAATACCTCCCCTGCCCTGAAAAAGTCTATGAGCCACTGACCTAAAAAAGCAGTGGCTGTAATTTTGTAGAAAAAAAGGCTTATTGGTTTAAGAAGAAGTAATCTGTTTGGAGGTCTGTCTTTACTGTTGAATCAACCTCCAAATTTCTTTTTAAAGGCCATATAATAGTTTAGAATTTATTTAAGAGAGAATTTTAAATGGTGGTTATGACTGTTTGTTTTACTGACTCCTTCATTTACATTTGCTGGGTCAATAATGGGCTTCACAGCTCCAGGGGCCTTAGTTTAATTCCCTGACATGTCATTGTTTGTGCTGTTTTTGACCCAGGTACTCTAGTTTCTTTTTAAATTGCAAAGATTTGCATGTTAGCTGAAACATTTAACTCTAAACAGGCACAAAATTAGTAGTATGGTGTAAGAGAATAATTTTGAGGTAACAATAGTTAAGTATTTTGGTTTGCAGTGTTTAAATTGAAATATATAAACATTTGTCTTAGAAATGTCATAAAGATACTACTTAAATAGTCAAGTAAACAAGCAGAATGTTACAGGCAGTTGTTTCAAGAAACTGGCTGATGTAATGTTCTTTCATGCACCTAGTAAGCCTTGCTGGTTGGCACATATACAGTTTTCATAACAGAATAAGAGTGATATTGAAGGAAAAAGATATAATGAATAAATATTTATTTTAGGCTGGTTGTGTTCCATGCTAAAGCACCTTATGTCTTTTAAACATTCAGAGAATGAGATGTACACATTAATTCAGCACTCTTATTCAAATTAAATGGTCTATAAATATAACTCTCTAACTATATTTTTTGATCATTCTGACCATATATAATGCAGATGGACAAGCTTTTCTCCTGCCTGATTACTGACTCAAAAAGGGTTATCAGACTTGTCCTAGTAGAGGATAAGTTTCTTTCTTTAATTAAGATGTTGATTTCTACCACAATGGACATGTGTGAATATTCCCTATGATTCCCTGTGATGATGTGGACAATCCCTGGAGACACAAAAATTTAGAGTTATGAAGACATCTCTCCAAATTAATGCTGCAGTCGAAATTGCATCACTTTGTCTGCAAACTTAAGCTTGGATTTGCTTAAGCAAAAATTATGAATTGGTCTTAATATGCTTTAAGAGCTAGGGTGTCACTGTGCACCCCAGCTTAGAATTTAGCTGTCCTTAATGGGAGTAATACCTCCAAGAGATTCCGCCTCAGTTGATTAGGATAAATCTTCCTTTGCCCAAGATGCACCACAACAATGAGATTCACATTCTAAAAACTATGTTGTTAATCAGAGAATCCAGATTTTCCTTGAGTGAGTGAGTAAGTAATCATGAGTGAATGCTCTCAGAGCTAGATTCTATTTTGTGTCTGATTGAAACCTCTGACTCTTTGTGACATAACAAGTTGAGTAAGTATGTTTAATAAATGGATGGAAATTAACTTCTCTTTAAGGCTTTCATACTTGTGTTGATACTGCTGTTTGGCTATGCTGAGATGAGAATGAGATCATTAGTCTGTCAACACTAAATAAGCACTGACCTGAAATGGTGTAAAGGGAAACAATTACTTTGGTGCAGCATCTTCAAGAAAAACAGTCCCTTTCCGGAGACCTTCTATTGCTTATTTGGCAACAAGAATCACATGTTGACCTGATATCTGTATAGACTTCAGTGTGTCAGCTTTGAAAGTGTAATTGTACAAATCTTGTACCTACTATTGAATCTGCATCCCTCACTATGTTTCCTACTGAAAGTCAAGGCACAAAATGTTGCCATGTGCAACTGTTAATGTCAAGAGTGCCTGTTGCCTGCAAATGTCCTTCTATGTCTGCCTGCTTTCTAGCAGAGGAGAAGGAGATGTTTAATGGACCAGGAGCTGGAGCTTTGAGCATAATGGCACAGAAATGCACAAAATGCATGTATAATGTGACTATCCAGTTGGGTTACATTCTGTGGTGGATGTCTGTCTGCTCAACCCGGCCGAGACGCCCAAAGAGGGGAAGGATAGGAGTAGGCAGCTACTGTGGGACACTGCCTTACCCAAGATGCTACATGGCGATTTCCCTGCTGCATAGTGGTTCCCAGGATTTCCACAGGGCACCATGTGATCTGGAGTTTGGCTTCTCAGCCCTGTTGGGTTTGTCAGGAAATGCTGCAGGGGGACATGGGGACTGGAAGTACTATCAAGTCACAGGGAAAGACGCTCCAAAGTACTTCCAGACTGACAGAAAACTCAACTTTTCCATCTGACCCAGAAATGCGGGAAAGTCACATGGACGGAAAAACCGAAGCACTTCCAGGTCAGACACTATATAAAGGACTGTTGAGACTCAGCAAGTGAGCCAGAGGAGTAGGACAAAGCTTGCTGGGAGCTATGGCGGACAGAATATTGTTTGGTTAGATTGGATTTGCATTTATTATCAATGTGTTGCCTACATATGGTGGTGGAGGTGCTTTGAGGTACTACAACAAGAAATAAAGTAATAAAAATACTTGTTGGTGATTTTACCCTGTGTTCAGAGTGTCTGTCTGTTGGGTCGAAAGGGGCAACAGCAACCCCTACCGTCTTACAATGCATATAACACAGTATGGTGCAGGTTAACTTAGCTCAGTAACGTATCACAGTTTGAACAGAATAAATTATGTAATCTGTATGAAATCATTTCATGCACATTTGATTAACTTATCTTGAGCAACTTTTCAGTATCAGTTTATAGCTTTCACATTTAGAAGCTTCACTAACCTCTGGCAAAATGTTCGATTAGTAAAAATGTAATCTACCACATTTAGGTCTCATTTTCACTCTCTCAGGCTGTATGTCAACCACAGACACCCTAGAACTTCAATGTTACAAGTCAATGTTTGGTGGATTTATTTTTAGCTCTTAATGCACTACTGACCAATTCTTAGTAATGTTATATTTTGTTGTTTCTTTGGTGGTGCAGTTACATTATAATAGTACTGTTACATTTTGTTATTTCTACATTAACAACATTATAATTTCTGTTACTATGAAAACACTTAGCATCCAAGATTTTGTTTAAAAAATAAACTTTAAACTTGCAAATCTGCATAATTATTGTTTGTAAAGAATTGCAAACCAGACAGGATTTTTTTAAAATGATTTTTTTGGACTTTGAATTTTGGTTTACATTTTGGCATTAGCAACTGGTACATTGTCTTCCTGTTATTGACCCAGCCTGCACACCTAGTTATTCTTTGTGTTGCCTTTTGAGCTTTATCTCGCGCTTCACTTTCACTTTCTTTCTGTCCTTCTGGATGAGCATTGCCTGTTCTCATAACAGTCAAACAAAAACTAGGAAGGCAAGCCTCAGAACAACATCTGGTGTCAATAACTAACAAAACTCCTTCTGGCCCACTATAAAATAGGGAAGCAAAGGGTGATGATGCAAAGAACCTTATCAGAATTGGGTGAAGTTAAGAGGAGTGTCCTATAGGGGTCTGTGCTAGGGCCACTAAATTTATATATATATATTGTCAGGGATGCCAGGGGCAACGACCCGGCCGGGATGCCGTGAGGGACCGGATGTGGGTCTAAGCCCACCCTGGATCACGTGGGGGCCGCCTTCCTGGTTGCTCTGGGGGCCACGGGTACAGGGCATGGAAGCTCCACCCTGTAGGGGTCCGTGGTCACCGCCAGGAGGCGCCCCAATTCCTTGGGGACCTGTTACCCCAGCAATTCCGCCACACCAGGAAGTGCTGGGGGGAAGAGTTAGGACGGCGCCCGGAGAGCTGCCAGGAGGACAGCCAGCACTTCCGCCATGCTGGGGCGTGGCCAGAGGAGGAATGCCGGGAACACCTGGGGCTCATCCAGGGACTGTTTAAAAGGGGCCGTCTCCATTCATTCAGGGCTGGAGTCAGGAGGAGGAAGGACGAAGCTCAGGAGAGCTGTGGAGGTGGCCCGAAGAGAGGCATTGTGGCCAGGACTGAGTTTTAGGGGGTTTTTGTGCACGTGACTGGGTCTTAGTGACCATTGGCTGGGGTCTGTGTGACCAATTTAAATACTGTAAATATTGTAAATAAACATGTGGTGGGTGAAAAACAACATGTCCGCCTGTCTGTGTCTGGGCCGGGTTCACAATATATATATATATATATATATATACAGTATATAAATAAATGATTTAAATAGGAATATAAGTAACAAGCTTGTTAAATTTGCAGATGATATTAAGCTAGGAGGATTGGAAAATAATCTAGAATCAATAGAATCATTAGAGAGGGACTTGGACACCATATGGGCATTATTAAGAAGGCTAACAGAATATTGGGTTAAAGTAGAGTGCAGGTCCAAGAAGGTTATGCTTAAACTTTATAATGCACTGGTTAAACCTCATCTGAAATACTTTGGGCAGTTTTTTCTCCAGGCTAGAAAAAAATTGGACTGGAAAAGTCCAGAGAACAGTACCTAGGGTGATTCCTGGATGTAAAGGATTAGTTATGGGAAAAGAATAAAACAGGTGAGCCTTTTCAGTTTATACAATATGAGATTAAGAGGTGATAAGACTGAAGTGTTCAAAATTGAAAGGAATTAGTATAGTGGATTGAAACAGTTACTTTAAAATTAGTTCAGCAAGAACATGGGGACACAGTTAATCCATTAAACTTAAAAGTCAAGGCAGAGGTAAAGAATTTAGGGGTAATTATTGACTCTGACCTAAATTTTAAATCACACATTAATCAGAGTACCAGGACAGCATTTTTAAAGAATATAGCAAAGGTCTGGTCCCTTATAATTTTGCAAGATGCTGAAAAATTAGTTCACGCTTTTGTTTTTATTTGGCTAGATTACTGTAATACACTCCTTTCAGGACTACCCAAGAAAGACTTTAATCGGCTGCAACCAGCACCCAATGCAGCTACCAGAATCTTAACTAGGAAAAGAAAATCTGAGCACATCTCTCTAGTTTTGATGCCATTGCACTGGTTACCAGTGCAATTCAGAAATGACTTTAAAATACTGCTAATGGTTTACAAACCCTTGAATAATCTCAGTCCGTCCTATATTTTGGAATGCCTGTTACCTTACACTCCACTTTGAATGAGTATCTGCTTATAATTCCAAGAGCTAAACTTAAAAGAGGTGGTGAGGCAGCTTTCTGCAGTTACACACCTAAAATCGGGAGTAGCTTACTGGTAGAAATTTGGCAGGCTAATATGGTGGAGCATTTTAAAAAACTGCTAAAAACACATTATTTTAATATGGCTTTATTATAGCTGCATTTTAGCATATCCCTGTTAAGCTACATGTGCATTGATTTATCATTTTGATCAAGGCACCATGCAGTCCCTACATTGATGGACTGAAGGCAGTATCCCAGATGTCTACATGACTATCATCATCAAATTCTTTCAAGTGAAGCTCTTTTAAGCCATAAGGACTGATTTAGATCATTTATGTCAGGTAGAATGCCCAGTGAGAACTGGGCAGTCTCTTGGCTTTGGAACCCCTGCAGATTTTGTTATTTTTTCTCTGTCCCATCTCGAGTTTTTTATGTTTTTTTTTCTGTCCTCCTGGCCATGTGACCTTACTTTATTCTTTGTTACTTAGCATTGACTAATCTTATTTTTGTTTCATATAAACTTTTCTTTCTTCATCTTGTAAAGCACTTTGAGCTACACCATTTATATGAAAATGTGCTCTATAAATAAATGTTGTTGTTAAGGGTAAATTTCGTGTAGACATTAGGAAGGTTTTCTTCACACAGAGAACCATAGACATAGAATAGGTTACCAGGTACTGTAGTAGATAGAATTACTAAATGGGACCTTCAAAACTGTACTTGATGTTAATTTAGAAGAATTAAGTGGATAGGACTTGTAAGATTTTTTTTGGGATTAATGGCCGGTTCTTCCCTAAATCTTTCTAATTTTTTAATGTTACAGCATGATGGCATACATCTTGATTATGTTACATATACAACAGCAGTTAGATATCAGATAAAAAAACTAGACCTGCTTAAGATGCAGAACAACACCATTACATACAGTACACCATGCCTCATTACAATGTATTTACAATGTAATTACTCAATAATTACCAAGCTAACTACATTGTAAACAGGCATTATCACTGTATGCCCTGAGAGTGGTGTAGGTTAAGTGCAAAAGCATTTATTTCTCATTAAATTTACATACTTACTTACCTAAACCATCACCCGAGCAAAGTAAGCTATAATAATAGACCATTTAAAATAAAGTTGAAGTTATAATGCTGTTGATTAATAAATGGCTGTTTCTGATGTATAATAGTTAAAGCAAGAGATGACAGATATCACTGTATAGCAAAAACTCTTTAAACAATTTCTGTACTATCACTTCCTTCATGGTCCTCATTCTTCATTCACTTTGTACACTTATCATTCATCTGACATGTGGTAAACAAGTGCACAAATAAGTCATAGCCAGGATTTATTTTGTTCCTAGCTGAGTAATGACATTGGGTGCTAATTGATTACACTGATTGACTATCATCTCCATGCTTCCATATGTCCCTATCTTGGTCTTGAATAACATGATGCTTTGTACAGAACCATTTGTAAAAACACCATGCAAAAACGTGGTAAAGTAATGTAGAACAGTTAATCTGGGATATCTCTATTAAGTTACAATTAAGTTGACATTAGTTTAAATGTATTAACAGTACCATCTGTTGGAAATTAACAAAATCTGTTAAATTTTATTTAATTCAATACGATGTCAATATGCTTTAGGTTACAATGAAAAGTATTGGTCATTTGTTCAAAACCTTTACAAAAATGTTGCAATTTTTTTATTTAAAAGTGAAAACAGTCAAGATGAATTTTTTAGTCTTTACCTCTAGTCTTTTGAGGACAGAAAAGAAAATTAGGCAAAAATATGGAGTTGGGTTGCTGCCAGAAAGTGAAAAATATGTATCAAGTTTAAAACACTAAACAAAACTTATCAAATAAATCATGCAAAATTCCAGACTGCCAAAAATTTTTAATTAGTTACACCATTTAGTTTCATCATAATATCCACAAACTTGGACAATATCACTTGGTAACAACCAGGGTTGTTGCTAACAACAAGCAACCCTTTTAAATTGCAAAAAGACAATGCCCACAGAAACAAAAGTTATTTAAAGAAAAGCTAAAAACTACCGTTAGAAAATAGAAACACTAGTAACTGAACTAGCAGACAAGTGCAGGATTGACTTCTACACCATAAAAAACACTAAATCATCACAGGAACATATACCTTGTTCATGTTTAACTGTATATGAAGAATGGATTCAACTGATCCACAATTAATCCCTATAGTGTGCAATATTTCATGAGTGTCAGTTTTCAATTCTCCTTTAGTCTTGTATACACTCCATGGTGACACATTTTCTTTGGCCAGCTATATCAAGATTTTGTTGATTTTTGGTTATGTACTGTTATTTATAGCTTATTGTGCATATCATTCTTTCCTGTTTATTATATCTTTTTTTTTGCTGTGAGTTATGTCATCATGTCAACATTTTGTTTGTGATTTTATCATGAGACTGATTTCCTGACTGTAGTCATTTTGTGTGTAGCAATGGCACCTGCTGCTGTAATGTTGAACATGCTCACTAATTATGATGGCAGCACAGTATGCAAAAGTTCATTGGTGATTCTTCTAAAAAATATCCACAGTTAGTCAAGATTTAATAACCTGCAGAAATGCTGCTCTAATGTTTGACCAAGACTGCTGACATTTTTTTGAACTGATACCATACTTTTGATCTTTCCATTATTGACCATTTGCCTGTTAACTATTACTCTTTTGTATATCCCTCTTGTTCTTTCAATTTCCCAGTCCTTTACTTTTTCTCTTTTTATTGTTAGGCAAATAGTTACTATAATCAATGTTCAAATATCATCTAGGCTTCAAGTTCAGAACCATAGAAAACCACCTTTCAAGTTAATAATTCTTTACATTTATATAGCGCTTTTCTCACTACTCAAAGTTCTTTCAAAATCATATGCAATGACTAAAAAATATATTTGAACATACTGTTGCACTTAATTTGTCAAAAATAAATTTGCAATGAATTCACTTTAATAATACAATTCTATACACAAAGAAACCAGGACTTTGTTTTGCCAATTAAGAGTTACAAAAAGTGCATGCTAAATTGAAAAACTTCTCATATCTAATTCTCTCTTTTTTCAAAATGCAGAGAAAATAATTGCATAAGAAGCTAAAAAAAAATACTGAATAAGTAGCTAATTTGCATAATCAACTTTCTCCAGTGGTAAACAGAACTAAACAATGCAATCAAGAGTGTAGTCTATTACAATTACAAATCAAGATATCACTAAACACAAATACAAACAACTTAAAAAAAACAAATATATCTTAACCACCTCCGATACACTACCGCTTTAATAAGAGCTGTTTCCTGACTTTTGACCTACACAACTCCCACAACTTTAAAATGAACATATGCATTGATACATTAGTTAATGAACTATTTTTCCTTAAAAGCACATTTATGCATAATACAAGCTTACTTTCCCAAATATTGAGAATATACACAGAAATAAAAAAAATCTCTACTAAATATATTGAAAACAAACAATACTGGAAACCAAAAATAGAAGAGAAACTTCAGTTCAAATAAAATTCAAGAAAACAGATTTCTTTTTTCACCTTTTTAATTTCCTCTATACCAGGAGGAAAAAGAATCCTGATAAATGTTGATCCTACATTAGGCCAAGTGTGCCTTATAATACAATGACACTTAAAAGGACTATTCAGTGGATTAAAACACTTCTTCTATCTCATTTTGATTTCTCTCCACAGTATTCCAATTTAGTTATGAGGGGAAATCACTATAGTCTAGGCCCCTCATACAACACAAGTTATAATACTGCACGGTGTACTCTGTGTGGGTTGGGTCACCACAACTATTCATTTGAATTCCATCCATCTATTCATCATTTTCTAAATCTACTTATTCAAGAACAGAATTACTTGGGTTGGAGCCAATTCTGACAGCATTAGGCGAAATGCAAGAGACAGACCAGCATGGGAGGCCATTCCTTCACAGCGCACATTACAAAGGCTTTATAAGACATTAACAACAGGATTGTGTGGCCTTGAAAAATGGATGGAGTGATAAATTGCATAAAGGAAATGGGCAGATGGCTTTACAAATAAATAATTCACAAATTCTGCTAATGCACTACCACCATTTTTTTCTTGCATGATGTATTCACTCTATTATGATTTAAACATCTTTAGCGCTTGTCTTTCAACATTTTTACTGCTGCCTTTTTTATGCCAATATCATTGTTTCACAAATCATATTCTCTGAAGATCTGGAAAACTTGTTTTTGAGAAATTATATGTTGGTTGTCGAGTATGTATTGTTTATTCAAAATATATTGTAATTATAATTTATTTTAGTCTGAATGGAACATACAGAAAGTTTATATCATGAATTGATAAATAACACTAAAATTTGAATCATTCAGCAAAAAATAATCCAGTAATGGTTTAACTCTTGTGGAAACTCTCATATAACAACTAAGCGGTAACAACATCAAATTCATCCACCCATTTAATAACCTACATAATCCAATTCAGCATTGAGAGTTGAACTGCCTGACTCTCTGACACTGAACAAATCCTACACATGGAATAATTTCCTGAAATTTCAACGACTTGTTTATTTTTTGTGAAAAAGGTATCTTCATTGCAAAACTAAGAACCTTAAAACTCAAGGAAAAGAGATGCAAGGAAGGCAAAGTCAAAGATCATGAATAGAGAAGATGTGGATGAAGAGTCAAAATATGTAAACAGTGTCTATCATAAAGAATGTGGGAATTATTTTCTAGTAATATGATAATTAGCAATCTGATTCTGAAGTACTGAAGTAACTATAAGTTACTTATACATTACAAATTTGTCAGTAAATGTTAAGAAATGTTAATTGTGTAACAACTTGCTTTAAAATGTTATATTCTTGTTACAGGTCTGATGTTCACTCAGAAATTGGCAATTAATTTAATAAAGAAGAAAAGTAACAATATATGCTTAACAGTTAAATGTACAATGCAGCAAATATACTTCTGAAGAAAAATGGGGGGCCCCCACAGACAGAGGAGCTTGATATACTTTTTTTACCAAAACAGCCTCAATTTTGATCTCTGTGCCCCAGGATTCAAAAATATTGCTGAAGGAATACCTATTAAATTAATCTGGCTGTAAGCACTGTGAAGCATAACAATAAATGCTGCCCACATTGTTTACAAAGTATGGACTCTGCTATATAGCCACTCCAAGTAAATAAGGTAACAAAATTGCTCTTTATTATTATTGGTACTACCTGTGTTACCCGGCTTTGACTGGGAAATTTCCTAAGACAATTGGCCTCGGTTATAGAGCTGTCATTTATATATCATATTGTGTAACTAACTTACTTTTCTATATACAATATCTGCAGTTTTTTACCAAAGGCTAATATTATTGAGTCATTGGAGCTACTTACTCTATGAACATTCTATGTACAACTGCCCATGTAATACATTCCTGCCATAATTTTTGCTTTCCTTAATAAGTGACCTTGGCTTTTGCTGATGGTCATCACAAAACACAATTTTACAAAAGTGCATTTTTTAAATTGAAATGGTTAATTAGTAAGAATAATGTGGATTTTGGGTATATATTATTATTGTTATTAGATGTTTATTATTTTCATTTGTTTATGCTATTCACTCAAGCAATACTTTTGTAATCTTTCGTAAGTTGTATGTCTATTTTTTTTATTTGCTTTTTACATTTATTACTGTGAATTTACTCCAAACACCACAGCCTGTCAACAATGACATTTATAAGCTACTAGCAGAATACCCGCGCTTCGCAGCGGAGAAGTAGTGTGTTAAAGAAGTTATGAAAAAGAAAAGGAAATATTTTAAAAATAACGTAACATGATTGTTAATGTAATTGTTTTGTCATTGATATGAGTGTTGTTGTCATCTCTCTCTCTCTATCTATCTATCTATATATATATATATATATATATATATACATAGCAAAATACCCGCGTTTGGCAGCAGAGAAGTAAAAAGAAAAGGAAACATTTTAATAATAATGTAACATGATTGACAATATAATTGTTTTGTCATTGTCATGAGTGTTGCTGGCATATATATATACACTCACACACACACACATATATAAACATATATATACACATCATATATATATATATATATATATATACATATATATACATATACATATAAATATATATACATATATACACATATATATATACACACACACATATATATACATATATACACATATATATACACACAAAAACATATATACATATATACACATATACATATCTACATATATACTGTATATACACATATATATATATATACAAATCTACATATATATATTAGGGGTGGGACTCGATTAAAAAAATTAATCCAATTAATTAGAGGCTGTGTAATAATTATATCTTGATTAATCGTATGTAATCGCACACGTAAATTTGCCCCAAATCGCAAATGTTTTTTTAATTTAAAAGGGTTTTAGTGGGCGATAGAATCAAATAATAGACATGGACATGAATATTGTAAATTCAAGCTCTTTTAATTTCTGAAAAAAAAAAATGCTTTTAAACTGCATTTGAATTCAAAACAGAAACAAAAATATCATCCCTGGTTAAAATTGGGCAGACTTAAAAATAAAGTGGTAGTTTAAGTACTTTAAGTACATTTTCAGAATGGTATTGTCTTTAAATAATAATAACCAAAATTTCAACATAAAGTGCAGTTTTTCTTCTTAAAAAAATAAGTCAGAAACATAAAAGGTAATTTGACCAACTTAATCTTTAAACTCTGAGTAACCTTAGCCAAAATTATTTTGTACATTAGGCTAAAACAGTGTGATCATTGAACATTTTGTAATTAGATGTAATTAGAATTACTAACGGTCACGGAAGTCCAATGATCCCCAGTAAGAGCCACAAAGTCCGCTTTCTGTAATGCATCTAATTTTGCTTGCTTTTCACTGTGCACAAAACCATGCTTTTATCAAGGCTTCGCTCGGGTAGTTTTTTGAAATTAAATTTTCCTCCGATTAGTCGTAGGAACGTGCTTCATTCCGAGTGTAACATTTTTGTAGCTGTGTTGTGTGAATCAGTGTAATCGATGTACCAGGAAATCATGCATTGACAAAAGTTCCCCTTTGCTTGGAATTGAAAGTGTGATTAAATGCGTTATTTTTTGTTATGGATTACATGCATCGAAGCTTCTCAGCTGTGCTTGTGCTAAGAATAGGAAAGATTTTAAAAATAACGTAACATGATTCTGCGTTAATCGCATAATTTTTTTATACGTCTCAAACCAAGGAGATGCGAGGTTAAAATGAACCGAAAAGCACGCGTACATACTCAGTACATCCCCTCTCG
>JANRMT010062808.1:32763982-32775952 GCA_026402145.1 Polypterus bichir lapradei | reverse complement strand
ATTAATTTGTAAACATTTCTGTACAAAACACTTTCTTTTTAATGCAGAATATTTATATTTGAAAAATGAACAAAAAATAACTTTTATTTAAGGAACATAACACTATGATGATTTGCAGTTTGCTTTTCCCTCTTGTGTGATGAATAGGAATTTCAAGTTGAAAGTTGTAGTCGTGTTATAACTAAAAGGGCAGTCCAAGTTCACGATGACATATTCAGATAAAAGTGAAAATATGTAGTGTGGTAAAGAAATACAGTACATCAAACGGATATACTAATAACAGTGATGAAAACATGGAAGCAATCATTAAAAGGCTGACAAAGGAAGAACCCAAAGGTTTTAAGTTAAGGCCCACATTTGAATAGTAATAATTGCTGGCAGTGGCACTGACATTCAGTGATGCTTTCATTTGTCTCAGGTATCTATATTCAGTTGTGCTCATAAGTTTGCATATCCTGGCATAATTTGTAAGATGTATACCATATTTTAAAGAAAAGAATATAAAAATATATCAGGATAAAATATATCTAGAATATAGATCTTAGTTGTGGAAACATAACTTAACTTAAGAATTCCCTTTCAGGCATATTCACAGAAGAAAATGGCCAATTCCCAAAGGGGTGCCTCATGGATCAGTGCAATCACTTTACAGCAGCTCTGTTTAAAAAGGGTGTCAAAGCTGCTAAAACCAATGTAAAATTCTGTCTACAGCTGAAAGTTACTGACAGTACGATGGCTGTGTAACATAACATCCATCCATCCATTATCCAATCTGTTATATATTCTCAATTTTCCGTAATCCAGCACTACATTCTCAAAATTGCATAATCAGGGTTAGGGTAGCAGGGTAGAAGGCAGTTTGTGTTGGTGAGTCTATTCTGATGGAAATGGGTATAAGATACAGATGGGACTCCCATCTATTGCAGGGACCAATCATGCACACTCCCACACAGAGATAAACGTAAAATTTCCAATTAACCTATATACACAGCTTTGGGATTGTAGGTGGAAATCTGCAGTACCTTTAAGAAAACCTATACAGATATGGGGAAATTGTGTGAACGTCACATATGTATATAGTGACCAGGCACAGGGTTCAAATTCAGGTCAGCCTCAATAATCACTGCACCTCTATGCTACCAACAACCTTGTGGACATTTATAATAAGGCATCTAGGCATTGGTTATGCAGAGTAATTAAACCAGATTACTAGGAGTAACATCATCTCTTACCTTTTTGTGGTTTCCCTTCCACATCCCAAATATGTTTATGTAAGCTTCTCTGAAAACTCTGAATTATCTCCGTGTAAGTTACTTTAGCTGTCACCATGAGTATACCCTAAAAGGGGTCATTTAGTTCTGAGTTATTTCTGAGGCTATTACCATGATATATCTAATGCTAATCTCCTCCAAAGCCTGGAAAATCTTAATTGTGAAACTTTAGTTTCTCTAAAATTGGGTTTTCTTTCAGCTGTTTTTTGCAGATTACAGAGCTTCAAGGCATACCTCTTATAGAAACGGTAGAAATGGATTAGTAGTTATTGATACAGTAAGAAATGGCTAACCTGGGTGATCTCAAATTTGGAGCTGTTTAAATGTTTGTGGTCAATAATGTTTAAAGCTGATAATATCAGCTTAACGTATTGGATCTCATTGGTTAAGTGTAAGGTCCTTTCTTCTTGTGATCTCCTGAGTGCATATGGAGAACGTTATGAAAGATTAAGTTTTAAACCCTATAAACAAAGTTGTTTCCTGCCCTATGTTTCTGGCAACCCACAACCTTGAAATTGGAAAATCAACATATAGAAGACTGGAGGGATAACTGGCAATCAGTAAATTCTCCCTCCATTATATGCATTTTTAGAAGGAGATTGAAATGGTTCCATCCATTCATCCACTTAACATGCTTATTTAGGGCAGGGTTGCAGGGAAAATGGAGCCTATCCCATTAAGCACCAGGCTCAAGGCAGGAACAATTGCTAGACAGGTTGCCACACCATTGTAGGGTGAACACATCATATGTTGGTTGTAAAAACTGCTTACATAGCTAACTCAGTCTATAAGAAAGTAACCAATTCTTATCACAGAGACAGATGGTCAGTAAAAACATTTTAAAAGCAGACACACACTATCAAGTATTCACTTTAATTCAGTGTAAAACAATGCAACAAAGTGCAGTGTGTCCCCTTCTGACAGGATATGGAGTTGGCAGTATAAATTGTTCACTTTGTGAACTGTTCCACAACTTCTAGGCATTCTCACCACTGGTATAAAAAGCTATTCAGAGTTCCACCTTCAAGAAAGCGAAGACTGATATTTGCCTGACTGCACTTTCATGAGCCATGTTCACAACACAGAATGATTCTGCTCAAGGGACCATCTCTTTAATGCTCACATTTCTATTTTAGGACCAGGCTTCCTCAGTGGTTTATGTGCTTGCTGAAAAAAAACGAAGGAAGTTAAAAATTCATATTTCTCTTTGGCCATTTATCCAATTGTTTTGCTTTTACTGCTGTACCACTCATAGATTACTGCAGTTATTATCATTTCTCTTTAACTAATTTAAAAATATTTAAAATGTGCTCTCTTATGATGTAAGAAAAAAAATAATTATCAGTTTGTGCAACAGGACTGAAAATTAAAGGAGACATGGTAATCAATTCTAAAACATTCAGCTGATATTTGTATTATACAATGCACCAGAAATAACAACCTGCCTTGCAACTCCTGTTTGTGTATGTGCAAGTTTTCTTTCCACATGCCGAAGATGTTCAGTAGGTTAGGAGGTATCTTTAAATTAGACAGACATGAGTAAGTGTGCCCTAAGATGGAGACATTTCCATTCTAGGATTGGTATTTTCCTTCAGCTTATCATTACTCTAAAATTGGATCAAGCACATACAATTAATGGATAGATAGAATGATGACCTGTAGTGTTTTCTAAATGGCTTTGAACAGAACACCATGTTACAGAGTTTATGTTATATTGAATTTAAAACTACTGGCTCTAACATTGCATTTCTGTTTTCTATAAAGAGCTGTAGCATCGAAAACATGACTGTGGTTCAGATTTACAAGAAAGTGGAAAGTGCAGTTCAGAGAGTGTTCTTTAACATCCTAGTCATCTACACATCCTTAGAAGAGTTTACAAGACTGAGGAGTAGGCAAGCGATTAATGGAAATATCACAGACTGACTATGATATGAAACAACTGTTCCTAAACTGAAAGTCTTTAACTACTGTAAATGGTCAGGTGTATAAGACTGTTACATGAACTGTAATGAAAACTGTTTAGTCCCTGTGAAAAAACAAATGCATGAATATGTGGTTATTAAAGGCTGGATGATGCACATCACTTTCAACACAAAATATACTACCTATCAGACATATGACAATCAATAGTCTTCCTAAAGTGAATATTTCCTTATTAAAAATTCTGCTTAATGCTGTCTCACCTTGAGAAGATAAATAATTTCATGATTCTGTTTGTCATTTTTAATTCTTTCAAACAATGAGATTGCCTTCTTGTACAATTCTAAACTTCCTATACTGAGGTGTAATTTTTTCTCATATTCTGCAGATTGGTTAGAGATAATGCATTTTAAGGTTGAACTGATCTACATTTGTCTTTCGTGTTTATTTAAAGGACTTTGCAATTAAGAGCCAGGTCGAATGTTATTTACTTATTTACCTTTATTTATTTACTTACTTCCTACAGTGTAAAGTCACAAGTAGACTGCAGAGCTTCCTGTGTACATATACAAAGTACAGTGATGGCAACAGTGCGACGTGCACTCTTTCTCTAATGTAGAACCATCGTCATCATCTGAGTTCACCTCTGTTATAGCAAGTCTTTATGTGAAAACAGCAATGCCAGGTGAAGTGGTATCATGAACGTGACTGAGAGAATAAAACTGAATAAAAAAAAACAAAGCTAACCTTTTCAAGTATAAATTTACACCGGCTGTTACTGAAATCAAATGTATGTTTTTATTCTAAAATAGTAAGAATAGGGGCAGGTCACTTCTCAAAAAGGACTCATCCGGGGTCGAACCTGTGAAGTTTTGACTACCAGTCAACAGTTTATACCGTTGCGCTACCGAAGCGGTCGTATCAAAGAGGTGTCAATGTCGCAACCTAATGCGGGTTCTTTTTCTACAGTTATATTCTTGAATAGAAGCGCACATGTTCTGTTATATTTGTACCTTTTGTGAAAGTGTTTATTTGCTGTTTGGACTTCAGGCTTCACACATTATACACTTCATGTCTACATTTTGTCAATTACCACGAAAACATGAAAAAAGTTTCTGTGTTAACGACATTTTTACATAGATTGTTGTAAACATGGAACACAGATGAAATGCATGTGTTCCAAATAACGATCTAGTATTTATAAAAGGTGTCATTTTTGCTTGACTTCTCACTCTATACAACTCTAAGCAACTGACACGTAGGTAAACAGACTTGATCTGAGAAAACTGTGCGGGGGAGGGGGGGTGTGATAGTAGGCTGCCTGCTGCTTGTTGCTTATCGACACATTTATAGGACAAAAGACGCTGACGGAGAGGTGCAAAGCGATTTAAGGTGGGACGGATCTACGAGTTTTTTCGTAGGCTTTGGTAATTCTAGTGTTAATGAAGAATGGAATTCTGTTACCTTGCACAATTTCCACTGTAAGAATCCACTGGCTTTAGCTTATGTGTTATTTCACTCAGACATCAACTTTACTGTTTGCTTCACTTTCTCAAAAGTCAGGAAAGTGGCATATAGGACTCCAAAATGACAGGTATGATACAGTAATTGAGTAAGTTTGTCATTTTGTAAGAAACCTGTTGTTTTGGCACCAAAAATTCCTTATGATTAGATAAGCACACCCTATCACTGTGAAAATGATGAGATAAATTAAATCTACAGATTTCAGACTGCACACTTTACAAGTCAGTCTCTTTAAATAAGTTGCACATGCATTATACACTATGGTTGGTGGAGGGAGTAACACAAGCTTACAGGATGCCAGACACCTGAATAAAATGACCGGGAAAGCCAGCTGTATTAGAGGAGTGATCCTAGACTTTATTATAGACATCGTTAGAAAAGACGATGAAGGCAGACTTAAAAGCCACCATCGCTACTGTCCATCTGCTTAGTGATGCATTGCTTTTGGCACAATTATCTGTCAGCTAATTTCACAGTGATGTGCAAGAGGCCCTGCTGAAGTAGGTATATTTGTGTGAAACTTACTGATGCAATTCATACTTTCTTTTTACTGTTTAGCAGTTTCATTTTATATTCTGTGCTGATACTGAAGAAACTGAATTTCCCAGAGAAAATTGATAAAAGATGTCACAGTTCTTTCAGCTCCTTAGGTGAAACATTCAATGACCACACCAAGTTTGAAGAAATTCGAGAACTCCAAATGTCTGTGAGCTTTTTTTGCCTCCATTTCAGGATAGAAAAAAAAAGATTTCTGTTGCACTAGACATGTCTCTGAATGTAGACAGAAATACTCAGATAGGTCCAGGGGGAAGTCGGGGTACTGACAGACATTGTATAAAAAAATCGATACTTTAAATTTGCTCAAATAAATTCCAAAAAGGGCATGGAAATCATCAAAAACCATAACCTTGATGAAACTTAATTATAATAATTAAAAATGTTTATTTAACTAAGACTGTTCCAATGTCAGTCTGAAACACAAAATTAAAAATTTTAAAAATAAAAAATAGTTCAAACAGTAACAAGAATTCAAACTATAAATCAAGAAATACAAACACAATATTCAAAAGATCAATAATGTAAAGAAATACACAATTTAACATACTAAACTATGTAAAACAAAAACTTAAAATTAAAATCCAAAATACCATAAATTCAGAGAAATGCAAAAGAATCAAGAAAACAGACAAAAAATACTTAGTCAAAACATTCAAAATTCAAAAAATACAACAAGAAAAATCCAAAAGTCAAATGTAATATAATATTTGTTCTTTTATATGAGTGATTTTGTCTAATATGGATTTTTGTTTTTCATGGAGATTTAATTTCTGACCTTAGTTTTCAAATTAGTTTACATTTTAAAGGTATTGATTTTGGTTATCATCTTTAATTTTGCTATTTACGAGACATATTCTCGCTGTCACAGTATTCAAATCTGTGATGTTACCAGAACCTCTATTATAAATGTGGCAGTGCACAGGGTGTGTTAAGTATCTCTTGGTTCATATTTCTTTTATTAATTCACTTAGTGTTAGTTAGCTAATTTACCAAGTAGACCTTATTACTATGTTTCTCTGGCTTTGACTTCTGTTCAGTTCTCTCATACTACAGTCTTGTTCTAGCCCCTTTCGTTTTGTTTACTTCAATTTACTAACTTCCTGGTTTTGAACTCTTTCCCATCCCTGCCTTATTCCCTCAGCTTATTTATCTTCTGCCAGTATATTCTTGCTCACAATAATCCTTGGATTCCTCAGAAGTACTCTTAACACATACTAGAAAGGCAGGAGAAGAACAAAGTATGGAAATGCCAATGCTGCTAGGAGTGGCCAAGAGAGCTACGTTTATATTCCTCTAACATAACTGCAACACCAATTATAGTTGCACCTAAGAGCAATTTAAACCCAAAAGACAAAATTATGGGAAACGGGGATCTAGGACTTATTAAAAAAACAAATCATAATAACAAAACACAATCAAGGAACTAGAAAAAAATAACAAAATTAACAGAAAATAAAAATAAATATAAGGCCATGCTGAAGTCCAAACAAAGAGTAGCAGAAGACAGCAGGGACTTCGCTGATGATCACAGGAGGTGACTGCCTGAATGTACCAGACTCTACTTTACTAAATGAGTCTTGTTAATTGTTATTGTCTTCTCCTGAAACAGCACTACTACTAAGGAATAAGCAGTTCTTTTTTTTAGTGAAAATAGTAAAACACTGCATATTTTTGACTTGACAAAGAGAAATAAAGTGATTACAATGGGTGGGATTACACATTGATATCTTGGTTGGTATAACAACCTCTAGTGGTATATTGTATGTGTCTTATTAAACACATACTGCACAGTAAAGTCAAGCCATGTTTGTCATTTAATGATCTACAATGCTCATTCATGCTTTTGTCATGTCTCGTTTAGATAATTGTATGTCGGGGTATCCCGTATGATACTGGTGCAGAATGCAGCTGATAAAGTTTTGACAAACAGCAAAATAACGGATCACATCGCTCTGGTGTTGGCCTGTCTTCATTGGCTCCCTGTTAGTTACAAGGTGAATTTTAAGATTTTAGTGTTAATTTTTAAGGCCCTATATAGGTCCGCTCCACTATACTTAGTTGATCTTGCAAGGCAGCTGAGGTCTTCAGATCAGCTATTGCTTACTGTCCCACGCACACGGTTGAAGCTAGGGGGTTGTTTGGAGGGTGGGTCGTGCCTTTCCAGTGACTGGTCCTAAATTGTGGACTGGTTTGCTCTTGTAATAAAGTCGGTTCGCACACTTCATAGGTTTAAGTTTCTGCTAAAAAAGCACTTTTATTCACTTGCTTTATAGCTTATGATTTTGAGTATTTAAATCTTTCTATTTACGCGTATATTTTTTATACAGTGTATATAAGCTATTTATGTTTGTGTATTCGTATATGTGTGTTCATGTATGTATAATGTTTTGTTTTTCTTTTAAATAATTCCTTATCTGGCTAAATGTGATATATAAATAAATAAAACTAAAACTAAACTAAAACAATTAATAGAAAAAGATCTGAAGGCATACACTGGCCCATTCAGAATTTCTATGTTTATATGTTCATTACTCTTATGTGTATAAATGTATCCATCCTTTTACTGAGCCCTCTTATTCTAATACAAGTTCTGAGGGGTGCAGTGTTTCTCGGCATTGGGCTAATATTAGCACCAAACCCCTGGACACTCAGTCTGTCACAGGGCTCACTTACCAATACACTAACGCTCACTCCTATACAACCAAAATAACAAGTCAGCAATATCACATATCTTTAGGATGCTGGAATAGACAGCAGTACCGGAATTACACAAATACACTGCAACCAATGTATACACGTACACATACAAAACAGCATGCAGTGATTAATCCATTCACTTTTCATACCTGTCAGTTCCAACCTGACACATCAAGCAGTCTATTAAATGTATATATAGAATAAGTAGTAAGTATATTGATATGTAAACTATTTTCAAATACATTTACCTTTCATTTAAGGTGTTTAGCTCAAAAATACAAATGCACAAATTATACAATACACAGTATGATGAAAAATACAATGAGCTCTTTCAGAAATAGCATTTAACTTTTAAAAGTAACAATAATGTTAACGTCTGAATTAATTGATTGCTAGATAAACAGAAAAATACACACACTAGAACCATAAAGAAATTGAATAAAATGCTGGTCCAGAATTAAACATAAAACACAGTTTTCAATTTTTACATGACTATTTGACTGAAGCGTTTTAAGTGATGAGTTGTGAATTACAGTTTGCATGTTTCCTGAATTCTGGGTGATGATAACTGTTACACTAAATGATTTCAGAGCTAACCCTTGCATAAATACATAGTCACCCACACATGAACAATCTTAGAGACACTATTTACCTTAACATTTACTTTGGTATGTAAAAGGAAACCAATGCACATGTGTATCACACAGACATTGGGAGAACATGCAAGCTTCATACAGAAAATTATCTGAGGTTTAAACCTGGTTCTTTGAAGCTGTGAGACAGCTGCACTAAACCCCTGTGCTGGCCCTGAATTGCTTCACATTCTCTTGATGTTATTTGGAGGTTTTCAATACCACTTGATGGCTTGCAGTGTCACAAATTACCAGCAAAATGGGCTTTACTATACTACGAAATAACAAAACAATGATTACAGATTTTAAACAGTTTAGTGCCCCAATTCAGGACTGCCATCCTTGTCCCTGGTGATCATACCCTTAGATTTCATTCCAAGTAATCCCTTATTTGGAGACAAACTCTTACCACTTTTGCCGCATATTAATTATACAATTGCTAATTTGTGCTCTTATTCAATTAGACAATTATTTGAATCCATGTATCTCTTTCAGAAAAATCAACATTTTAAATACCCTGAATCCTACACTTTTTTCTTTCCCAATATTTTGTTAAAACAACTACTTTATGAATAAACACACATATGTGCAAATGGTACCTGGTTCGCCACTGAATACAGTGTTATTTTCAACCAATATATGTACAGGTAAAGAAAAAACAAAACAAAAAAGAATTTGACTAACAAAAGCATTAAAATGAAGTAAAAAAATGAGAAGAATGACTCACCTCTTGTGCACTAAAGGCAAAGGAAACAATGAGCAAATTTCTGTATTTTACCCTGCAGTGCACTGTTGTTCATTTCTGAGAGTGCAGGAAGAAATCTTGCCATGTAATTAAACAAATAAATCTACTAACAGCAGGGATTGACCTAGAATTATGATGTTGATTACAATGAATTCCTATCACCACTGTGACCTTCCACAACTAGACCAGCCCACCTCTAAATTAAAATCTGCATGGTAAGGAAGAAGCCAGATGAATTTCATATTTAAAAGAAGTGAGGCACTCTTGTTCTCTAAAAACCCCATCTTGATGGAATTCATAGCAGACTAACACGTAAGATTTCACTTATTTAAAAGCACTGCTAAAAAATAATGGAAAATGCATTCTGACATGCAACCTCAGTGCTTCAGAGTTCAAAGTTCAAATATTGACCTGGGCAGTGTCTCTGTGTACAGTAGTCAGCATATTCTCCCTGAATCTATATAGGTTTTTCTGTGGTTGCTTTTTTTCCTCCCATTTCCCAAAAATCTGGTGAATCTAAATTGGTCCAGTATGACATGGCGCATGTGTATGCATGAGTGTGAAAAGTGATGGAGTGGCATCCCATCCAGACATGGTTTCTAGTTAATGTAACAGATTAGTCTCTAGCTCTGAAGACAGCTGTTTCTGCAATTCTTTTTGATTTTAGTCCTTTAAAATATGTCAGGTACACTCTTAAGCGCTTACTTTTTTGCTACATTTTATTGTACTGTTCAGATGTGTATATTTCATACTGTATTGTAATCTTGTTTACCCAGTACAGCATCTTGCAATGCACTACATAAAACAATAAAGATTTTTTGCACCATTCATGCCAGAATGACTAGGACAACGGGACTTTTTTCCCCACCATTTCTACTTCTCTACAATTGATCATTTTGTTTCTTGTGTGTATCAAAACACAGGAAGCATGTCTGAAGGATCTGACAGAAAAAAAAGAAAAGAGAGAGGCAGAACAATAAAGTCTCGAGTGGGTGGCTGCTAATGAGGAGGCACATAACAGAATACAGACAGCTGTGCAAAAGTGGGCAGGCTAATTGTGATATAAGCGTTTTTTGTGTAGTGCCTATACTGCAATTAGGATTTCTCCCCTCAACAATGTCAAAACTCACATTACCTCTAACGAGACTTGAACAATCGTGGAGCAAACTGCTGATACAATTATGTATAAGAGATTCTTAATAATTAAGATTCAACAGGGGTGCCCAAGAATACTCAAGCATGACATGTTTTTTTTCCACTTTCCCCTTTATGTACACCATAGGTTTTTTTTTACAAACATAGATACGCACAAATGAATGTATCATGAAACCTTTAAAAGATTTACTAGTTTTCTACAACCCTGAACATAATTTGACCATTTCTGCAGTGATGCTCTATGTGTATCTTTAGTTGTTGTACCGGATTGTGCATCCATGGACATGATAATTCACTCGATCTGGGTTAAACTTGACTCAGAATTTAGCACGTATTTTGAGGAAAACAAGGTTGAAATTTCAAAATCAATTTTGTTAAATGAACTTGATGCACTGAGAACAGATTGTTTCTTTAATATATCTAATTACATATTTTTTGTGCCGAAATCATTTCATTGACATGCATGTATTAAGCTAGTGTCTTATTGAGTTTATACATTTTTGATGCAATTACTGAACAGAAACAAAAAACATTATCAAAGTGCCAAGAATAACTAACAGAAAAAGTGATTCATGGGTGTCTTACTTGTTACTTCCTATGAATGAATGAATGAATGAATGGTGCTCACCAGCTACACAAAATGCCTGTAAGTAGCCTCTCCATACAAAAAATGATGAGTGTCTGGTTAAAAATTGTCCCAATGTGAAGGAGTGTAGTGTATATATGAGCGTGTACCCTGTGATGGACTACTGGTGCTCTGTTTAGGATTGATTATCTGCCACATGCCCAGCTCTGTAATGGAAAAAACATATTCAGAAAATGAATGGACGGAACTATGAAAAAGATAACAGCTTATTTTTAAATTAATTAAACAATATTAAAAAAGATTACTTTTTCTTCGTTGATATACAGTAGAAAATATTTAAAGGATTAAAGAGACTTAAATGTTAGGAAAGATCATTGTGTTTGTAAAGCCCATAAAGAAAAGATGCAGTAAAACTATATCTACAAACCAATGCATAAGATAAACTGTTCAAAGATCAAATAATATTCAAAACTGTGGAAGATGTAGGAAACTGGAGCTGTGTGAGATAAGGAAGTTACATTGGCATCCACTATAAACTTCTGTTTATCCATGGAAAGAGACAGCTGCTTTGATCTGCCAAGAACACAGCTGCCGAAAGCCTTCCACCACTCAAATGGATGGTCACGGAGTTTTATGTCTTCAAAGATAATTGGAATTCATTAATTAATTTCTGTGACATGTGTAATATCTTCACAGGCGTGTTTGGTTTTAAACTGATGCTAATGTTAAAGTGAATCATTTAGTGTTACTTACAGAAGGGTATGTTTCTGTTATAATATCTTCTGAAAGTCTTTCTATAAACATGAATATTAGTGACATAGAACCCAGGCATGTTTTGTCAAGATCAAAGCTGTAAGTTTTACAGCAGGCAAATCTGATTTC
>JANRMT010062808.1:32714012-32763582 GCA_026402145.1 Polypterus bichir lapradei | reverse complement strand
TTGTCAAGATCAAAGCTGTAAGTTTTACAGCAGGCAAATCTGATTTCATTACTTTTGCATTTTGTGAAATTAAATGGAGTGGTGATAGGAAGTTTATGTGGCCATACATTGTCCTACTGGTTGAGCTTTAGTCTCTGACTTAACTTATTTGTTGTTGTCATTTGTTGCTGTATCTGTGTTTAAAAAGGGGTAAGGTAGAACATACAAGAAGAAGATCAGTAATTATGTCTTCTGGAATGTATATGTATGCATCTCTAGTATTCGTTACTTTACTGTTTTTTTTCCTTCTCCCTATTCTGTTACTGTATACAAAAAAACTTTCATTATTTTTTAGATTTGACTGATTATTAACCTGCTTTCACTGTAATTAATGCTGAAAAAGTATAGCCCTTTTTTTGTGGAACTTGGCGCCTCTGTGGTTCACAGTCTTAAATATTCATATTCAGTGAATGTTTTTAAATACTGTATACGGACTTTGAATTATAAGTTGTAGTGGCGCTACATAGTAATAGTGTCAGATGTTAGTATTGAGTGCGTCTTGTTTCCATCGTCCCGTTTGCTGTTTGTGTGCGTCAGTAAATGTCGTCCCCGTAAATACAAAGGGGGACGGATGATGGAAGGAAACCGCAGCCCCAAACTTGGAAAACACCTGTTAACTATCAATCAATTACATCCAGCACAGGACTATTTAAGCAAACAGGAGGAAACAAAAAAGAGAGGAGAGGAGAAAGAAGGAGACCATTTTTTCAGAACCACGAAGTAACTTACCTGCTGTTTTTTCACATTGCGTTTTTACCCTAGTTTGTTTTTTATTCAGCCGGACTGTCTTCCATCCCTCATCTGCAGAGACCCCGGGGTCGGTTCATCATCCACCACGCGCCGAGGAATCACAGTGAGGTTGCTTTATTTGCCCGGAAATTCAAACAACTCACTTATCTCTCGTACAGTCATCCGTCTGCAGGACAGTTTTTATAACCGGATTATAATTCACGATCATTCATTCCATTTATCATTCATTGTTGTTATTCATTGTTTGTTATATGTTACAGGGGCAAGGGAGGTTTTGTTGTATTTATATATGGTGGTGTCACGTTGTTGCTGTGGTGGAGGGTTACCTATATATATATTTTTTTTCTATTTATTTATTTTGCATATTTCTTGTTGTTTCATTTAAATATAATTAATCAGTTTAATTTTACATATCTGCTTTTCTGTTGTGCTTATATTTACACCGTTGATTGTGGGGTTTAGTTTCATTTGTTAGAGGTACGGCTTGATATTTACTGTAGTTTCCGGAATACAAGCTGAAAATTTCGTCCAAGATTTTTGGCTTGGAGTTTGGGGGTCAGCTTATACAACGAGTATCGTTTCAGATTCAAGATTTCCAGCGCAATGCTGGTTTTGCCGATGAATACGGAAGTAATTAATGATGAAACCACAGCGCCATCTTTCAGATGAAGAAGTAACTTTGCATAACTTTGGTACTTTAAATTAATTAAAGAATTTATTCAAAAAGAGTTTTAGTTGTTGATTTTATTAATAAAATTTATAATAAATTATCGGGAAGTTTAAAATAAAATACCGTTGTTTTGATTTACGACCAACATCTTGCGTTACGACCCGAATGCGGTCATGTGTATCCGCTTGTGCGATTGTAAACAAACAACCGAGAGCGTTAGTAAGTAATTTCGGTCATTGCAGTGATTTACCCATATACTGTATATAATTCACTAAGACCATGCAAGCAAGACACATAATTGCTAAGGAAGGAAGAGAAGGTAACGAAGGTAAAGAAAGCGATCACAATCGAAACGAAGATGGAAATTGTGTGGAAATATGAGAGTGCTGTTCGTGTGACCGAGCTCGCTAATATGTACAGCATGTCGAAATCCACCATCTCGACAATTTTACAAAAAAAAGATTTGCATAAGGAGGCTCCTTCTAAACAATAACCACCTTCCGTTTCATTCTCCTCCTCCTCCCTTCCTGCAGCCCAAAGATGTCAAATTAAATGGTGAGTACAGTATGAAATTGTTGTTTCTAGAATAGAATAGAATAGAATGCCTTTTATTGTCACTATACACATGTACAATGAGATTAAAAGCAGCTCCTTCAGTGCAGACATATGTGTAGAACACAACAAGTAAATAAACTAATGGTGCGAAAAGATGTAAAGAAGTTGCAAAAAAAAAAGTTCTGTATAGGGCTTGTATGGTTGTTTCTTTAGCCTTAGCATAACGCCGGATCTGCTACCCCGCTTCTGCTTCCTTTCTCTCCTCCGTCTGCGTCGTCTCCTAGACCCGACAACAATCCACGGAGAGCCCGCTGGTCTCACTATGTTGTCTGAGATGTTGTGCGTGTGATGAAAAACACTCGAAACAGATGTCTGGCTCTGGACACCGATGTCTATAAGGTTCTGATGGTTGTAGCAGATATTCGCCGAACCAATCGTGCACAAACAAGCAAAAAAAAAAGTAAAAAAACAACAAAAAAGTGCACTGAAAAGGAGAGCCCTGAGCGGCTGCGACCATGCGCGCCGCCATGCTCCTAGCTTAATTCAGCCTACTTCTGGTAGGCTAGGCACTTTTTATAACTTTTTGGTTAGTACATTAGAAAAAATATTGGTGTTTTGGTAAATTATGCACATTATACAACCCTTTTTTATTATGAAAAGGTTAAGTAAGTGTTGCAGTGGGAGGTTCGGAACGCATTATGGGTATTTCCATTATTTCTTATGGGAAAAATAGTCCTGACTTACAACCAACTTGAGTTACAAACAGCCCTCGCGAACGAAATAAGTTCGTAAGTCAAGGGTCCACTGTATTGCATGTTTAAGTTAATCAAATTCATAACGAGTCTCCAGAAATCCACCCGCCGATGTACCGTATTTGCGTATATAGTTTCAACACAAAGGTTTCATTTTACCAAACTTCTCCGCAATCACTTCCTGGTTTCCATCAAAAATGCCGGCAGTCTCAGTCTCGCCGATAAACATGATAAATATACCTGAAGAGACACTTTTAAGGAAATTTAGAAAATTTTGCTTGGAGAAGGGGGTCGGCTTAAATACCGGTCATCGGCAAATACATGTAATTTAGTAGGTAGAAAAGGGGGTCGGCTTATATATGGAGTCGGCTTATATTCCAGAATCTACGGTAGATTCAACCTCAGTAAATTCTCCAGGCCACAGGTCTTGGAGGTGTAGCTGCCGGCTGGGAAAGGGGTCGGCCGTTACAAAGTAACACATGTTAAGTTAAGCTGCTTAGTCTCTGAGGTTGTATTCTGAAATTCACATAAAGAAGTGACACTTAGCCTCTGAGGAGGCACATTAAATATTATTAAAGTAGCACACACTAATAACCTACTTAGCTCCTGATATTTTATTATAAACCACACTCTAGTTAAACAGTGCTTATCCTCTTGAGGTTTTTTAAAAGCAAATATTAGCCATAGTTGTATTGTGGTCTAGGATTATATAACATAAAGCTGTGCAAACAACAGTAAGTCAAGCTAGCTCAAAATATTACAGTAACTTATAACTAACTCACTTCATTATACCAAAATTAGTCTTTCAGGCTAAAAGCAATAATTTGGAGTCTGGCTCCACACTCCTATTCCATCATAAAATTGGAGATTGCTGTGAAGCTGAGGTAAAACTAAACATTTATCTAAACTCATAAGCAGGAAAAGCATTCCACAAGTAATTTTAATTTTGGTAGTTTACTACTGGTGCACATCATTAGTTGAAATGTTAGCTTTCATTAATAGGTAGGGACTTTTGATGATAACTCATTTTAATTTAATGTAAGTTTCCTATGTCTCAGTCTTATGTAACCAGGGAAATATTGGGCAAATGTACAAGATTAATTTTCTCCATTGACTTTTTGCATCTATCCATTCCACTGCAACATTATGGGCAGGAACTAGCTCTGGACCAGAAGCCGCAGACAGACAAACGTACAAACGCTGTAGACAGAGTATGGCTGTAAAATAAAAAAAAACCACTGATCTTTGCATTTGTTTGAAGAGTAGTGTTACAGAACTGTGTAATGCGAAAACTGTTTTTGAAGTGTGACAAGTGAAAATGGCAACAAATAAAATGCCTGCCTGCTTATGGTTGTATTATTTACTATACAGGTATATATATCTTTAAAGGAAAAAAAATCAAGGAAATGAGACTTTGAAAACTACAGTATTTCAAAGTATAATAAGTATCAAGTAACAAATTTATTTCATGTATACTCTGTACCACAGATCAAGGAAAACATGGCCAGTCATTTCACCCACACGTGAGGTCCCATCAAAGTCAACTTTCCTATACTGTCTTATATCATTAGGAATTCTATCATAAATATGTGACAAATGGAAGAGAGGGTCATTTTAAGCCTTATTTATTGTTGATTATTGACTGAAGGTTCATTCAAGAGCTTTAGGGTTATAGATAGAACACAAAGAGTGAAAATAAACATGCAGAAGTCATTTACAGGGTATCCTTAGGGCAGATCAATTCAAATGGCGGCCAGCAGGCCACATGTGGCCCAGAAGCAACCTCCAAGTGGCCCAGCCCTTGGTCCTCCCTTGGCTCCAGATTGCAACTAAAATGGTTTCAAATGCATGTAACAGATGCAAAAGGTTGTTTTTTTTTATTGTTAAGCTGATGTGTTAACATATGTGTCGGTAAAGGCTCCCACTTGCATATCCCTGAGCCACATAAAGGCTAGTTTATATCCCGTGCTGGGTGCGAGGGAGTCGTGGCAAACATTATGTCAGACTTGGAGACACATGTGGGAAAATATTTCTAATTACATGCCGCTGCTGATGGAACGGCCATGTATTCCAAATGGTGAATTTCAATGAAAGGCTGGTTACACTTGTACCAGAATAATGAACGAAGGGCTGAATATGACACAATAGGTCATCTAAACAAAAGGTAGGCATGCAAAACATTTGAAATTTATCTTCCCATCATATAGGTCCCCGGTTATGAATATACTGTATCTATGCCCTGTGGAATTCAGTTGTCCCTTCTGATTGGGGCGGCACACTAAGGTGATCGTCACCGATCTCCTTGTGTCTACACATTTTTGTAAACCATTTCTCTTTTGATTTAATGCATACTCCATGCAAAACGCCAGCCTGTCCGTCAGTAAACATGTACAAGCAGTCACCTGCCCGTTTTGTCACACACAGCAATGTGATGAAGTCTACTTTTTAAGGTTGAAGGTGTATTATAACTATTTTACCGGGGTGCTCCATGATTGACGGCAGACAGTAAACTTTGATAAAATGTTATCAAAAATGCCACTTTGTTAATTGTTACTTCAGTCATTTTGGTGTGAGCACTATATGTTCTATTACCAATAAATTCTTCAACGGGAGCTCATCAACAAAGAAACATGGAAAATAACATTTAGTAAAAAAAAAAATAATAGTAATAATTATAATTAATAATTCATTACTTGACACCAAAGAACTCTGTACAAAGACATTTTAAAAATAAATCATTAAAATAAATGTGCCAATCCACTTTCACGCCATACATCAATCCTTGCTTAAACATTTACTCAGGTAGTTTTTTTCTGGGGGTGGGGAAACAATTTCAACAGGAAAGGCTTTGTTGTGAAACTCAGATTTAACCTCTGTCATATGAGTGATTAAAACTGTGTGAATGAAATAGTTTAAGTTCTATGAAAAAAAAACAATCCCTTGCCTGTCATAACCACCCATTTAAATTGGGGGAGCATCTCATATTTCAAAAGGGAAACAAATGTCATTGCTAATACTGTGCACTTTTTTGATTTTATGCACTTTGACACGTGTCTGGGTCATGATGTCATTTCAAAAGTGGGAAAAAAAGTACTTCTACTACCACAGATTGTGTTCAGTTATAGCTTATTTGTTGTCCCAGAGGGGACTGGGCGGTCTCATGATCTGGAATCCCTGCAGATTTTATTTTTTTCTCCGCCGTCTGGAGTTTTTTTTTTTTGTTTTTTTTTGTTTTTTCTGTCCTTCATGGCCATCAGACCTTACTCTTATTCTAAGTTAATTAATGTTGACATTTTATTTTCTTACTGTGTCTTTTATTTTTCTATTTTTATTATGTAAAGCACTTTGAGCTACATTTTTTGTATGAAAATGTGCTATATAAATAAATGTTGTTGTTGTTTTTTTTTATACATTTTTGATGTGCCTTTGTCAGATGTTACCAAATGTAAAAGGAAAAAAATGATCAAACATTACTTGTTTTTAAATACATTCATTTGTGTTGATTTTAAATGTATCATTACCTGCTGTGTTCTGAAAATGCCTGGTCCAGCTAAATGTTTTGGTTTGAAAATCTGGCCCAACTGAAATTGAAATTAAATAGTCCTGCTTAGGGGTTTGTTCTTTCATCTGTTTTGCACAATTCATACAGCAGTGCTAGTCACAGTAAATATTAAAATATGTTCAACTTAAAAATTTCTGATGACTTGCTGCCTATTAGCCTACCTGATAAGAACAAAATAATTCATAGTCTATTGGAAGGTGATTTGTTAACTGGTGTGATAAAACTTTTCTCCAACAGTGACCTAATGCTTCAAAAAACTAAAGAATTTGTTTTAATTATTGCAGAATGCATATTGTATCCTGTCAGACAGTACTTACCCACGACATTCATAGCTTCAGTTTTTGCCATGAAGACACAGGCCCAAGTTTCAGAGCATGGCAAGAAACTGATGAAAATACTCCTTCATCACAATGTCTGTGAATCTTCTAAATACACTACATTAATAAATATCCACAGGCTTAATTTATTAGCTTAGAAGTTATTTTACTTGTCAGTTATTGGTTTAAACTTAATATTGGTTTAATTTTTGTATTTATCATGTATAACAAGATATCACATCACATGTATTATGTTCAGTCGATCCAACATTACTTCATACTATAAGCATGATGTTCAGTGCTTTATTTTGTTTATATGCACAAAATTATGTTTGATCTCTGAGTTCTTGTTAACGGTATTTTAATGTGATGTCTTGGTCCTTGCTGAAAAGTTAAATTTTCCTCTTGGGACAACACATTTTAATAGAACTTAATAAAACACAATAGAGGCCTTTGAAAGAAATCCAGAAAGGCCAGTGCCTCCCAAAGCCTCAACTGTGGAAATTATAAATTAAATACATTTTTTGTGGTGTAAACCACAAGAAAGAAAACTGCAATTTGCTGAATATCTAGTAGATAAAATGATATAGGACACGTACATTTAGCACAACATTACTCTGCCTTCAATAGGTACAGTATATGCTGTATGTCTAATAACTAACACCCATGGCACCTTACAGCTTCAATACAGAAAAGGGAACTGCAAGTGGCTACAGAGGCTATATAAATAAAATGTATTATTATTATTATTATTATTATTATTATTATTATTATTATTATTATTATTAATCAGAGATGGTGCATGTTATGTGAATCGTTTAGAGTTAAGTATGGACTATGATATCAGAATTTTTGTATTCAATGATACTACCAGTGAAATTTCATTTTCATTTTAATGGCTTATTATTAAAAATCAGAAATTTTACAATACAATAAAGTTATTTTTGTATTATGCAAAAAAGCCGCAATGGGCTCTAACAAGCCCTGTCATTTGACAGCCCTCCAGCCTTGACTCCTTAAGAAGACGAGAAAAAACTCTCAGGAATAAAAAACCTTCAAGGGAAAAAAATGGAAGAAACCTTGGGAAAGGCAGTTCAAAGTGAGACCCCTTTCCAAGTAGGTTGGGTGTGCAGTGGGTGCCAAAAAGGGGGGTAAATACAATACAATACACAGAACAGAACAGAACACAAGTAATCCTCAATACAATACAAAAATTCAATAGTAATATTACAAGTACAGAGCAAAATTCAGCAGTAGATGACATCACATAATAGGATTCCAATTTGTTCAGCGCTCTGGAGACCATTCCACAGTTGAGTCAGTGCTGGGCCGGCCAAACTGATGAAAGGACCCTTCAGCCTGACAATTCCAGTGCTCCTCTGTCAGAGGTGACTTTTCCTTATGCAGACAAACAGCTTGGCAGTACGGCAGTGGCACCAAGTGCAACATTTGAGTAAAGGTTAGTAACAAATTAAAGTTATCATATTACTTATGTTTTAGTGCTACTGACTAACAACACAGATGCAGTCTGCACAGATAATTAGCAGCTCTAGTCTGGTTATGCTAAACTGAAGTAGTGAGCCATCAGCCGGGATTTGAAAGCTGAGACTGAAGGGGCATCTCTTATAGTAGCAAGCAGACCATTCCACTATTTAGGGGCCCTATAACTGAAGTTCGACCTCCCACTGTTATTTTATTAACAACTAGCCGACCCGCGGCGTAGTATACGCCGCATAATTATTTATTGATGGGTGAACACTTCCTGAAAGACACAGTTGTCCAAATGGGTTGGGTTTGAGGATATGACTGTGAGTGAATGAAAAGATGGAACTCTGGAGAGAACAACATACAATTGTCCGTGACTGAAAACTGGTTTTGGCAGATACAGGCATATCTTTTTGAAAGTTTGGCCCTGTGCCTTATTAATTGTCATTACAAAGGCTAATCTAACAGGAAATTGCTTGCGTGTAAAAGTAAAAGGCAAATTTAAATCTGATGGGGTCAGGGAAATCTGGGGAATCAGGGCAGTTTGTGAGGTAGCAGCTGCGACAGTTTGTGAGGTACATTGCGATGAATGCTGGTAACAGTCAGTCTAGTGCCATTACAGAGACCTCTTGCTGGCATGAGGTTTCTGAGAAGCATGACGATTGAACCAATTTTAATTTTGAGTTTATGCGGAGGCATGCCAGTGGGAGTAAGACTGTTAAGAAATTCTTCAGGGAATGAAAGTTGATCTGCGGGATCGTCTGTGATGATGGAGTCAACGCTGGTGAAAGTTACTTCGTCGGTAGGGATAAGTTTCAGTACTTGTTCATTAAGTTGTATCGAGTCTTCGTTGGTGACGCTTAATATAGCTCACGTACTGAGTTGTTCCGGAGTGACAGTTCAGAAGTCGATGCCTCGAGAGCGAGGGTGGACACGGGAGGAGGGTTAGAGTTGGCGGGTGGGGCTCTGTCGTGCGTACCCCATGACACGGGAGGAGGGTTATAGTTGGTGGGCGGGGCTCTGTCGTGCGTACCCCATGGTCGGGCGACTTGGTCGATTTATACATAGAAAAGCAGCTGGAACCGAAAAGAACAATGAAAAGTCAACGTGGCTCAGAGATGCATGTGGACTGTAGCAGAGACGAAAGCGACTGAGGCTGTGTTTGGTGAGGTGTTGCATGCGGGCACATGAGCAGGCAGGGCGCATGCCTCAAGAGCAAGGGTGGAAACGGGAGGAGGGTTAGAGTTGGCGGACAGGGATCTGTCGTGCACATCCCATGGTCTTAGAGTTGGTGGGCGGGGCTCTGTGAGTTGGCGGGTGGGGCTCTGTTGTGCGTATCCCATGGTCTCTGTCGTGTGTACCACATGGTCGGGCGACTTAGTCAATTATATATATAGATAGGAATCATAAGCAGACCAGCATGTTGAGATCTTAATGGGCATTCTTTTTTGTAAGTAATGATAAGCTCAGATAAGTAAGCCAGACCTTGGCCATTTAAGGCTTTATATGTTAAAAGTAAGATTTTGAAAGCTGCCCTCAACTTAACTTTAAGAACTGGAGTTATGTGATCGTATTTTCTTGTACTTGTAATAATTCTTGCAGCAGCATTTTGGATTAACTGGAAGCTGTATAAAGAACAATTTTAACATCCAGTGAAGAATGAATTGTAGTAGTCAATCCTACTAGTAATAAATGCATGAATTCATTTCTCAGTATCCCACATATTTAGAAAATGCCTTAAATTCCAAACATTTTTAAGATGGAAGAAACATGTTTTGGACAATTTTGTAATGTGCGCTTTAAATGACATGCTGGAGTTAAAAATAACACCTAGATTGCGGTCTGAGTCAGTAAAATTAATGGTGATTCCACCTGAGTTAAATAAGGACAAATTGTTGTGATCAGCATCATTCCGTCCAACAATTAACATCTCTGTTTTATCTATGTTTAAAGACAAGTAGTTCTCATCTATCCACTCCTTGAATTCACTAACACAACTAATTAAAGACATTGGAGAAACTTCATTTGGTCTAAAAGAAAACTATAACTGGGTGTCATATGCATACAAGTAAAAATTAACATGATGTTTTCTAATGATAGATCCCAGTGGAAGAATGTATAGTGAAAACAGTAAAGGTCCCAACACTGAACCTTGCAGGACACCATATCTCACTTCTGTGTATAATGATGGAGAACTGTCAGCACATTTCTGTATGTACTACAATCAATTTGATAAATAAGAACTAAACCAGGCAAGTACATTGCCTGTGAGCCCAACATCATTTTTAAGCCTGTGTACTAAAATAGAATGGTCAATGGTGTCAAACACTATGCTTACGTCTAACAACATAATTACAGTGGAGTTTCCTTTGTCAGAGGATATTTGAATATCATTTACAACATGCATTAGTGTCATTTTTGTACTATGACCATTGCGGAAGTCAGACTAGAATTTTTCAAAATAAATTGTGAAGTGTAAGGTGTGACTGAAGCTGATTGGTGACTACTTTTTCAAGTATTTTTGAGAGAATGGGTAAATTTGATATGGGTCTATAATTATTAAGTATATGTGGGTCCAGGTCTGACTTTTTAAGTAATGGTTTGATGACTGACACTTTTAGTGCTTCTGGTACTGTGGCATGCAATAATGAACTATTAAGAATCTTAAGAATTGGCGCTGCAAGAACATTCATTGCACTTTTTATTAGTTTTGTTGGCACTGGATCTAGGGAACAAGTAGAGGTTTAATTTTAAAAATTTAAGTTAAGACTTCAAGCTCTGTTACAGGATTAAAATTTCTAAACTGTTGAATGCAAGGCGAGACAGGGTCTGCCAGGCTAGAATGTGGTTTGCACTGTGATGCTGAGATCTTATTTTTTTAATTTTCTCATTAAAGTAGTTCATAAAGTCTGTACTGCTGATCTGAATTCCCATTTGTTAAATTAGCTACTATTCCAAACAGTACACAAGGATTATTATTATTGTTATATATTATTTAGAATAGTAGTCTGAGCAAGCTTTAAAGAGAGCTTTTTTAAGCTTTTAACTGATCATGCAATTTGAAAGACAAGCAGCCTTGTTCTCATGCATTACAGTTTTCAACACTCTAATTTAAGACCTCAAGTGTTCTCATTAAACCAGGGAGAGTTTCTATGTTCTTTGATCACTTTTGTTTTAAGGGGATCCACTGCGTCCAGAGAATCTCTCAAGGTGATAATAAAACTTGATGTTAGTTAATCTAAATTATTTTCCATGTTTACATTTGATGCTGACTGATCTAAAAGGTTTTCCCCAATTACACTTGACTTACTCCAAATATAAATTTTGAAGCAGAAATACAATCTGGATGTCGCACTGTCTTTGTTTTAATCTGTGAGTGTATTGGTAAAAGGCAGAACAAAATCAAATGTAATTAAGTACTGATCAGAAATAGCTTAATTTAATAGAGTTCGATCTGGGAACTCAACCTGAGAACAATCTCTTGCTTCTTTATTTCTTTATATATATATATCTAGCTCTCTCTCTGGTGTTTGTGAAGAGCTCTGTGCACGTGTGAGACGCCGCTGTTCTGCTTAGTTGCAGCTAACCCACTTACTCCTGAAACAGGTCACAGGTACTGGAGCCTAACCTAGCTAGAATAAGGCCAAGTCTGGAACAAAACCTGGACAGGGTGCCAGTCTATCACAGGGTGAACACACAAATACACACCAAACAATGCACTACGGCCAATTTAGAACCACCATTCCACCTAACCTGCATGTTTTTAGACTGTGGGAAGAAACTGGATCACCAGAAGGAAACCCATTCAGACATGGGGAGAACATGCAAGTTCCACACAGGGCGGACCCGGGATGTGAACTCCAGTCTCTTTACTCCTAGGCAGCACTACCACTGCACCACCATGACGCCCTTCATTAAAAGTACCTCCATTATTTAGGTACACAATGTTGTTTCTCTTTATTAGAATAAAAATGTGCATAAATAAACACCAACAACAACTTTAAAATACTAGTTTATTCATCAAATAATTAACCAATTATCATCTAAGTAAATTCATACTGGCATTCATGAATATCAAAATACATGTCCCCCAGAGTAGCAACAAGTGGGGGATGTTATAATCTTCATGAGGATTTCAGCATAGGATTTCTAAAGAATTAATATACTAGTAGCTCAAGTCAGTGAAACTTCTGGGATATTGATCTGGTCAGTTAAGTAGCAGAGGGGGTTGTTAATCAGTTTCAGCTGCTTCAGTTTTAATGAAATTAACAACAGATGCACTAGAGAGGCAACAATGAGATGACCCCCAAAACAGGAATGGTTTAACAGGTGAAGGCCACTGACATTTTTCCCTGCTCTAGACAACGGCACCTTGACTGCCATTAGGTATCAGGATGAAATCCTTGGACCCACTGTCAGACTCTATACTGGTGCAGTGGGTCCTCGGTTCCTCCTGGTGCATGACAATACCCAGCCTCATGTGGCGAGAGTATGCAGGCAGTTTCTGGAGGCTGAAGGAATTTATACCATTGACTGGCCCCCATGCTCGCCTGACTAAAATCCAATAGAACACCTCTGGGACATTATGTTTCCGGAGCTCAGTGATGCCCTGGTCCAGATCTGGGAGGAGATCCCCCAGGACACCCATCCGTCTTCTCATTAGAAGCATGCCCCAACATTGTCAGCCATGTATACAAGCACGTGGGGGCTATACAAACTACGGAGTACAATTTTGAGTTGCTGCAATGAAATTTCAGCAAAATGGACTAGCCTGTCGCATCATGTTTTCACTTTGAATTTTGGGGTGTCTTTGAATTCAGCCCTCTGTAGGTTGATAATTTTTATTTTCATCAAACGATGTGGCATCCTTTCATTCCTAACACAGTACCCAGTCCATATCAGTATAGATATCCAGCATGATTTTTTTCCCATTGAGATCTGTTGTGTTTTCAAAGTGTTCCTTTAATTTTTTAGAGCAGTTTATTATCACAGACTACCTGATGCACCATAACATGGGCACATTCTAAATTTATTGTCTGACATGTTTTCGTCAGGAATTGAAAAAATTTTGTTTAAAATCAATACTAGAAATAAAAATCCTAGCATTATTATATATTTACTATTGAATTAGTGAATTTTGAGAAAATTTTGAATATTTTCATTTAAGCAAACTGTTTAAAGCTGTTATTTCTAACAACATGATTTTAAAATTTGGTTTGTTTGACAATCACTATGTTAGGTTTCTTGAATTTTATTTTGATATTAACAAATGGTGCAGCTTGTTTCATCATCAGTGTAGACAAGCCAAATATCCACTTTGTTTGAAACTTGCCTCAGTTTGTAATTGCTACAACTGTTGTTAGCACTGCCAGTGTGCAGGAGAGACAGTAGATGTACCTGGTAAACTAGCCAACTGAGTGTAAACTAAGTGTAGTTGCTTACAATATATTGGACTGTTTATATGAAGACTGTTCCTACAGATTTTCCTTGGGTAGTGGTGCTCAGTCTGCATGTTTTTAGTACCCTACAGATGTGGGGCTACAGAATCATCAACACTATATATATAGAAATGAATAGAAACAGTGAAATTAGAGCTTTGTCTTTTAGTGTCTTTCTAATTATTCTACAAACGTTGGCTCCATTTTTTTTAACATTTCTCATAGGATAGACAATATATTTTCTAGATGAATGCAAAGTGAAGATGATTTACAAAAGAAAGTTGATAAAAAGCAAATGTATAAAATTGAAGAAAAACAAGCTGATTAATTCAATATACAGTATACAGTGTATGTATGAAAACTATTACTCTTGGAAAATCGTAAAAAATAAGACATTAAGTAAAAATAGGACTATCAGAAGGTGCAGATTATAATTTTGAAAAAAGCAAAAAAAAAGACTAAGAGAGAGACAGAGAGATCATCCATAAGAAAAGATTCTATTTGTGCCTACTTGTAACCTGAGCCATCGTGACAGTACCACAATCAGCTGCATGCAATAGTGAATGTGGTTGAGTTTTGGCTACGTAAATGATCTTGGAATAAACCACGTAAGAGTCAAAAGAATATCTATCTATCTATCTAATAAAGAAGGACTAGGATGAAAGAAATTAGCAACTGGGCATAAATAAAAAATAAAAAAACAGTATCAACAGATACACTAATACAATTTTTATTTATAAAGACAAAAATAAAAATGAATACTAGACCATTTGTACTGATTGAACTATTTTCTTTAAACAAGGGGGACAGAATTAATACAGCACAAATACAAAAACATTGTTCATCATACCTATGATATGTACAGTATATATAAATTGTGCATATTTCTGTCACTTTTAAATCTAACAGCACTATAATTTAAGTAGTCTTAGAGAGCAATACAGAATATTGAACTGAACAGCTAGACATAATGTAACTATGCCAAAATGATACAAGGAAGCCCTCCTTCCCCCCAAAGGGACCAATTTAATGTTACTGTTTTATATTTACATTGTCTTTGATAGAGAGAAAAAAAGAAAAAAGGCCTTGAATACATGGAGAGCATGCAGTCTTCCCTTCAACACGCATCTGAGATCTGAGGCCCCAGATTTCGGAAGCAGCACTGGTACAACCCCGTGTCCAGGCAGCCTACCTTGTCTAATGTCAGTTTCATGCTGTTCTGTAACTTTGCAATCCATTTCTACACTATTCTTAGAAATTCTAAATGGTTTTAGTTTTCCTATATTTTTTCTAACATTTATACTTTAAATATTAGGTTTATTAAGTCTTCTGTTCTGTTTTATACATTTATATTTTGTGCATTAATGTTTAAACTCAAATGCCACATATGCCAGCATGACAAAAACCTTCACAAAAGAGGCAAATTTTGTTTTAGACAGTAGTGCATTGGTTTGCACTCCTGTCCCAAAGCCCTATGTCCAGGGTTTAAATTTGACCTTGGTCAGTGTCTGTAAGGACTTTGAACTTTCTCACATCATTCATGTAGTATTCCAAATACCCTGTCATTCCAAAGACATATAGGGTAGGTGGACTGGTAAATCCAATCTAGCCCAGCATGAGAGAGTGTGCACATGTACAGAGAATGTGTTTTGCTAAGGACTGGAATCCCAGCTGGCTTTGGTTACAGATGCTGCAGAAACCTACTCAAACTTTGTGCAGCAATGTGACCAGGCTCAACTAGACAGCAGATAGTTTTAAATTCAAATACAACACAGGAAACAGCTTCCTTGAAATATCAGGATTGAGTTTGGGAAGGGATGCTTTCCAAGAGTATATTTTACACCAAGCAGTATGGTGAACTTTGCATACATTCAAAACAATACACAGAATATCTGTAATATAGGTAGTATGTAGTGACCTTCTGTATTATCTTGTACTGCTTCCATTTCTGGTTGCTTCTGGCATATTTTCACTTTTGCTACACTAGCCACAGATGTAGCATACAGTACTGTCAGAGCTGGTGTTACTTTATATGCCCTTGAAGTGACCAGGGGCCTCCTGCATAACGCCGTGCGTAGAATTCGCACTATAACATGACGTAAGCACAAAAGCCGAAATGTGCTTAAGCACAAAAAATTCCAGATGCAGGAATCTGTGCGTTCGTAAACTTCCACGTTCTTCTGCTACATAAATCCCAGTCAGCGTGAAAAGTAACGCTTGTGCACGTGCCTGCTATCATGCCCCAACTCCTCCCAGAATATGCAACGCCTCTTTGAATATGCAAATCAATATAAATAGCCATTAAGATCAGCCTTCTGTGAAAAGACAATGGGAAAAGCACGAGGGAAAATATAAGAATTTCAGCAAATACCAAGTGGAGGCAAGGAAAAACGTACTGTTTGTTGGTTTAAACAGTAGAACATCATAAACTTCATCTTAAAATTTTTAATTTATTAGTTTCTCAAATCCCATCGTAACTAAAGTAGCAAGTTAAATGCTTTGTTTTGTATTTGATCTTCTATATGCTCTGTGTGCGTGAATCACTATGTGCTTCTTAAACCGGCTTTCTCTTCCTCCGACAGGACATAGAATCCATTACATTCGTGATATTACAGCTCTCTGAATAATTAAAATACTGAGATGTATACATGATATCATTTTGATGATGATAGGAGTTAAATCATGTTATTAAACATGGGAACACGGTGGCACAGTGATTGTTCATGTTTCAGATGCTTCCTGCGCCATGCGCGACCTTCAATGAAATGCTTTAGTACAGAAGTACTATCTCTTTCAAACGTACTAACCTCCAATTCCTGTCCTTACTTTTCTTTCTCCAAATACCCAATCGCCACACAATCAGCTCTGTAATAGACATTAAGCCATCTGTAAGCTTAGAACGCAGATTCTTCAAAACTTTTAAGGAACATTGAAATATCTTTGTAGTACGTGTTTAATTATTCTCTCCATCTATCCTTGCAGTGTCACGCCAGTCCCAGTAAGAATACAGTGCGAGGCAGGAACAATCCGTGAATGGAGCGCAAGCTAATAGCTAGCGCTGCGGCACCGTGTCCTGGCATGTTTAATTATTGACTATATAGATTATTTAAATGAAGTTTAAGTTTTATCTGTATAATATAATAAACATATTTTGCTGCATTTCATCTTAAAAATGATATTGTCATCATATGTAAATACGTGCTTTATGAAGTGCCTCAGGTTTTGCAATATTGTAACTGTATTGCAAGTTTACAGTGAGGTAATTGTACTTATAAGTACAGACAGTTCTACAAGGAGCATTTTATTGAGTGCATTTATAATTCTTGGGATGAAACTCTTTCTGAACCACGATGTCCGTACAGGAAAAGCTTTGAAACGTTTTCCGTGTGAAAGCAGTTCAATAGACAGCATGGCAGAGGGAGCATTTGCTTGATGCTGTATACCGATAATTCTCTTTCTCAGCTTCTGTAGATCTTTGATTCCCCACTCAGATACAGTGATAGAAATACTTGAGTGGTGCAGTGAGAGTAATATGGAAAAAGATGATCCGCTGTGGCAACCCCTAACGGGAGCAGCTGAAAGAAGTAGAAGGTGCAGTAAGAGTAACAACGCTAAAGCAGCTATTTTATTTAGAATAGTTTGACCATTCCATGGACCATTATATTGTTACTGGTTAATTACAATCAGATGCATTATACTAATAAACAATATGCGGTTAATTTCAGTGTATTTATAAAGCCACGTCAGGAATGTTGATCTAAAAAAGAAAGGATTACCACACAGGAACAGTAGCACTGCTTTGACACTGGGTGCTGCCAGTCTGCAAAACCGAGCACAGAACTTGCGTACGACAGGGAAATGTGCATGGCTTTACGCCAAGTTTAGGTTTTATACATTGTGATTTGAACGTGGAAACGTTCTTACGCAACATTTCTGTGCGTACGCACTGTTTATACATGAGGCCCCTGGTGATGTGCTGCTGATGTTCATGGACAAAAATTGTTCTTAAATTCACTTTTTCTTTCTTCTCTCCAAATGTCAGGAACGTATTATAGTTATACTTACAACTGGGCTTTATAGCCATTTTCGATCAATCATAGTCCAGTTTTACCCTAAGGTCACATCTGGCAAAAAAATCTGTCATCAAATGTGGTAGAGACATGAACCCGCATACACAAAGATGCCTTAATAACTAATACTACAGAATCACCTCATATTGGTCAGAAACAACAATAATACTTAATAAAACTTTTAATACAGCTGTTGCTGATGTCCATTCTCAGATTTATAATGGTGTAAGGACTTGGAAGAGTCAGATATAACAGTGGCTTCAGGGAAACACTGCAAAAATCATAATGGCGATAAGAAAATGCAAATTATATCTTACTGTATCTCTTTGGTCCATCTTCTAAGCAGAATGAAAGTGTTAATGTTGCATCATCTTCAAAAAACTCTGTGGCAAATGCATCCCACCAGAGGTTGTCACTTTCCTATAGCAGAAAAGAAACCGGAACACAAGAAACTTAATGAAACAAGTCTCAAACACCACACTCATTTCTGCATTACACTTATAACTGCAATTACATGTAGGACTATTCCACAAAGAAACAATAACCTTCTACATCATACAATCTTACATATCTCAACTTATTTTCGATACGCCCTGGTTGCAAAAAAACATAATCCATATATTGACTGAAAAAATAAAGATATTACAAGGTGGAGTCCCTTGTTCCATGAAAACTGTTCAAAAATCAATGAACATTCGTTAGTTCTTTGTTCCGATATTAATGTTCTTCCACCAGAATACAGCAAGCCTAAGGATGTATTCAATAAACGCTTGTCTCAAGAATTACCACCCCACAGAGAATATGATCACCCAATAGACTTACTACCCAATGCCCCTCTTCCTAAAGCAAAAATATATGCCCTTAATTGACTCGGGCCTTTAGCAATGGAAAAATTAATTCAAGAAAATTTCCATAAAGCATTCCTTGTGCTGTCCAATAGTCTTGTTGGGATAGGCTTCGTTTTGATAGAGAAAAATGATGAAGGGTAATGACCGTGTATTGATTACGGAGAGCTTAATTGGATTACTGTAAAGAATAATTATCTCTTTCCACTTATCTCTTCTTTCCTCAATCAGGTTACAGGGTCAACTATTTTCACTAAACTAGACCTCTGGAGTGCTTATAACTTGATAAGAAGACATGAGGGAAATGAGTGGAAAATCGCTTTCAATACCACTTCAGGGAACCAAGAATAATGCCATAAGGATTTGCAAACGCACATGGGTTATTTCAGTCATTTGATAATTTGATATTTCAAGCATTAACATGTTAGTCTATATGAACGATATACTGATTTTTTCTAAAGATATGGAAACACATTTCACATATTAAAAGTGATGAGATGCTTATAAATTACCCATATTAGAAAAATGTGATTTCCATGCCACTAGGTATTTGTTTTTGGGTTATGAGATTACACTAAAGGTGTTGGCAACGGATCAGTCCAAATCAATCATGAATTATAAAACACCAGAGAGTGTTCACAGATACACAGCTTTGAAGGTTTTGCAAATTACTACAGGTGGTTTTTCAGAAACGTTAGCTCAGTAATAGCCCCTATTAAGACATTAATGAAAAAGTTAATGAAAGTTTTTTTTAGACACCTGAATTCTCCCATTCTGACCCATCCTACTAGTTTATGGGGAGGGTGCTGTGTTATCACAAACATATTCAGAGCATGATTTGGTTCATGAATACACCTGTTCAAATAAACTGTCTCCTTACAAAGAAAATGATGATGTCATTGTGAGGTAATTATGAACTCTTAGAGATTAAGTTACAACTGGAAGAATAGACACACTGGTTACAAAATATCCATTCATAATTTACAGATCATAAGAACCTGACCTTTTTGAAAGCTGCTAAAAGACTGAACATTCTGCAAGCCAGGTCGGCACTATTCTTTAGCCAGTTTCACTGATTTCTTAATACACTAGTAAAAAGAGCAGTAAAGCTTTTGCCCTTTCATTCATCTTTGAACCAAATGACAGCCCTGCAGTGCCTGAACCAATCATACTCACAGATAGTTTTGGGGGCCACTGTCACCTCCCTTTCTCCATCACTTGAAGATCAAGTTCATGCGGTTCACTCCTGAACATCCCTATCTTTCAAGCTTTCCCAAATTATTTTTAATGTACCTACTGATTTACTAGGTTAAGTTTTACACAGGGCTCAAAGCAAAATATATGTAGTCACCCAAGAGTCTCTCAAATGCTAAGTACTTTGAAGGCACACTCAAAATTATGCTTTTGCATGCGAGATTTGCAGTCAAGCTAAATCCTCAATAGGGTTAGCTATCGGGTTATTGCAATGTATTCCATGTCTGTCGCTGCACTGGGAGGTAGTATCTATGGATTTATTACCAACTTTCCTCCTTCCAATAGATATCCTTCTATTTTCACAGTGGTGAACCATTTTGTTTGTCTAAAAAAACTCCCCCTCAACAAGTTCACAGTCTGCTTACATGGTTTTCCCAGCACAATTATTTCTGATTGTGGACACAGCTCATATCTCACTTCTGGAGAAAACATCTAGGATGCATAGTTAATTTACCGTCAGGTTATCATCCAGAGGTCAAAGGCCAAACAGATGGAGTGAACTGTGATTTACAATAATACCTCGGATATACTATTATTTCATCAAATCAAAGTGATTGAAGTGAGTTCCTCCCATTAGCAAAATTGATCAAAAATATTCTATATCATTCAGCAATAAAATATCTCCTATTGAGTGTTTTTATAGGTACAACCTTAACTCCTGGATTTTCCTTAAAAAATCCTCTTTGGTGCCTATAGTTACTGAGTATGTCAGTAAATTACGTTCTACTTATCAGCTAGTTCAAGACAGCCTTGAGATGGCGGGTGACTTTGCCAAGCATTCTGTGGATCACAAGAGAGGATCTGCTCCAGTTTTTAAAATAAAGAAGACAATGTGACAGGAAAAACAAAACATCTCGCTACAGATTCTGTTTCGCAAACTGGCACTGCAGTATATTGGTTCCCATGTGGTTAGGAGATGGGTTAGTCATAAAGCCTGGCTTTACCAGCACATTTTAAAGTTCACTCCATATTTCACATCTACCAGTTTATGCAAGTAAACCTTCTCTGCTTCCTATCTCTGTGGATAGATTGGATGAGTTTGAGAACAAATCTGTTTTAGATTCTCATTGCTGAGGTAATAAATTGGAGTGCTAATTACATTGGAAGGGATATGGCCCAGGATCATCCATGGGTCCATGCCATTAATTTCCATGCTGTGAAACTCCTGTCTCAGTTTCATTCTAAGTATAAACCTGATAGGCGTGTCCAGAGATCAAACACCCTGGGTAGAGGGCTGAGTTATGCGTCATTTATTTTGCATCTCCTGCTTTTGAGAAAATTCAGTTTGACTACTTCTTAAAGGTTTTCAAACATAAGGAATTCAATGGAGCAATTTATTTAGGAATCAGAGGTTTCTCTGAAAATTTTATTGTTATTTTACTGCCGTTTACACGACCATTTTGGAGACAACTGCGTCACTGTTGCCCTGGCAATCTCCCCCATGATGTACTGGGAATGTGCAACAGGCAACATCATTGATGCGACCACATTAAGATTTCCGTGTACACTCCCAGTTTATCTAAAATTCATTTACCCTAAATAGCAGTTTTGTAACTGTAATTTTTATTTTTTGGGACTCCTATCAATACAAGCTGTATTCTGACTACCTTTTCAGTCAGTATATTAAGGATTCACTTCCTTATGGGTTGATTAAATCCATCACAGAAGAAAAAGCACACTGCTGATGGAGAAATACTTAGTGAATCTCCATCTTTAAATTAAAATGAATGAAAATATGAATTTCCCCTTGGGATTAATAAAGTATCTATCTATCTCTATCTGTCTATCTAAAATGCCAAATATATGCCTAAATGATAAAATGTAAGCATATAATGTTAATACAGTATACTTCAATTACATTTGTAATTAATTTGCCTACAATAAAATTGCAATATCAAATTGGAAAAATGTTGACCATTTTCTTGTCAGATGGTCAACTGTGTTGAAAATGTCATGATTTATTCAAACTCAAGGCTGGAAATATATAAAGGCACAGAAGATCTTTTAAAAGAATTATGAATAAGATTAAAAACAAGAAATGTGTGAATCTTGGCAACACAGAACTCAGTATTACACAAATAAGTCCCTATTATTAAGAAATGGACAATGTGCAAATATTATTCAAATTTGGTGGCCAATTAGTTGAGGCTTTATAGGTCAGCCTCCCCTCCCTATTCTCATATGGGCTTTCTCAGGTACTCTGACATCCTCCTATATCTTAAATACATGCATACAGTATATGGTAAATTACCTTATCCAAGCTGGTTCAGCATGACTGAATGTGGGGTGTATGTCAGTATGCCGTGACAGACTGCCACCCTATCTAATTCTGGTTCCTGACAGCATCGGTTGCTATAATAATAGGGGCCATCCACTTTCGAGGTATAGCCCTAGAGGATTCTGATTCACTTAGGCAGGCAGTGTGGGATAGTGGATATGGCTTTGGACTTCAAACCCTGAAGCAGTGTGCCCAAGTCCTGCTACTGACACTGCATGCCCATGAGCAATTGATTTCAACCTGCCTGTTCTCCATTTGGAAAAACAAAAGTAACCAATTTTATCTCGAAAATGTTGTGAGTTGCTTGGAATAAAGCCATCAGCCAAGTAAAAACATGTAAATCTACTTACATGAAAGCTTGTAATTGTTATGCTCTGTGCTAGCCTATCAATGAAATAAAATTACCTTGATCTTAAGACTACTGATAGAATAAAAAAGTGAACATTTACATGAGCAATGAATTTCATTCAAAACAGCATCAGAATGTACGCAGACATGAACAAAATTGCTTCAGATAGCATTCACTGAGTGAGCTAGTAAGAGAAAAAGTAAAGAGAGCTGCACATCTTTAGAGCAGGTCTACAGCAAGTGATAAATGGATGATGAAAAATTCCAATTTGTGCCACATGGGACATCTGTTCACTGAGCTATTTAGATCCAATTTTTCAAATGAATAGGACAAGTAACTTTATCCAATTCTCTGTGTTACAACAAATCTCTCAATGTTGAAGAGTTTATCTGTCTAAAATATACTATTCTGCTCTGTGTCTTTGGTAATAAATTAATGTTATTATTTTTTAATTCGACAACTCATCATTAGGTACTGCAAAATAGTTAGTTTTTTGTTCTTAAACTGGTTGTCCGAAAAAACCTACAACAACATGGTTTCAAGGCAAGATTAGAGGTAAGGTAAAAGAGAGAGGAAGCGGAGGAGGAGCGGGAGGAGGAAACTGAGACAATCATAGGAAAAGTCTGAGAATGTGAAATAAGTTTAAAAAAAATAAATAAATAAATAATAATAATAATAATAATAATAATAATAATAATAATAATAATAATAGAGGTCAATGCAAAGTGGCAAAAACATGAAATCTCTGAAGTCAGAGTAAAACAGTTATGCACTAGGGAATCCATTCCTGGGAATTCGGGAATCCCGCATGTCATTCCCGGGAATCCCGGGTTCCCGGGGATGACACAGTGAACGGGCATCTCACATGTGAATGGTTTCAGAATGACTGACACTTATTTTTAATAAAACTACTGCAATATGTTGACACCAATAAAAGACTAACCTTTTCTACAAGCAGTTCATGCTGTCATATAAGTACATGTATCTAGTTAGTTGTGGTAATAAGAGTGTAGAAAGCACAACGTGTCGAGTGTGCAGTCGTCCACGTGCAGAGTATGCCAGCCGCAGAGAAAGCACGCTCTGCCTCCACTGAAGTAGGCGGCACAGTCATCAGATACTGATACACTTGTTCTAAACAACGCCCGCGCTTGCCGTTGCTCTGAAACACCCAGTAATCGGGAGCCCGAGAATGGATTCCCTATTATGCACTAAATATAGGGTGGTCCAGATCTAATTATGCAATTTTCATTACACTATAACTTATTAAGTTTATTACATAAAAAATCTCCCGAAAAATCCCAGACCATTGAGAAGTGTGTGAACTGATGACATGAAGAATCGTCTTCGCGCCGAACTGGAATCGTCGCCGCATAAATCAAAGTCATCCAGATGATCTGAATCTGCATAATTAGATCTGGACCACCCTGTACTTAATTATCCTCCCCAAATTGAATTTTTAGGTGACTGTTCCACAATTATAGTCAACAGGCAACAGCAGGCTAAGGCGTAGGCAATAGTAAATGTGGATAGAAGCCATGGCATCCCAGTTGTGCAAGAAATGCTAGTTGTGGAACACCAAAAGTACACATTTCTGTTAAGATGTTGCTCCAGGAAAAATTCTCTGAGATAAAATAAGTAGATCATAATGAGACACTCCAAAGTTAACACAGGACTAGGAGACTTTTCAAACAAGTGGGCTCTTTCGACTCCCTCATTCCTTAAGTAATTTCTTAAGTGTTGGGTGAATGTACCATTTCTAACTTTGACAAGCATCAAGACAAAACCAGCTGATGAAGGTGTGTGACATAGGTTAGGACACTGTTCTATATTCTTATAAAACTGTCGTGGTGATTCTTTTTCACCTTTTCATTGAAAAACTACCCTGTCAATCAGTTATGCCTTTTGGGTGGATCATATGCTCATGAAATTAATGTTTTCAAAAATTATTCTAATATTCCAGCACATCTTACAGCTCCTAAATCTGAATTCACTGTGGTCAATCATATAACAATCAGATTATGGAGGGTTTCAAATGTAATTTTACTAAAAATTATAACAGTTTCAAATTTGGTCCCTTCTTTTTTGTATGCATGCAGCAATTGCACAACTTTTTTTAACACAAATATTTTTGATAACATATGCTTTACATTTGCTATACTGAGGGATGATTATGTGACATATAAATATTACCAAGATACAAATCATGCTTTAAATCTACGCATAAACCCATACCTGAATCAAGTATTTTGAATAAAACTGTGACAGTAATTGACTTTTAAGGTAAACTCTTTCAAATCATTATTACTTCTGTTGTTCATGTGCCACCTTAAGAAGTCACAGAAAGAACACAGAAAGGAAATCCTCAATAAACTTAATTAATGGGGAATGGCTCTTGTTTCAGAATTTCAAAACCAATTACCTGTGAAGTATAATCAATACATCCATCATTAAATCAGCTGTATCTAGTTCAGCAATAAATGTGCTAGATCCTATACTGGCAGAATCAGTCACCAGGCAACAATAAACACAGGTGTTTACGCACACACACACACTCACTCCCTCACACTAGACCAGCTAACCTAACATGAAAACCTTTAAGATGAAAACTAGAATTCCTGGAGAAATAGACATGCACATATGGGGAAAAGCATGAAAACTCTACAGACTGGCTTATATCTGAACCCAAGACTGAACCATAAAGGCAGTGGTGCTAACCACTGTTTCCACTATAAAACATTGTACTGTACTTGAGAAAATGAAAGAACAAAATATAATAAAATAAACTAATGAAAGATTAAATGAAAGGAAACACCTACAAATGTGTAAATCCCCTCTTAGTCACTGGGACAGCAAATGTAGGAGAAAAAAAAGTGCAGTCTCCTTAAATTCAATTTACTACTTTTTCTTTTCTTTAGCCATTTTTAAAACTTTAAATGTAATCTATAATAGGGAAAAAGTTGCAGGATGTTTTTTTTTCCGATTTCACATTTATACCATAAACAACATTTTAAACCATAAAACAGAATAATCAAAACCAATGGAAGTCAATGTTACAATAAAACTGCAGTAAATATGGCTATCTTCTCTTTATTTCTGGTGATAAAATGGGCTGCTAAGTGAACAATCATGGAAAAAGATGCCCTTTCAGGTGGGATAATGGCTTAGGATTGTGGTGAGGGCCTCTGACAATAGGTGCTCCTAATTGTCCTAAATGGAGTATAAAATTGGGTTAAGTCACTCACAGAAAATCCCATTGTGAATGAGGGAAAGTAATCCAGAACAATCAACATTAGTGAAGGTGGCAAGATCTCTGCCTGATTCACAATACCTGGGAAAAGTCAGACAATTAAAGGAATACTTAACCAAAACATTATTTTTTTGTTACTCCAAGTTGCATATAACAATATTCAAGGACATTTTTAATCTTATGTTTTCATGGAGAACAAAGATAACAAAATTCTGCTACAATGGGCTTCAATGTTGACCAGAGATGAGGCAGGGAGCGTAGGCAATGCAGAACAACAGCAAACAATATTAAAATGTCCATGAAAAAAATCTCAAATTACCCATGTCACATATTTCATGTGTCATTTATTCAGTGGTTAGCTCACAATGTCCAAAACACATGTATTTAAGCTGAAATATTGTGAAATGAATACTTCTGTAATAGGGTATAGAGTAAAGAGTGTTCAAACAGGATCAAACTTTTAAATTAAAAACCCATTTCCCCTCACTGATTGGTTTTCAATTAAACAGCCTGATCCCATTTCAATGTCACCCACACTTTCATGACCTACTGCTAATCTTTTGCTATACCCTGAAAGAAGGCAGTAAATCAACTAACTGAAAAAGGCAGTATATCAACTAATGTCCCTACAGCCTTTTAACATTATACCAACTGTATTCTTTCATTCTCCATTATTATTACATGTTTTTCCCCTCATCTTCTTTACTTTACCTTTTAACTCCTATTCATAAAACTGCCATTCTTTAAAACAAAATTAAAAATCACAATAATTAAAGGAGAAAACTGCATGAACAATTGTCTATAAAATGGCCAGAATTTAGCAATTTTTTATTTTTTAAAAAACAGTAATTATGATAAATTAAAGCCTTAAGATACATATGTTGGCCAAATTGCTTAGGTAATTACCAGAAAACACCTTAAACCTATAAAACACTAAAATATGGGAAAAAAAACTAAATTTCAGAAAATTCAAGTAGCAGCTGAATTATTTAAAATGACTGACTCTGTGTCTCCTACAAAAAAAAAACAAAGAACTCTTGCTGTCAGAATTCTAGATAAAAAAAAACTTCTTGGAACTGTGTTGAAGAAGCAATATATTATGTATGAATCTTGCAGAATCCACATCTTTGTGGAATTCCATATTAGAACTTAGAAACTTGATTTAGAAGTTTATTATGAGGAAAAGTCAAACCCTCATTTCCCAAAGCATGAATTTTTAATGAGTATATTTGAAAAAGACACATTTTTTCTTATGTTTTATTTAAAAAATAATAAATGTATGCACTCAAAAAATGATAATGTTGCTAAAATATAGTTCAAGTACTATAGTTAAGGTGAACATCAGCTACATGGCCAGGAGCTCCTTTGGATGGAAACTACAGCTGGATGTGAAACAGATGACTTATGAATTAAGAAAAACAAAAAGCCTGTCCTGATTGTGGAAGTAATATTATCTTTTTGAAAACTGGGTTGCAGGTTTCACATTTTTATAGCCAGAGAGAAATTCTGTTAGCAGCGTGAAATCATTATCTGCCCATCTAGGTGACTAGCACCACTCCTTTGGCTCTGACCAGCTTGCATCACAGCCTTCAACCACATAGGTTTTGCATTCTTTCCATCAGCCTTTTAAAAAACATAACAAAAAACACTACTGGTCAATTCTTAGTTACCAAGTGTGTCCAAATAATATTTCTTATATCTCAGCCAGAGTTCCTCCCCTGGTTGTAGTTCAAGGTCTTGTTTTATGTCTTTTTGTTCAATTTTGAGCTTCTAAGGTGTGTTAATATTACTTTTGTTTATTGTCTGATATCATTTCTATGCCTTTGCTATGTTCAATATGTTTTATAGGTGGTCACCAAAGAGGCAGGGCCACCTCCCAACCACTGCCAGGAACTGCCCCCACCCAGTTCTTGAATTCATTTGAAAGTGCTAGGGAGTAGTGAGTTCTTGTAATCTTCTTCTTCGTTTATTGTGATTTTTGGATTTCGACTTCATACTTTGTTTTTTGACTTTGCTATGGTTTTCTGTATTGGGACTTTGGTTGCATTGGAATGCCTTATTATTTTAGGAAAATGTATGCTCCATGGAGCTTCATTGATATTGAATAGCATTTCTGAGAAGAATAAATCCCGTTTTGTATCTAGCCAGGGTTTTGGCTGGATTTTCTCCTTTAGTGTGCATTTTTGAGAGTACTTTTGGGACTTGCATGCTTTGGGGCTCCAGTCATAAAAATGTTAAGGTGAGAGTAACCTCTTTCACATATCAACTGTTCCGTGAATACATGCAGTATTAAGTCTTTCAGCATTATTTGTTAAATCTGGTAATCATAGTATTTTGGTAGTATAGAAACAAGGATCAGGCTTTCTTATGCTTATATTAATACATGCAGCAATCATCAGTGGGCAGATGCTTTTTTACAGCACAATATGAATCTTTATGAAATGTGGCATTGCATAGCAAGAAAAAAAAAATAGGTCTTCCACTTATCTTTAGATGCTTGACTCTATCAAAACAGAACATCTCACTGAAGGAATTAAAATTTTTATAATCATCTAGCCAAACCTTTGCCCAGTTGTGGCTCACTATGCACCAAAGGGTTCAGCATCCAAGCAGCTCTATAAGTTAAACTATTCACCTCAAGGGTCAATTGTCATTTTCACTGATAGAGATGTTATATCTACAAACTGATATTATACAAATAATAATATTATATAATGTCCATAAATAATATATTGTTACATATTGCAATGATTTTTTTTCACTCTTAATGACAATTGCAAAATTGTGAAGCTTTCATGCACCTTCTTTCCCAACTTTGAAAATGCATTTTTGCAGAGAATTCTTTTTTTTAAGTGACAACTTGAATTTATTTTTAAGAGTAAATTGTTGACATACAGTAAAATGTTTTGTATTTTGCATCTTATTGTGTTTTTCATTGCAGCTTTTCACTTCACTCAATCAGTAAGTGGCATGGTTTTCATTAACATATGAAGGTGGCTTCTATGGGTGTTGCAGCACCCTAAACTAGACGATACAGCACCCAAAGCTTGTGGTTGATAATACTGTGAAGATGACTGAAAATCATCACATACACAGATTGATGATGATGTGTGTTTGGGGATAGCAGTGATGTGTGAGTTACAATTGTTACTTTAAAAAATGCTCCTTGTGTTCAATTTGACTTTAAGGTAATACAAAAATGAAATGCAGGGAACATTTCTATGGTAACAGCTATTAAAAAAAACAATGCATGAAACAAATAATTAGCTACTCTCTTTGACACTTTGTTCCTTCACACCATGTACCTGAACCTCAATTGATAACTGACATGCCACGCAGAAAGAGAAAAAAGCTTCCTTCCCTTATTGTAATTAGAATTTAAACCTCCAATTGGAGCACTCCAAATGGTTCACCATTCTCCCTTGTCAAGCCTTGCACAAAAAGAAAACAAGATGGTTGATTAAGAAAAAATGCAGAAGTTTTAAAGCATTATGTGTAGGAGTAAAAGCCAACTGATTTCTATTTATTTATTTAATGAGCTTCTATAAGAAGCGAAGTTTCCCCCAAAGACACAAAAGATCTATCTATCTATCTATCTATCGAGCCTCTGTGAAAAGACAAAGTTTTATCTCCAACACTGGAAACACATACACTTACTGCACTGTTGCATAATAGAAGCAACCATTCTTGGAAATATGTTCATATGATAAATGCATGCAGTAGGGGTCAGCCTCTAAATTGTAAGTACTGTAAAACAACAAAAGTGTCTGTTAGCTCCTTAGATGGCAGTTGCCCTTATGTGCATATATAATTAACATGATCAGTTCAGTTTGGCTTGACAGGACACTGGAGCCTAACATATTTCGTGAGGACCAAGATATGAACAGCTTATTACGGAGTACATACATCTTAGACAAACACAAGTTCATGCCAAGCCATCTTAGACTGTCTTATTAACCTAGTGGGAATATCTTTGGAATTTGACATTGTTTTAGGAAGTTGTATTCTCTTTTTGAGGTCTATAAATCACAACATATACGGCAATACCCTAAAATGATACAGGGTGCTTACCTTTCCCTTTTACGTATGATTTTACAATTCAGTTTATGCTTTTATACATTAGTATTCTTCATCATATACACACTAACAATTGTAATACAGTAACAGTAAAATAAAAACTTTGCAGAAATCAGTATCATTGTTAGTAATATAAATAAGGTATGCTAAAAATTCACATTAGTGAGAGGAGAATAAATTGCACTTAACAGTGGCAGAAGACAAAATAATTTTTTTGATTCCACAGGCCTTTATAAAAGAAAAAATCAGAGTTTTCCTGCCATAGGCTGTTCATTTCTTGTCTAGTCCTAGTTTTGCCTGGTCATAGTTTGGAGGTGGGATCTATCTATCTATCTAGTCAATATTATGTTATCTCCTGGAGGTAAAAATGTACAAAGGCCCAGCGAAAATGAGAACATTTAGTGAAATTCTATCAGTTTTTATTTTTTATATAGTTACACTCTAAAATTTCATGACTCTATATTTAAAGTTAGACTGTACTGGAAATAACTGCAAAGTTTTGTAGAAATAGGATTTTGCGTAATACTCAAACAGATATTTCACATATATGCATGTATATATTCTGCATAAATCACAATAACAATAACAGTAAAATATAAGAAAAGATAATATAAACAAATTCTAAAGAGACAAAGTGCCATTCCTCCCAAGCAATTTTAATATGGTACACTACTGATATGTTGCTGTTGTTATCTAGCAGATATATAGCACTATTAATTTAATATTTTTGCAACAGATAATGGAAATTTTTATTGAGGTTATCTCAATATTTTTCTACATATATGAGTAAAAAATTCAAAAACTGCATTAGCCTAAATTGTAAGTTACACGTGAAAAAAATACAAAGTTTATATATATATATATATATATATATATATATATATATATATATATATATTGATAAGAATTAGACCAAGAGATCATAAAGGTTTGGGGCAGCCACCTGCATATTGTTTTCCTGGCTGCAAAATTTTGAGTTTTAAGCGCACAATGTGCATAGAACAGTCCAAAACAGAACTGATTCTCATAGACAAAAATAGAGGATTTAAAGGCCCATACAGGAAGTGACGTCAGCAAAAGGGCCAGAATTGGAAGTGATGTCTTCTGGACTGGAGGTGATGTCAGGAAAGGGGTTGGCGCTGGAAGTCATATCTTCTGAGGTGCCGGAACCTTGCAGGATTTCTGTAGGTCTGTAGGGAACTGAGTAAGACAGTCAGCGCCTTCCGCCGCCCCCGTCAGATGTTTTATTACCATTACTCAGGCCCTTTAGCTGCCTCCTACTTGCACGTGTGTATATAAGATTAGGATTTATTTACATAGTCACCAGCACAGCCAACTAGCAGAGAAGTATTTTAGGGATTTGAGAAGAAAACCTTTGCAGGCAAAGAAATCCAAAAGAGGTAAATCACTTTATGTAAGAATTAAAAAATACTGATGTATATATTAAAGTGCAAGTCAGGAGAAACAAAGGATATTAGAAAAAATCCATTCACCCCAGATCAGGAAATCTGGACCCAGCAAGCATCAAGTGAAAGATTGGATTAATCCCCTGGAAAGAGAGCTAAGCCATTGCACTGTGAACACACACACACACAGACACCAGGGACCAATTTAGCATCTCCAATCCACTTAATTGGCAACTTTTTGGGAAGAAAGCAGAGCACTTTTAGGTAACCTAGAAAGTCTTGGGGAGAACAGGTAAACTCCACGCAGGGAGCACACAGGACTCTAACCCCAGCCTCCTTGTTGTGAGGAAGCATAACTGCCACTGAGCCACTATGCCACCCCTCAAAGAAAATATTTGCCAATAATTCAGTGTACTACTAAACTTGTTAAAAAAGTCAAGAAAACCTACAATAACTGTGAAATTCCAAAAAATGCAAAAAAACATTTTCCCATTTAATTAAATTACAAAGTCAAAAAATGTTCTGCAGACCCTAACCCTAATTAATATTACATGCAAACTGTCAATTTTTTTGCATTTGGTGTGCATGACAAACAATATAAACAAAACTGACTTTTCACATCTCATAAAGAAGTGCAGCGTGATGTGATTCACCAACAGAATGGCATCATACAGCACATGGTTTATTATGACCATATCAATCATCCACCCACGACCTAATGTGAATCTGGATTAGAGAGGCTAGAAAAAAACCTTGCAAAATCAGGTGCATGGCATGAATACACCCAAAATCTGCACACACACATGTTTAGAGTAAATAGAGGATATAGTACAAAGATGCAGAAATAACATGAAAATTTCACACTGACACTAGACCCAGTCTTCTAAGATGTTAATGAATGTGCCCCTGTTCCACTGATATTTTATTTTGTTATTTAAATATACAATTTAACCATCAACAATGGAAATAGAGTTAAGTTATAACTCATAAGTAACACAAGTTTTAACAACCTCAGCAAACCCCTTTCATTTTACAAAATTGCATAGTCACATAAAATAAAAATGAACGAGAAAGCTCCAACTAATTTTTGTCCAAGGCCACAAAGGTTAACAGAACTATTTAATATATATGACCTGTGCCACGCTTTGTGTAATCTGCTGCCAAGGACATGCATATTAATTTCAACTTGGTTTTGAAAAATATGCTGATATATGTACATTATTTCCTAAATTTTAAATTTTATAGCATCTTCTAGTGCATGCTGTCAGTCACAGTTGATTGCTAAAAGTTCTGCATAAGTCAAAAAGATGCATTTATGTGTTTACTAAAATTAAATATGTCATATTTTACATAATCTACCAGGCAATCTGAGTTATAATGGACTGCTTAGTAGACATTAACCTATTATGATACAGCTAATTTTGGAATATCTTTAAAGTTTAAGTATCTGAGCACTACATTCAACCCTTTATGAAAAGAAAATTTATTTTCATTAAATAAGTCTTCATCAGCTCCAGTTACCAACAGGATAACATCATGGAACAATATAGTTAAATCACTCAAAAAAGTGTGTCATTATAGAGGTATACAATTGCAAAAAGCACAATGAAAGCATTAAAGCCTCCATTTGTACTGTTTAGAATACTCATCAAGTCTTTCAGAATAACTTTTCAAGAACTTAATTCAGAGATCAGTGCCATGAACCGTTCATGACTACACATTCAAAAGCAAGAGATACTGTTCAGATGCTGTTCAGGATTACCACTGAAAACACCGGGCACCAAAGAATTTTGCTTTGTTTAAATGTGTAGCATGTCTAGTGTAGAAAAGACTAAAGACTGGGAAATAATATTTTAATTTTTTTCTTTAAATGTGGTGAGCAAAAGCAAAGTCAGGAAATAGGTCAACACTGAAAGTCAAAAATAAAGATCAAAAATACAAGACAAAGTCAAAGAGTATCAAAATATAAAAGTTAAATAGCTGGTTTGAAGGTCTTCTAAAAAACTTTGTTTAAGAAAGTTTGAAGAAGATCTATTAACATTTTGACCCAAACATAGAATTCCTGCTGAAGCCCACTACCATCTTTTATAGTTGTGGGATGGTGAAATCATAGTCATGCTGCTGAGTCAGTCACATTTTGGCAGTTGTCCTGATGACTGTAAGCAAAATGATAGCTCCCAGTAGAAAATAAACAAATTGGTGTCACACCTCAAAATTATTAAAAGAAGAGTAAGTCCAAAAAGTAATAACAACAAACTAATGAAATCATATAATTTATGCAGTAAAATTCATTACACTTTGCTTTGATAATTTTTGGAGATTGATTTAGCTACAGTTTATTCATTAGGTACTCAAAGACCTATGTGGGGTTTACAATCCAAAGCATTTACAAAGGCAATTTAAGATGCCCACCAACAACATAATATGTTGCTAAAAAACATGTTTTTTTTTAAGCTACTGGCATCATTTCTATCACAGTGATCACAAAGGAAACATAACAAATAAGTCTGACTGACATTGGTTAATATTTTTGCTATTTGTAAATCAAAGGCTGAAGAGAATTAAAACAAATACAAAACTAGAAGTGCTATGTTAATTTGTAAGTAGCTAGGCCAATGTTTGTGATGTACCATCTACTGGATAGCAAAGACATAGCAACTGGACAGATGCACAAACAGACATACAGATACTTGTCCTTTTATTAAGGTGGATTGCTAATAATCAAGACCTGAGTATTTTCCTGCAAAACGTCTACGTCAAAAACCAACCAGAGCTTGCATATGCACCACAAAGTTTAGATTCTCTTTATTCAAAAGCCTTATTTACTACGTGTTAATATGCAAATGATAATGATATCGCAAAATGTATTTCAAATACCTTCAGATGTATTTCAGATACTTTTCAGATAGCTGAAGGTCATTACAAGATCTAAGAATAAATTCTCCTATAATTTAAGATATTTACAATGCATTTCAGGATATTACAAATATATTTCTAGACAGTTCACACTTATCTTTTATGCACATTATAATCAAATGACCCATAGACTGCCCCTTTAGATACTTTAAGTGCAATAATGTTCTATTTATTGTAAAATGTAATTTAAGGTTATTGCATGATAATGACACAATTAAAAGAACCTTGCAATTGAAAAGTATGAAACAAAAATGCAGTACGTATATTTCAATCAACGAATAATTAACATTATCAATAAGTTGTATTTGATCTATTGCAATACTAATACTTCTGTGTAAGATTTGAATAAATGCTATTTTACTCTTTGATTACCAGGAATGAATAGATAGTTTGATAGTATTATCACAGTTTACCAAAAAGGGAAATTTAGATGTTTCAGAGGCCCAAGAAATATAGAAATATTGTAACAAACAACAAAAAACCCTCTACAATACAAACAAGAATTAAAAAAGAAAAGAAAAAAAAACTTCAAACTTGGCTAAGGAGAAGAGGGCAGTTACAGTGAGGCATTATAACAGTATTAAGGAGCCCTGATAGAGTTTCTTGATACATTTATGCTAAATAATTCATTGGCTAAAAGTGTGTAATAGAGAGATGTACAGTATTGTTCATAATGTCCATCAGTCTGGTCTTCAATCTTTCCTCTGCTACTATCTCCAGCAGGTCGACAGTTCATCGCATAACTGAACCTCCCTCCTTAATTAGCTTGTTGATTTACTGGGCCTGTTTTAAAATAATGTTGCTGGCCCAACACACTACCCTGGCTAGTACAGCATTATCGAACATATAAAGGATGTCATACCCATGTTAAGGGAACTCAGTCTCCTAAGAAAAAAGAGTCTGCTCTACCCTTTCTTTTGTAATTCCACTGCCTTACTAGACCAGTCCAGCTTTACTACTCTCTTAATTTTGCTGTTGTTTAAGAGCAAGCAACTTTCCTTGCAACAAGAAAAAAGGTCTCCACCTGACTCCTATACTCTGTCTCATTCCCTTTGTCTATACACCCCGTTAGATGAATCATCATGCTGTAATGTTATATTTATATTCTGAGGTGTACTGGGCAAAGAAAAAAAGAGACATGACTGTTCCTATTGGTGCTCAAATGTTGCTTACATCAAAACCAGAGACAAAGCCCTTGAGTATCACAAACTATGGTCTGCCAGAGAGGCAGTCTAATATCCAGGACACTGTAGCCTCATCCACTTGCATTACCCTGAGCTTACCCCTTTACAGGAATTTCTGATGGTATTAAAGGCACTATAAGAAATCAAAACAAAATAATCTTCATAGTGCTACCAGCTTTGTGCAGATAGGTCTAAACCAGGGTTGTCCAACTTCAGTCCTGGAGGACCACAGTGGCTGCAGGTTATCATTCTAACCCTTTTCCTAATCAGTGACCAGTTTTCATTGCTAATTAACTCCTTTTCCCTTCATTTTTAGAGCCTTGTTTTTAAGAAATCAGTCCTCTGAATTGATTCTTTTCTTCATTAAACGACAGCCAAACAGAAATGAGATGTGAAACGAGCCTACAGGTGACCAACTAAATTTCAAACTCCAGCCACTTTCACTCCAACCAGTTTCTTAATGAGAAGCCAATTCTTAGTGTTTATTAAACCCATTATTTCATTCCATGGTTTGATTCTGCTCTCATTCTGACAGAGCAGACATTTCCAAAACTGCTGATTTTTCTGTTTTTTTTTTCTAAGACCACCGTCAAAATGTTTTGGTAACCTGAGAGATCAACCTTACTGAGACCTTCACCTTTCTTTATTTTCAGGTGAGCTGGTCATGTGGTGGCTCGTTATGTGTCTCATTATTGTAGGCAAACTGCTGTGAGTTTAACTGGTCTGTCACAAGAGGACTCGTATAATCAAGAATCAACCTTGCAAAGGTGTTTATAAAGTGGTGATGTGATTCACAGCACACAAAAATGGCAAAGGTATTAAGCTTCAAAAATGTGGCCACAAAGCAAGTCAGAATGCTGTCAGCCTGCTCTGATAAGGAACACTCCAAGACAGCCTAACCCTTAACATTAGCCATATCATGTTGGACATAAGCACCACTAATCTGTAGCCACTACCAGAAAAGGCACAGAATGAGTAATACAGAATGTTTTCTACAGCAATGGTATTTTATGGAGTCTCAGTGATAGACTGAAAATGTAAGAAAAGATATCAGAAGATTTGTCAGGTCTTAAGCACTCGAGAACTAACTCCGTTGGTTTCTGAGCTTTTTCTCTGTGTTTTCTTCTTACTTGATGATCAATTATGGACAGCTCATTATAATAATCAGAGGTGGTCTCATCACTGGGCATACCAGTTGAAGTGGTAAGAATAAAATACATATAGAGAGTTGCTGATAAAGCAGGAAAAGCAAGGGGGCACTGATGGTTAGAAGAGGATTCTAGTGGTAGGTAAAATCTACTGGTTCAAGTGATTAGCTTTGTCCCTGCTCCTCTCCAGCAGCTGGGACTTAAACTGCTTCATCCAATCATTATACTTAGCTCACTGTAAACCTCTTTCATGAATTCTGAGGGAGATTTTTTTTTATTGTAGCACTGCAAGCTTCCTCCGCTTCAATCAGCCTTTTCTTCAGCACTTTCTATATGGGCTACATAGTTTCAGTATCTCCAGATTTGAATGTTCTCTTGTTTTCTTTCAGAGGACTTTTAGCTCCTTAGTAATCCTGTGCTTGTGGTTTACAAAGCTGAACACAATATCTACAAAGAAGTTATTATAGTCTGTGATGCAAAGGATGATTTCTTCACTACTGTCCCCACCTGACTCACACATCATTTCATTCTATCCTTTGGAAACAGTGATTCACAGCCATTTCAATCTGCAGGTCCACGTTCTCACTATCTTTGTGGTAACAGACTGCTTTCTATTGAGAGGCTTGTAAGTGGGAGTAAGATTGATCAGCTTGTGATCAGATCATGCCAGTGGTGTCACAGGATAAAAGGCATCCTTAACACTTAAAAAAATCAGGTCCAACTTGTTGCGTTCACAAGGAGAATAGGAATGATACTGATGGAAGTTTGTTGTTGTGACTTTTAAAATTACATTGTTGAAATCACCACATATTATAACATCATGTTCTGAATGCTTCATCATTATTGTTAGAACAAAAGTGAATAATTTCTTTAGTTAATTCTCCATTGGAGAAGCAGAGATATAAACATAAATTAGGATGATATAACTGCCTACAGGCAATATTTAAATTTTTAAATTACAAGTTTCACTTTTAATCTTAATACACTCCCTTATACACAATTACCCATTCACGCAAATGACTAGTTCCCCTCCTGCACGTTTCCACTCCGTACCAGGAATCTATCTGCTCATACATAAAATATATCACCAGTTCAGAAAGAAGCATGCAGTTTTAAATGAACATTCACTCTCTTGGCAGTAAAGCTTTTTTGGTAAATGATATTATATTAAGTACAAAATTTGATCTGTGTCTTCTCACTGAAACCTGGCTTAGTAAATGTGGCACTGTTCTCTTAGCTGAGGTTTCACCAGATGGATACTCGTTCCTTCTTAAGTCTAGAGATTCTGCTCGAGGAGGAGGCCTTGGAATAATTCATTGTAACAAAATGCAAATCACGTCTAAAAATTTAGGTGACTTTATATCCTTTGAGGCATTCATTTTAAATATTAAAACAGATTCCAACACAATTATAGTGCTAGTCTACAGACCACCAGGGCCATATTCATAGTTCGTGACTGAATTTAGCAACCTTTTATCTGATTTGGCTATAAATTATGATCACATAGTATTGATAGGGGGATTTTAATGTACACAATGATGTAGAAACTGACACTTTTAGCAAATGTTTTACTTATTTGTTAAATTCAGTAGGATTTTATCAGATTGTCAAAGGTCCAGCTCATAATCATAACCACACATTAGATTTAATTATAACTTACAAAGTTGAAATTAAAAATTTAAATATTACTCCATTACATTAAGTTATTTCCGATCACTATTTAATTGCATTTGATTTAGTCCTGCCCTTGCCAATGCATTCACAGATTAAAACAAAGACAGTGCAACATCTAGATTGTAATTCTGCTTCAAAATTTATAGATACTTTGAATACGTTGAATGTAATTGTGGAAAACCATTTAGATCAGTTAACATCAAATTTAAACGTGGAAAACAATTTAGATCAGCTAACATCACATATAATGTGACCTTGAGAGATGATCTGGATGCAGTGGCTCCCCTTAAAACAAAGGTGATCAAAGCACATACAGTAGAAACTCTCCCTGGTTTAATGAAAACACTGAAGCTCTTATAGAGTGTTGAAAACTGGAGTGCAGATGGAGAACAACAAAGCGACATGTCTTTCAAATTGCATCAACAGAGAGTGTTAAAAAATATAAAAAAAACTCTCTTCAAAGCTCGCTCAGAATACTATTCTATAATAATAGAGAGCAATAGTAAAAATCTTTGGGTATTGTTTAGAACAATTGCTAAATTAACAAATAGGAATTCAGATCTACAGTGCAAAATATCAACAGATATTAGCAGTACAGACTTTATGAACTTCTTCAATGAGAAAATTAAAAATATAAGATCCCAGATTTAAGCATCCCAGTACAAACTGTATACTAGCTTAGCACACCCTGCCTCACATTGCATTCAGCACTTTAGTAATTTTAATCCTGTAACTGAGCAGGAAGTCTTAACTTTAATTTCTAAAATGAAACCCACTACTTGTTCCCTATATCCAGTGCCAACAAAACTAGTAAAAAGTGCAATGGATGTTCTTGCAGCGCCTATTCTAAACATTATCAATAGTTTATTATTGCATGGCACAGTACCTGATGCACTAAAAGTGTCAGTCATTAAACCATTACTTAAAAAGTCAGACCTAGACCCACACATACTAATTAATTATAGACCTATTTCAAATTTACCCTTTCTCTCTAAAATACTAGAAAAAGTAGTCACCAATCAGCTTCAGTCACACCTTACGTATTACAATTTATTTGAGAAATTCCAGTCTGGTTTCCGCAATGGTCATAGTACAGAAACGGAACTAACGCGCGTTGTAAACGACATTCTGATATCCTCTGATGAAGGAAACTCCACTGTAATTATGTTATTAGACTTAAGTGCAGCATTTGACACCACTGACCATTCTATTTTACTGCACAGGCTAGAAAATGATGTTGGGCTTACAGGCACTGTGCTCGCTTGGTTTAATTCTTATTTATTAAATCGATTCAATATGTACAGAAATGTGCTGACAGTTCTCCATCATTATAAACAGAAGTGAGATATGGTGTTCCGCAGGGCTCAGTACTGGGGCCTTTACTGTTTTCACTTTACATGCTTCCACTGGGATCTATCATTAGGAAACATAATGTTAATTTTCACTCGTATGCAGATGACAACCAGTTATACATTTCATTTAGATTAAATGAAGTTTCTCCAATGTTGTCTTTAATTAGTTGTGTTAGTGAATTAAAGGAGTGGATGGATGAGAACTACTTGTCTTTAAACATAGATAAAACAGAGATGTTAAATGTTGGAGGGAATGACGCTGATCACAACAATATTTTGTCATCATTAATTTTACTGAATCAGCCCGCAATCTAAGAGTTTTCTTTGACTCTAGCATTTCATTTAAAGCGCATATTACAAAGTTGTCCAAATCATGTTTCTTCCATCTTAAAAATGTTGGGAAATTAAGGCACTTTCTAAATAAACAGGATTCTGAGAAATTAATTCATGCATTTATTTCTAGTAGGATTGACTACTGCAATGCGGTGTTCACCGGATGTTCAAACTGTTCTTTATACAGCCTCCAGTTAATCCAAAATGCTGCTGCAAGAATTATTACAAGAACAAGAAAATACGAACACATAACTCCAGTTCTTAAATCCTTACACTGGCTCCCGGTCAAGTTTAGGGCAGATTTCAAAATCCTCTTTTTAACATATAAAGCATTAAATGGCCTGAACTTATCATGGCTTACAAACCAGAGCGCACATTAAGATCTCAAGATGCTGGTCTGCTTATGATTCCAAGGGCTAATAAAATAACAGTGGGAGTTCGAGCTTTTAGTTACAGGGCACCTAAACTGTGGAATGGTCTGCCTGCTACTGTAAGAGATGCCCCTTCGGTCTCAGCTTTTAAATCGCAGCTGAAGACTCACTACTTCAGTTTAGCATATCCTGGCTAGAGCTGCTGATTAACTGTTAAGATTGCATCTCTGTTGTTAGTCATTAGCACTAAAATATTAGTAACATGATCGTTATAATTTGTTACTAACTCTCACCTATTCTGTTTCTCTTCTCTGTACTCAAATGTGGCACTTGGTGCCACTGCCCTACTGTCAAGTTGTTTTGCCTGCCTAAGGAAAAGTCATCTCTGATGGAGGATTGCAGGAATTGTAGGGTAAAGAGGTCCTTTCATCAGATTGGCTGGCCCAGCGCTGTTTCAGCTGTGGAATGGCCAAATGGGGGAGGCAGCTTGATGGCTGAGGTCTCCAGGACTCTAAACAAATCCAAATCATATTATGTGATATAATCTACTGTTAAATTCTGCTCTGTACTTGTAAAATTTTTATTTTTATACTGTATTAAGGATTTGTTCTGTTCTGTGTATTGTATTGTATTGTATTGTATTGACTCCCTTCTTTTTGACACCCACTGCATGCCCAACCTACCTGGAAAGGGGTCTCTTTTTGAACTGCTTTTTCCAAGGTATCTTCCATTTTTTCCCTACAAGGGTTTTTTTTGGGAGTTTTCCCTTGTCTTCTTAGAGAGTCAAGGCTGGAGGGCTGTCAAGAGGCAGGGACTTTTAAAGACCATTGCGGCACTTCTTGTGTGATTTTGGGCTATACAAAAATAAATTGTATTGCATTGTATTGTATATCTGTTGTGAACAAAGAGTCCCAAAGCATGTAAGGGTGTACAGGGTGTCACACTAGGCACATTTGTTCATGTTTTTTTGTGGGCACACTTTCGTCATGACCATGCACCATGCATGTAAAGCCAAAACAAGATCCGAACACAAAGTGACAGCACACATGTCAAAATGATTTTACTTAATTTGTGTTTTTTTGGAGCCACGTAGAGGGGGATAACGCTCTGTCCTCTTACAGATTTATTGAACATGCAGCACAGCGTTTTGCTGTTAATCATACTGAATGCATGAGAAGATTTTTAGTGAAAAGCAGAATTTGTAGCTTTCCTTGAGAACTGCAACTCATGTTCGTGTATAAGATGAAAATAAAAACCTGTTTTTAACTCAAATGGTATTGCATGAAATGAGAATTGCACTTGTCGCATCATTGATGTCATGTTTGTTTTCTGCGCTCTGGCATGTTTAGCATTTACACTGTTCCCAAATCCTACTGAACCGTGCTTGGACTCGCCTCTTCCAAGCGGGCCAGGCCACAGTATGGTTGTCCTGGCATGGAGCAATCACACTAGTCAAACAAACTAAACTTTGCGGGATTACATGCAGACAAACGTGCTTGGGCATGGAACAATCTAATAGTGTGAGTAAACCCTAAGTCCCAAAATGTTGCAAAAGCACTTTCTATAATGCCCACTAGTGGGGAATATACTGCCAGTTACTGTGGATCAATGGGCAAATACAGAAAATTCATAAAAAAAAGGTTTTATTCTTCACAAAAATGCTCAGACAAAAAGTAAAGCTCCATAGAGCACAATAGCAAAATGGAGTTAGTTAAATACACAAGAATGTCCAAGGCAAACATAGTCCCAATACAAAAATCCCATGGCAAAGTCAAAAAGTAGAGTACAGAGATCATAAATCCAGAAATATCAAAAAGCACGAGCACAGAAAAAAAACACAGGAACGCACCAACATTCCCTAGCACATTCGAAATGAACCACCAGCAATTATAGGAGACCCTCCAATTTATAGGGCAGTTCTTGGTGGTGATTGGCAAGTGGCCTTGCTCCAGAGGGGCTCACTCACAAAGCCGCTGAAACTTAGACACTAGCACAAATAAACAAAGACTACATAAAACATGATTTAGAACCTGAGCCACGGGAGGAACCCTGGCTGAGTCATTACATTATCAGATGAAATCCAATCAGTATTAAAATGGTGTCGATAATATCAGGTTCAAGCCAGCACACTATAATACACAAAATGACACAGTACTTGAACTTGCAGTGACTCGCTAAGAGAAGGTGGGGGGGAATTCAATTTTGTCCTATTCTTAAAATGCTTCAATAACCTTTTTTCCCATGTTGTTTTGAGTAATTATTATGCAGCATAATAAAACTGTTGCCAATTAGTAGACTACCAGATGGCATTACTTGATAAATTAATATTTGTCTACGGATTCAGTCAGAGCATCTTGCATTTGCAAGAGTTTACAAACTCACTAGAAAGAGACTGCCTCTCTAGACCAGTTTTGCATTTCCCATGTGTTTAGTTGAAAGCAGACTAAATTTACTTTTGCATGTCTCGCATCTCCTTCTGTACATAATACTTATGCCAGTTTTTACGCTCTCCCTTCTATACCAAAGGTGTTTCCTAGGAGACATGTAACCAAGCCTTGCAGCTTTTTGTATACAAGTTCTCATATTTTCTCTTTCAATCTATAAATTTTAATTAATAATTTATAATAATTAACAATTGTCAGGAATAGTACACTTTTTTGTATTCAGTTCCATGGCTTGTCCTACATTTTATATTTGCTAGTATGCCAGCTGGCAAAGAAAGACCAGCAGATGACAGCACACAATTTTAATGTAGCTTCAAAGTTATTTTATATTTTAGCTGTGTCGCAGCTTGAGTAATGTGCTGAGTAGCTTTCTGATAGAACTTAAAACTGCATGTGTGCTCAAATTTTTAATCACATAGATCTGATTTTCAACAATCCTGAAAAAATGTTTTGACATACTGTAATAAAAAGGACCAGTAAGGCTGTGGGCCCACTGTGGGAAGGCTTTAGTGCTAAATGAGCTTTAACAAGGTGAAATATAATCAGTGGATAAGGCAAATGATTATCTGCAACAAGTATATTTAGTGAATGATTAGTACAACTTTATCAAGCAATTTGTTTTTAGGAATATGAATCTCTGCATCATTGCATTGCACTGCTTAACAGCCTCTAAAGCACCCTGGGTTGCTGTCCACCATTAACGGTACAATATTTAAAGGAGGATGAAAACTGTTCAGCATAGTATATGCTTAAAAAAATGTAAAACAAAACCTCTTTCTGGTCACCCAGAAGTGGGCTTGGTTTGGTCTTGCATGTTCAAAACTCTACTTCAAATATCTAAATGTGGATTAGATGACATACCCAGAAAAATCAGCACTAACAGATGAAATGCTAATTACACAGAACAGCAGACTGATTGGTGAAAACAAAACAAAAGCGACTTTAATAAATTTGAATGTTTTGCTTTTTATCTTAAGAACCAGCCACTTGGCCTACTGGCATTTATTTAACCCCATGCCAAGGTTAGACTGTTATTACATGGCAGGTATATAATCTTCTTGTGATTGCTATAGTGTGTTTTCATTCCTCCTTGCCTTTCCAACTCTGTCATTTTTGGAGATAGACTTCAGCCTTTAGGGTTAAATCATGTAGATTGCAGATCCAAAGCAATTGGATTTCAAATTAATTTATCAGTAATCTTTCCAGCTATACCTATCCATATTTCCCACAGAAAAAAACCTAGACTCATCTGTCCTCATGGTGTTACAGACACTTGACTAGAAGGTAATAATGCCCTTGCCAAGCTCGTCTGATTCTCCATCCCTCTCACCATAAATTCTTCATCCTAAGCCAGTCCTACAGACTGGGTTGGTTAGGTAAACATGAAGGCATCGCTGTTCTCATAAATGAAATAAAACAATCCTACTGAAACTCTAATATTACATTTTCTTTGTCTGACTAACAAATAAAGACAATGAAAATATTTACCAGTTTATATACATCACTCCACCACAAACTGTTACCTTGTTAGTTAATTATGTTTGTGTTTTGTTGATTTTCACTTCCATTTTAATTTGTTTAATAGTGTATACATCTATTATTATTGTTCCAAATCATGTTAATAAACCTATCTCATTAATTTTTTAGTTTAATACTATGTTTCCATGAATCAATTTATGTTTTATTTATTGAATGTAACTAATTTTCTTTGAGCATGATGATACTTTTCTTACAGTTTACTGTAATTCTCCCTGTCTACACAAATCTTTAGGGCTTGTTTTCTTTAACTCATTTTAAGGAGAAGATTTTTTTTTAAATAGAAGGGTTGCCAGAGTTGTAAAATCTGCACTGACCAGTGAATTTAATTTATAGTTAGTATAAAAAAAGGAATGTTACAAAGCTATTACTGAAGCCAGAAACAGCCCAAAAGGACAGGAGAGATAGGGTCAAACAAAGATTCTACTAAAGAAAAGAATAAGTTTAATTGGGGGAGGTAAGGGAAAACACGAAGTAAAGCAAAAGGCTGCTAGAGTAAATGTACTGGCTCTCCAGGCACACACTAACACTTCCTTCTCACCTTCAAGAACTTGTCTGCCTCATTTTATCTCCGTTGGCCCCAGTATATCCAACTAGTGAAACCCTTGCTCATGTGTCATCTATGTCCTCCTGGCATCTAGTCTATGTTTAAGAAGCAACTTGGCCATGGCTAACCATGTACAATTACTGGGGCTGCCTATCCAGAAGGGCAACCAATACTCTCCCTGTCAGTCAGCCCTTTAAAAACAAAAAGGGGCCTTTTAAAAATAGACAGCCATCTTCTGCTGCCCAAATAATACATATGAAGAATATCTTGTCTCCCTTCTTCCATTCTTCATAACTTATTACATACCATTTCGAATAGTTATTCACAGGAATTTGTCCAGCTTTGACCTTCCTACCAAAATGGGTTAACTTTGGCTTTCTTTCCAGAATGCCCTTTACTATACATAGACACTCTGGTCCTGACCCCTTGTATCATTAAAACAGAAAACACCAGGGGCCTCATGTATAAACGGTGCGTATGCACAAAAATGTTGCGTAAGCCCATTTCCACGCTCAAATCGCGATGTATAAAGCCTAAATTTGGCGTAAAGCAACACACATTTTCACGCTAGGTAAAACCTTGGCATACGCAAGTTCTCCGCTCGGTTTTGCATACTACTTATATGACTGTATCTGAGTGGGGAATCACAGCTCTACAGCAGCTGATCAGAAAGAGAATTATCGGTATACAGCATCAAGCACACGCTGCCTCGGCCATGCTGTCTATTGAACTGCTCTCATACAGCAAACGCTTCAGAGCCTTTCCTTGCGGTTCAGAAACAGTTTCATCCCAAGAACTATAAATGCACTCAATCAGTCCATCAAGTGCTCCTTGTAGAATGCTTTGTACTTATAAGTACAATTACCTCACTGTGAACTTACAATACAGTTATAATATTGCACAACCTGAGCCACTTTATAAAGCACGTATTTACATATGATGATATCATTTTTTTTTAAGATGAAATGCAGCAAAATATGTTTATTATATTATACAGATAAAACTTTTAACTTCATTTAAATAATCTATATTGTCTAATAATCCGAATTACAGCTTTGCTCGTGCGGATCGCCAAGGTAAGAAATGCGGCGGTTTAGCAAACATTTACTCGAGCCGGTTAAATGTGTAAAGATGTCAGTTTTGGTAAATTCAAGACCTTTGAGTATCTTGCTGTTGTTATTCATGGAGTTTCTCAGTTTCTAGTATTATCCGTGTATAGACCTCCTAAATACAATGGGTCTTTCTTTGAGGAATTCTCAGAATTGGTGTCAATTATAATTACGAACTATGACATGTTCCTAACAGTTGGTGACTTTAACTTTCATATCGATAATCAGTGTGTCCTGAAAGTAAAAGAATTTATGAACCTCCTGGACTCCTTTGATTTGAGACAGTTCATTAGTCAGCCTGCACATAAAGCAGTTCATACTGTACGTTAGACTTAGTAATTACTAAAGGACTAAAAGTTGATGTGAACCAGATCATTGATATTGGTCTATCAGACCATTTTCTATTACTATTTAATATAGGAATAATTTAATTTTACACAAAAACATGTCCAAACTTAACTTTACCAACTGAACTTGAAACGATTAATAAAAACAATTTAATAGTAGTCAGATCAATTTAAAGAGTTTGAGAAACTTCACATCTTGAGTCAATAGTATATACGAGGGGGAGTCAAGCTAAAGTTAGAAAATGGGATTTATTAAAAAATGTAAAGAACCTTAACAAAACTGATAATGTTATTTCTCAGTGTACTGTAGTCTCCATCCTTCTCAAAGCACTTGTGTCACCTGCCTGGAAGTGCCTGGTTTCTAGCAAAATAAAAGGTTTTTTATTGTCCTCACAATAACTCGTGCACCCGAGTTAATGTTGAACACTACATGTCAAGGGGTACTACAATCACTAGTGCAAGTTACTGTGACTTACTTGAGACCAATATGAAGCCTGCCATTCAATCCAAGTGGTAGGGACTGCTGTCTCAAACAGTCCAAAAAAAAAAAAAAACAGGCTGCAAGACAATGCCTGCCCACTCACTTCTAAGAACACCAAGGCTTGTCTGGAGAAACTGAAGTTTAAGGTATTGCCACATCCTCCTTTTTTGCCTGATTTGGCACCGTGTGATTTTCATCTTTTTGGACCACTAAAAAAACATCTGGGTGGTTGTCGATTCAAGACAGATGATGACATGAAGAAAGCGGTGCACAAGTGGTTGTGAAGAAAAGACAAAACATTTAATTCTACTGGAATCCAGGCACTTCTAGGCAGGTGGTGCAAGTGCATTGAGAAGGGTGGAGACTATACTGAGAAATGACATTATCAGTTTTGTTAAGGCAACAAACATTTCTGTGGCCACAGATTTTTACATATTTAATTATAATAGTCATGACTTTATGGAGAACATCCGAAGAGCCAAATCATTTTAAAATATGTCCTCCAATGTTCTAAAATTCATTAAAAGAGACATTTATCCTGGCCTTTAAATATTAATTTATAACAGTAGTGTCCATTATTCAATTAAAATGAATACTGTTCAAATAAGAAGCAATAATGAATAATACTCAAATCCATATTTCCATAATATATGAAGATTTTTCTGTAATCATATTTTCATAAGTGCTAATCATAACTCAAGATTGGTTTATGACTAACATTTATTTTATTATAGCCACATTTTTATTGAAAGATAGCAAGAAAAGACATTGAAGTAACAGAAACGAACATTCAAAAATGAACCCCAAACAGTCAACAAAGTAAAAGGAAATATTGAAAATAAGAATAGTATCCAGCACTCTGATGCCCAGACTAGTATCACCACCAATATGACAGCCTTGAATGATATAAGAGGCAAATATGTTGGCAGTGAATCCCTGAACATACTAAGGAGATGGGTATAACCCAAACAGTGAGCTCCGGTGAAAAAAGAATAAAAAGGAAAATGAGCGAGGATCACATGATACCTGTCCCTGCATTCACCATACCCCATGCTGCATTTTATCAATGTTAAGACTAGAAGACCCTTTAATCCTTGCTGCTGACAGCTCAAGAAGAATAAGATTAAGCAGAGATGTTTTCCATAGGAGAAAAGTAACAGGATCATATAATTAAAATCTAAATAAATTTTACACATGTAAGTCTTAAAATATTTTCTTTAACTCTCCAACTTAACTGTACAAGACATATCATTAGAACTACAGCAGTATTCATAACTGTTGTATGACTCAAGTCTCACTTAAATCGTTTTCTCACAATTGTTTTTCTCACTGATGCTTTGCACAGATAATACTGTGCTAACCAAACCTACATAGTTTTTCATCCATTCAAACATTGTCCTATTTCTGTGCCCATAAACTACTATGTGGCCAGAGATATGACCAATTTCTAAAGAAATACTGTAAAATATTCTGCTTCACAGTAGTGGTCCGCTCTGCATTTTTCGGTCCCACTTCCAATATAGTTTCTGTCCATTCCCACCTGCCTAAAAGATCCATTATGCTTCAACTGCATTCCTGCTTTCCTCTCTGAAAGCCACTTGAATTTGGCACAACATATGTAATTAAATCTGTTTATGATGTTTACTTTTACCTAAATCTATCAATATCTAGGGGTAACCCTTCCACAAAAGAAAAACTACAGACCCCCAAATCTCAAAAATGCTTTGACAGATATAACTGAAATTTGAGATGTTAAAGAAAAAACACAATTAGCCAACTTACATTATTTTTATTTGTCAATATTTAATAATATTATGCTAACACACTGTACATACTCTGAGATAAAAGTAGGCTTTATGCAGATGAATGAAGCAGCAGAAGCAACTGATGTGGCATTCAAGCAGCAGCACTAACCAATAAGCTGACAGACGACAGAAGAAGGGTCAGTGCATTCAACAAGAAAAAAGAGGCTGGATTACATTTGGTGTGTATAACAAGATATGAAATGAAAGGAGAAAGTTCGGCGAAGCTCAATGAAGATACAAAGCTCAGTGGTTAGCAAACGGTCCAATGAGAGTGCCAGGCACTGTGGCTGTGTGCTTTGATGTTGTTTTGTTAGAAGCAAAAAGGGAGAGGGAGAGAAGAAGAGGTGACAAGCCTGAATGAACTGTGTCAGATTGAATTTAAATGGTTGCCCACAAGCATGGTTGAATTTAAATGGTTGCCCACAAGCATGGTTGCCCACAATTACTACTGTAATTTTGAAATTTTGTAATTTTGTAATTTTGATTTTGAAAGGGGACCACCCCCACTCCACCCTCCAAAATCTTTTACATTTACATTTGCATCTGCAGACTTTAAAGGAGAAACAAACACAACTGATGAAAAGCAGGCAAAAAAGATACTTGAGTGAACGATGTAAACAAATGAAAATGCTAAACATCTTGAAATAATAATAACATAAACTCAAATTTCACATTATTCCTATCTGATAACCTGATCCAATTCAAAAGAATACAGTTTACTGTAAAATTGTTCCTAGTCACTAGGAAAAGCAGAAATGTTTTATTATAAGCAATTGTATAAAGCATGTTCAAGAGTAAGCAGTTCCAGTGACCTAATATTATTATTTATTTGACTGACACATTTATCCAAGGTAACTAACAACATTTGAGATACAATTGGTTACATTTCTTTTTCCGATTGCTGCACAGGCAGGTGAAGTGATTTGTTTATGACAACACAGTGTCAGTAGCTGGATTTGAACCTGCAACCTCAGGGTGTCGAAGTCTAAAGACTTAAGCCACCATGTCACATCAACAAGACTTGGTAAAAAAAATAAACCCTGCAAATCTGCATATGGAAAAGTATTTAGTTACATAGTGCTTCTGATATACGTGATTAAATGACGGAAATTTAACTGAGGCCCATTTTCTAACAAAATACTCTGGGCAAAGCCAGCTAACACAGCTGTATATAATATAATATAATATAATATAATATAATATAATATAATATAATATAATATAATATA
>JANRMT010062808.1:32684860-32714002 GCA_026402145.1 Polypterus bichir lapradei | reverse complement strand
TAATATAATATAATATAATATAATATAATATAATATAATATAATATATACAGTATATAAATATATATATATTCATCCATTATCCAACCCGCTATATCCTAACACAGGGTCACGGGGGTTTGCTGGAGCCAATCCCAGCCAACACAGCATGCAAGACAGGATCAAATCTTGGGGCAGGCGGTCATCCCACTGTAGGACACACTCACACAGCAAGCACACACTAGGAACAATTTAGGATTGCCAATGCACCTAACCTGCATGTATTATATATTTGTTTGTTTGTTTATTTATTTATTTTTCAGGAATTTTCAACTCTGTGACTCCCCTGACTACATCTAATTTCCCATGTCCACACACTGCTCTTACATTTTAGGATCTCTCCTCCAAAATTTGATTTAGGTCTTTCTTCTACAAAAATTTATAAAGTTAAATAGGGTGGCTGGAAAACCAACACACATAGACCTGACAGTCTATTATTTCAATAACATAATAACATATTAGGGAGAATGCTATAACTGAGTATTTCCATAATTCTAAAACTCAGTGGTTTATTATTTTTGATTAGATAACTATAGGATGTAGGGAAAGAAATTAACGGGTTTCTACCAGTATACATCAGACACATCAAGAAGGACTACCAAAAGAAGGACACATTCAATAACACTGTTTAAGGCTATTATGAGTTAACAAGTGCTCTCTCTGCAAATGTTCTGAATATAAAGTGTGACAAAGATTAAAATGGTGCTAGCTCTAACACTGAAAACTGTATAAATAATAAACAGGCTAGTAACATTACCAAGTACATGAAAATGAGCAATAAATTATTAACAAAATATTTATTGGCAAAGGCTGCATCATACTTTGCCTTTATGTAAGTTTCTGAACCTTACATTTTGAACCACATTTTATATAATAAATCCATATAATCATTCACTTTCGGAACTTAATGTATGCATAACAGAGTAGTAGGGAGGCAGAGCCCACCCAAGCAGCATCAGGCACAAGTTAGGAGCCAGCCCTAGAGGGGATGCCAGTCCACTGCATGGCACACTCATGGATTCACCCTCATGATCATACTGACTACAATTAACTTAATACACAAACAATATTTAAGAACATAGAAGCCCCTTAAAAACTGATCGTACTGAAAATTAAACACACCGCACCAAATACCATGGTCCTTAAAAAGTTATTAGATTTCTTTAATCTGCAATACATCTACCTTTCCCTAATAATCCTGGCAAACAACAGGCATAAAATTCTTTAATAGACCCTATGACCACTGCTGCATTTCCTTTTTTTCATGCTGAGCACAACCGTATGCTTGATAATTTAGCATATGATTGCTGTCTCTTTAATTAAAGCTGTGAACAATACTCTCACATTGACCAAGACTAGTAATTATATTTTTGCCTCCCATAATTTCTGGTAGATGTTTTAGAGAAGCACTGCCAAGGAATCCAGGATAATGATGATCTATGTGTACTTTAGTGTGCAATTTACTGTTGTAATTGGGTTTATTATTCCTAGTGGCAAAATGTGACACTTTTTTAAATTCTTTGAACAATTTCAGTGAAACTTGTTTGAGAATACTATTAAAGTTATTTCGCAATTATTATTTATCACTTTGATGTTATCTTTCAGTGGTGAATAAAAGAAAATTAACATCCTCTCAACTTCTTTTGAGCATATCCCCTATAAGTCACCACCCCATCACACACTATTCTTGTAAAATGAACCGGGCTACTTTTATTGCACAACCTTCACTTTGGACTGAAACTGTGTAGCATTACAAAATTTCAACAATGTGTATTCTGCATTCTTTAATTGATATTGGTTATGTTGTAGTATAACTTGTATGTTTAATTAAATTAGGAAATATCTTGTCAATTTTGTAAATTAACATTAAGGCTTGAGCACAGAACACATACAATCATGTATCAATCATTTATTCTTTACAGAATCACAGGGAGACAGCAGTACTAGGCTGAAGTCAAGAACCTTCACAGATTTTTACTTTTATTTTTCACTTTTTGGACTGCACCTTTACTCAGGAAGGCATACAAAATAAAAACACAACACATCAGTGTAATTAAAAGGTCTCCTGCGGACTGTATGCACACACAGTACACAGCCATACTAGATTCAGAATGTAATGTTAACATTAACATATAACTTAAACACTCAAGTCATCTGGATATGAGAGGAATGTGGATTACCTGAAGAAAGCCCCAAAGACATGGGGAGAATGCACAATCCCTAAGCAGACAGTAACCATGGCTCCCTTGAATCGTGTACTTACTCTGTGGCTAATTTAAACACCACTGTACTATAAAATTATCAAAAAATTATTATTTGGATTATTACATCAACAGAAGCAGTAAAATACAAATTACTCTTCATAACGACATGCAATATACAGTATTTGTTAGTTTCCACATTGATGTGATTGAACTTATCCCATACATCGCTGCATGACTACAAACAACTATAATAGATTTTTTTTAGACAGAGGATTTTTTGTATAGTTCTAAAAATATAAAAAAACAATACACTGTAAAATTATTTTTGTTTAGCTCTTCACCCCAAATCACAATACATAAAACAAAAGAAAATCAAAAAACAATTAAATCAAATTAAAACTCTTCAAGCCAACTGTAGAATTTTAAATATATTTATACTTTACAATTCATTAATTGTATGCCTATTATTCTTTGGAATTGTTGGGAAACATATTGTAATAATGTTGATGATTAAACTGCAGAATTTTTGAGAGCTAATGCATTCAATGGATTGTAGTGCCACAGAGATCCAAAATCACTGAGTTATCAGTTAATTCATTAACTGGCAGAGATTGTGTAAGAAACCAGATTGCTTAGGACCTGCAGCCTAATCTGTGACACACAGAATAGTGCAGTAGTGACACACTAAAGTGAAGGCAGGGAGTGGATTTCTTGCATTGGATACTATTCCGATAATGATTGCAGATCTACAGGAGACAACAGGATGCAAGTACACTGAGTTGGGAGAGTGTTTATTTAAAGATGTGTCTGAAAATTCACCCGACATTTCAATTAATCAGTGGTGGCATTAGCTAATCAGCACATGCAGATGGTAGTGCTGCACAGATCAGGAGCATTTTTTTTTCTTCAAGAATCATTTCTGCATATGTTACTTTGTATTAGGCAGTGCACTCATCAGACTGCAAGTGCAGATTTTTCTCAGGGAAGATAATATGTTAAAATGCATTGAAAAATCATACTCAGGCTGTGCGATGTTTTAATTCAAATGATCACCAATTGATATAGAACTTAACTTTAATATAATCAAGCAAATAAGCTGTTTTAAATTTATGTTGAAAACAACAGGTTTCTTATAATAATAAAACCAAATATTCCAATTGATATTTCTTTTATTTTAGATTAATTACTTTAAAACCAGTAATATGAATATAAAGATAATCAGTTTTTAAAATATTAACACAAAATTGGTTTATGAAAACAAAACTTGCAAAGTGGTGCAGTCAACTGAAAATTCACATATATACTGTTTTATGGTTTACTCCAAGTTTTCTGAGGAAACAAGCAGGGAATACGAAACAGCCCACTTTCAACAGATTTAGCCTAAAAGCCTTTTCTGTTTTAGAATGGAAGACAAATTCTGTGGCATGAGACACACCCATTAATGTCAAACACATGTCCTTGGGAGCCCTATCAGGAGACCTGTCCCTTCTGGTCATGTGAATCTGGGATAAAATATAAATGACTAAAAACCAAAAAGGCAACCAGTTCAGCAATGGTCTCAAGAAGTGACAGATTTCTCTCAAAGGAATGCTGGGTTATGGCAGACTTTCCCTCTCTGCTAACAAGGATTGGATTTTTTCAGCCTTCTATACATTGTTTAATTAATTAATTTGTGTATCAGTTTTCTGAAATTTTATACTTGTATTACAAAACCTCATTCTGTTAATTTAGGAAACACATAAAACTTTTCATAATTTGTTTTGAAATGAGAAAGAGAAATTATATACCACTACACATATTGTGTTTAAAGCAAATTAAATTCCAAGAACTGTTAAGCACCTCCAGCAGTAAATATTGTTTAGGACAATTATAGAAACACTATTCTTTTTAAGTGTAAAATACACACAGGTGCAGCTACAAAATCTAGTACAGTGATCCCTCCTCGATCGCGGGGGTTGCGTTCCAGATCCCCCTGCGAAAGGTGAAAATCCGCGAAGTAAAAACCATATGTTCATATGGTTATTTTTATATATTTTAAGCCCTTATAAACTCTCCCACACTCTTATAAACATTTCCCACACAGTTATACAGCATAAACCTTTTGTATTCTTTTAGATATTAGGTAAAATTCATTGAAATTATGTATGTAAACACACTGTTTATAAACAGTAGAACCTAAATATTATTTTAAAGGTATCGAGTGTCTCCGATATCGCATATGTTACAGCCATTACGATAGCCAGGCCACCAGCAATAAATACGTACAATGCAAGAAAAATTGTATAAAGTAAAATGTGTGTACAGTGGCACTAAACGTACGTACTGTACATGTACTAAGTACTGTACGTAGAAAATTAGTTATGGTTACTCACCAACAATCACACGACGACGTGTCCGATAACGATGAGTTTAATTTTAGTGCACAACAAATGAGATTGTTACAGCCCTTCTAAAGGAGCCTCTTCAGGTGACTGTGTAGCACTGCTATTGTTCTTCTTCCGGCAGTCTTCAATCCAAATCCAAAGCAGATTCCACTACCGCCTTATTACGTCCACTCAAAACTTGTTTTGCGCCCTGGTTAAAGGACACTGCGGCCGTAGATCTTATATTCTTTTCCTCCTTTTTAAATAAAAAGAATTGTGGACTCACTGATGCCGCAATGGCGTCCTACAGCGGTGTAGTTGTTCCCTTCCTTCAACATATCCAAAACTTTTACCTTTTTGGCAATCGTTAGCATCTTCCGTTGGCGCTTGGGCACAGCCCCTGAAGCAGTAGCAGGAGCAAATCGTTTTGGAGCCATAACAAAGGGCATGACTATGCACAAAGATAAACACAAAAGAGCACACAAGTTAACTCTTTACACAGCAAAACATGTTGATGCTGAATAAGCGAGACAAGACTTCCTGGTTAACGCAGCGGAATCGAATTCGGCGCTCCATTGCTGAGCCAATCAGCACACAGGAACGTAACTGCGTGCTCTGATTGGGTAGCTTCTCAGCCATCCGCCAATAGCGTCCCTTGTATGAAATCAACTGGGCAAACCAACTGAGGAAGCATGTACAAGAAGTAAAAAGACCCATTGTCCACAGAAACCCGCGAAGCAGCGAAAAATCCGCGTTATATATTTAGATATGCTTACATATAAAATCCGTGATAGAGTGAAGCCGCGAAAGTCGAAGCGCGATATAGCGAGGGATTACTGAAAACTCCTCTAAAAGGTGTGCAACCCAAAAACTATGGATATATGATGGGAAGTTAACAAAAGTGATTAATGTCAACATATGAGTAAGGAAAAGCTAAAAGGCTCAGGTTCCTAGAATCACATAAAATAATTCAATGGATGGGCTTCACATCCAGGGCTGTTTCAGTGCACCCAGGGTAGGGTCTGGACCCACAGTGTGTAACTTTTAAATGCTACATTATTGTGCATAATATGCACAGAACATTGCAAAAAGGTTAAGCCGCTCTATAATAGGATGTTTAGTAACTAACAAGTATTTAAATATACCACAAGTCTGTATTTCCAAAAAATGAAATTAACAAAAATTAACAAAAAGAAATGAATACATTCTATTATAAATTACTGCAAGAATTTAAATTTAGCCAAAATATTGCTTTGCTTGAAATAAATGGAGATATTATTTTTCTAAACCTTTAAATTAAAGTGATCACCTTTCAAAATGTTCAAGTAAATAAACAAAAATGTAGACATGCTGTTTTGCATGTGTAAGCATTCCCTAGTATTTAGCTTTCTGTTAGAATGCAACGTGTTTTTGTGTATCAATTTTGAGTAAATATTCAGACACGAGACTAAATAATTTGAAATCGACTACATGCTTGAGCGTAGTGTCAGCACCTCCACTACATTTCAGCTTACAGAAGTCATGCAGATCACTTTCTCCTAGTTTTAGCAGCCTGTCCTTTCACTATCAAGCTTCTCTTGCACACCCACTCAGGCTCTGTCTGCCTTCTTCATTGTTCTTTCAAAAAATCCCTCACAACATACTAAGCATCACAAAAATAATAGAAAACAGTAAATTTTTTTGGGGGGTAAAAGATACATTTAAGAATGATTTTATTTTACCAATAACAAAACAAAGGGCACTTAAAGAAGCTTTTTATACTTGAACAGTACAACTAAAATTGTTTATAGCAGGGGTACAGTATGCAGACTTGAGCTTATTTACAGCCTTCTTATTAAATGAATGCAATTTCCAAAGAATCCATCCATTGATTTTTGAACATGTTTAATCCAATTCAAGTTCAGGGGTAGGGTTAGGGGTGGGGTCACTCCACAACACAACATAAAACTTTTCTATTATTATGTCATAGTATGCTTTATTTAATACATTTCTCTACACAGATACTAATTTTTTAATGATTGATTTTAATAATCCTAGTGTGGAACACAATTTAGATGCACATATTAAAACATATTTACAAAGACAGAAATAATGGCCTACTAAAATTCACACTACAGTACCAGTATATTGTATATGCACATTCTTCTTTCATATAAAACACACACTCTGTCTTATTCATAAACACTGTAACCTGTGTACACAATAGACTTATTGACTATATTTAATTTATCATGCACATGTACTAAGGTGAAGTTTTTGGTTAAGCTTACTCTAGCTTTACATAGTTTATTCTCAGAGGAGCTTTGTCAACACTAACTCTTCAATAATGAAGTTTAATTTGCAGTATATGGAAATTACACTTACTAACACCACCAATTACAAAGTGGTATACTGTATATTACCATTACAATAGGAGATGCAATTCAAAAAAACATATAAGGGTAAATAATGACTAGAGTTTTGATATTACAATATGTTTCTGTGAGGCTACATCAATAACCACTGTGCTACTGTGCCACCCAGTTACTTGCTTAATCATGAAAAAAACATGGACACCTAGTGATGGGATTACAGGTATAAGAGAAATGCAGAAATATAAATGATAAAATAATGTTAAATTAACAGGTACTGTAGACACCTTTACAAATTTAGAACAGTTCTACAGGACACATAATGACAAACATTCCTGCAGAAGTCAGTTGAAAAATAAAAGACCTATTCCCAAACTAAGTAGGCAACTCAATGGTTAATGGCATGTGTGAAAAGCTCCCTGGGCAAAAGAAAACAAATTACTTATACCAACTCCTTAAATATCACAGCATACTGATGTAGCCCTCTAAACTTGTAACTTTTTTGAAGATGCTCTATGAGCCCTGTTGCATAGGGTTTAACTTATTAATATTTACTTGGTAGTCTTTCTGCTCAATTATGATGGACACAAGCAGGCAGGCAACTGTAATTGCCTGTGTATTTTAAAATAATGTATTTCCAAAAGAAAATACAGAGATTTCTATTTTTCCTTCCTACCAGTTGTCCAAGTGTAAGGAATTTATTTAATAAAAATATTTTTAAATTAAAATTGGATTTTTAATTCTATTACATTTTTCAAAAATGATTTTGATTTGCAAGCTGAAGAAATTTAGTTTGAATTGTTTGCATAACCTTTCATGGTGAAAGTCTGCATTTTTGCTTCTTTTTATTATTTTCATTCACGTTAAATAATAAATGCTATTGATGCCTTCATTTTTCTGTTATATTATTTATTTTACTTTCTGGTACAGTATGTATAAAAACAGAATTTGATTTGCATCTTCCATGGTATTACTTCCTTTGGAATTCATACTTTTAATTACTTGATTTTTTTCAACTACCACAGTGACCGTGGAATCATCAGATCTTCATGGTATCATGACTGATGCTGACTAGGATAATGTAAATGTAGAACGCTCAGAAGGGGTTGAGTGGCCATTTTTCCAGGGTTGACAAAACTTTATATCCTCAAACTAGTGGAGACCAAGGGTTCTCGGAAATTTGGCGTCCTTAAGTTTTTGTTTTCCTCGCCTCATTGCCAGGACTAATGTTAAAAAAAAAATAAATGAATGGCTATATCACATCACCATCATAGGATAAACAGGTAATATTAGTAAATTTAAAGCTACTTTTTTCATTTTTAACACACCTAAATCTGGATTCTATGTACAAAATGTTCTAAATAAACAATACTATTATTACTTGACAAAGCTTAATTTTATTTTTTATTAATATTTTCTGCATTTAATTAATGATAAGCTGTTACAACTAAAGTCGCTGAGCTGGCGGAACTTAGCACAAGCAACAAAAAATGCTTATTTTATTGAAAAATTCTTATTGTTTAAGCTGTCATTATATGTTTATATGTTTTTTATGCATATTTTGGATTTACAAAAAAGAAGACAAAACAGCAAAATGTAGAGTAACATTTTTGATTCATTGAGCTTGTATGTTCTTTGTAAACAGTCAGTGTGCTCTAGTTTTCATTGAAAACATAATAGGATTGTATTTTTCCCCAATATGCAGATTAGAGGTATATCTTCCTAAATAAAGTTTACAACGAAAGTTTGACAATGTTGCATAAAACATCATACATTCAGCTTGCAAAACACTGACAGAAAACCATTCCACAAAATACATGCAGGACTGAGCCAGTGTCATTCTTTGTCTTGATGTGAAAAAAATGTAACATAAATTACCAAAAAAATCTGAATAGATTCATTCATTTTGTCAAATGTATGCTCTATTTTCTAAATCTTAATTCCCAATTAAAATACTATCCAGGCAGCATTAGTTTCATCTTTGATTTTAAAATGCACCGTGTCAAAAGGGGGATACACTCATGATTCTCTTTCTAGGGTGTTTTTCACATGACGTTTTCATATATTCTTCCTATTCGTTTGAGTTTTAGTGGTGTTTCAGGGATTCCACTTTCCCTCTAAATTAACCATGCTGTTAAGGAATGCAGTTTTGACAGCTGTTTTTGTCAAACTCTGTGCTGAAATTTAATATTTTCCTTTGGTCTGATTTTTCTTCCACTTTTGTAAAGCAAGAGTCAGATGAAGTAGTAGCTCTACATTGACAATGGTATTTACAAGCAAATAATGGGCAAGGTTGATTACTAACTTGCACCCTAGGATGGTGGGAAAGGTTCTAACTCTCTACAATGCTTTACGTGAACAAGTGAGTTTAAAAAAATGTGATTGATGAATGGATGGTCTTATTTTAGGTACAATTAACAATGCCCTACACGTCTAGTGGTCTGATCACTACTGTGATCATTTACTGATTGTGCTACTAGGTTTTGTGTAGGCACATGCCTATAAGGTTAACTGGTGATTCTAAACTGGTCCTGTGTGAGTGCATGCATTCAAGTTTGTCCTGTAAAGGAGCTGCATCCAATCTAGAGTTCCACTGACAGTAATTATTCATAACATACTTCACTAACTTGCTGGAAATGCCCAATACAGTACCTAAGAATTCAGGAAATTCAAAAAGCTAGTAATGTGGACTTTAGACATCACATGTTTAATATTGTAAGTAGGGGGTCTGTGTTGCCCATTTAAAGTGGTAGTGTTAAACCATAAACTCCAACAATTTTATTTCAGGTCACCTTGGAAGGGAGAGGATTTTAATTGTGTAATAGCCCATCTTCTCTTATTTGAAAGGATAATAAAGACATGAATCATAAACTATGGGAATAACACTGACTTGATGACTAGAATCTTTCCTCTAGAGATTGAAACACTGGCACCCAAGAAATGGGAGAGGGAACTCTGATCACAAAGGCTTAATTAAATGTTCTATAATTAATATATCAAAAACGAAAAACTTAATATATTCAAAATAGGTCTCTTGCTATATTATATTATATTCTATTTTGTTGAGCTTAACACATTTTTGACAGATAGTGCAACAGATTTATTACTACTTGTCCCTTACTAAATATGATATATTTATATAATAGTTTACCCTGACAGCCTATGCTGGACAAGGAGAGCTTGCATTACAGGTGAATGAAAGGAACAAGTAATTTTATTTTTTCAGACTCTCAATTCTTTCTTACAGAGGAACCAATATTATTTCTTAAACGTTGCCTCTGAAAATCAGCAAAACTTAAAAAAATTATCTTAAGAGTACTGAAACTTAAAAAATGATCTTAGAGCATTACTAGGTATTTTTCTTGAGATTATATACAACAGAGAAAAATCAGACTGTTTATAGATTTCCTTTTTTTTGCTAAATGGCAGTATTTGCATAAGAATACATTTAAAGTATATTATAAGATGAGCTCATTCTTTTGAAACTAGAAGCATTCAAGAAAAGGTGTTTAAACAGAGGTGAACACGTTTGTCTACCTCGATTACCTCACAAGAGACACCCCAAGGTCCATTAAAATGAGGACTGCACAAATACATGGCAACACATTCAATCAATGGTTAATCATGCTGCCTCATGCATTCAGCACCCTGGGTCACCTGATCATTTTCTGCTTAGAATACACATGTTCTACCTGTCTCTCCAGGTGTTTTTCTCTGGCCTTCCATCCACAATCCCACAGACGTGTAGGGTAGATTCAATGTTGGCTGTAAATTAGCCTCAGTGTGAGTGAGTGTGGAAGTGTTTGTGTGTGTGTGTTGTTTGTGTGTACCCCCTGCAAAAGCCTGGCATCCTGTCACATATTAAATTTCCATAATACTCCCATTGTTGTGGGACAATCTGACAAAGTCAAGAGAATGAGAAAAAAGATTAAGGAGAACGGACTTTCTGCCGTGCCTAGAAGACTGATAGAAACAGTTAATAGAAATAAAATTAATCCAAACAAGATTTTGGTAGGTAATGGAAATAAAACACAACAAGCTGCATAAGTACAAATTAACAAATGAGGGAAGAAAAATAATGCAGGAGAAAGGAAGGGCTGAAAGGGAAATCTTCAAAGGGGCTATCTGACAAAAGAATGTTCAGTGATAAAGAAAACATATGACCTTCTTATTTGCTAAACATAAATATTGTAGGCATCCTGCTTTGATAAAATACATGCATACCTTAAGCAAGCAGGGAAATGGCATTAACTAGAGCTGCTGTCAGGTCAGGGTACCCTAAAGGCCTACAACTTCAGATTTGGTTATGCAGGTTAAATAATAGAAGGATGACTCAATGCAACACGGTTTGGTGCTTGTTAATAGTTAATATCAAGACACTTGGGAAACAAACAAGGATTCCCACAAAAAGAAGTCTTGAGAGAAATATGGAGACACCATAAGGATTGTGAAACAAAGATAATACACAGAGTTAAAATACTAAGGATTATAAAACAGCCATATAATAAGCAGTGAAAAACACTAAAATGAGCAGCATAACTATTTTGTCTGCATAAAATTTATGCTACAACATCATGTTCCATTCTAAAAGTAAAAATAAAATGTATATGTCTCTATTTTAGTACTTTTAAGCACAGGTAATGGAAAATATCCTACTTTTATAAAAGGATAACAATGCAAATGAGAGAAACTGAGGTAGGTGTTGGTTGAAGAGCAGATTAAATGTCAGAAAATTTCCAGCACCCATCTGTCACCCCTTAATCCTTTGATCCTGCACATCCACTGCCTAAGAAAAAACGTGAACAATGAAAACTAACACGAAGTAGCATGCTAAACCGGGACTAGATGAACTTATAATTCACCACATTAAACGTCCTTCCAACTGCCTATTCCAAAAAAGTTCATTGCAGCCTACATGAAGCTTTATACACCTTGACTGATTAAATAAAACATGATTATTATATATTCTTGGAGACATAAACCAAATTTAAAACATGAATAATATTAAAATACTCTTTGCTTTATTAAGCCTACATATTTTTGAGACTTGTTACAATAGGCATATTATAAACACTTGAGTGACCTTTCCTATTGTAGGTAGCTAGGCGACATACCTCACTCCTGAACACAAATTACACACTCTTCCATGCACTTGCTTGTTCAGTTACTCAATTGGTACCTGCTACAGAGAGCACTGACTCAAAAACACAACTCAGATCATAAATCACTGATAAAACATTTGGTTATTCTGCCATGATTCAAAGTGCCCAAAACTCCCAAAGTGTCAACATAGCAATGTCTCTTGATGATAAGAAATCTCTAGTAAGATAAATGGGAAAAGATTAGGATGCAATCCCGGTTGGTATTTTATGGCAATGTCACAAGAGTTGCAAGGCTTTTGTATCTAATTCTACTGTTTTTCCAATAGTTTTTTGGTAAACAAATAAAAAGGACTCCTTCTTTGAACCCATTTATTTGAGGCTCCAGTTCTAGTACCTCATTCAAAATTCCTATTTCCCTTTATGCCTTAAATTGAACCTTCTGACAGAACATTGTTAAACCTGCTAAATGCAATTGTGGGTATGGGGGAAAGAACGCGGCATACAAGGCAGGAAACACCATTGGGCAGGACACTGGTCTATTGTAGAGCCTGTTCACACACACTCAGAATTACAAAGAGGAATGTGGAATTGCCAGTTTACCTAACATGCCAGTCTTTGAAGATGTGCAAATAAAACACACACAGACACATGCAAGATTCAAAGAGACAATCCTGGAAACCTGTTTCATGTGGCACTAGCACTATCCACCGCACCATCATGCCTGCCACTGGAGCTTCTGAGCTGCACTGTACTAATAAGTCACTCATATAAGTATAAGTGGGCCATTTTACTATTTGGAGTAGTGGGAGTTCTTTCTGCGTACTGGTAGTGTTTGAAACTAGCTGGTACGCACTAGTACCAATATCAGCTGAAAAGAGCTGGAATACCATCTCATCATTTTTCTACTTTAACAAGCTCATATAAGAGTTAAAATATAGGACCTAAGAAACCTTATGTTATATGTCATTTTTAGAAACAATTGGATTTCATACATTAGTGTGTCATCATTTATTGTGAATTATGTCTTTTAAAGTACATAATGATTGAGTTAACAAAAAAGGATACTATTGGAACTCTACAAAAGTTGGGTAAAAACCCATCCTTTACAGTATAAGCCATGTTGCAGAGCGGCTATCACTAAAGTTGCAATATCCTTGCACATTATCTAGTGTTACAATATTGAGCTCTGCAAAAAAGTCCCTTTCTCCTTGCTATGACAATAAAAAATTTAAATTCAATTTACTGTCATTACAGTTCATAGTAATGAAAAATAAAAAGTAGGTGTTGACAGTGCCATGGTATAGGAATCATGCAACTGCAATATGGTAAAATGACACAGCGATTACAAATTACGAAACCAAGCAGTAGCAATAAAAAGTTAAGGAAAATATACATCTGTTCCAAGCAGAAAATAAAAACAAATATATAAATACAAGATATAAATGTACAAATTACCATCACACAGAATGAGATTTATAACAATTAGACAGCAACATTAAATTAACAATGCAAACTGATTGGCAGCATGACTGAAGAGTTAAAGTTCCAGGGCAGAAATTATTTTGAGTTTCGGATGGAAATTGCCAGAGATGCATGGTAAAATATTATCTCAAAACTTTCATAACAATATGATGTGATTTTGTTTAATGTTTACAATATATTTAGCACTGTGATTCAGTTCTACAATATATTTAAATTTATTCTCTTTTTCATTTGACTGAAATTAAAGTAGAAATCGGTTACACCTGATCATAGAAACCTTTGACTCAATCTGTTCCACTTATTTTTAATAGCGAAACTGGATTTCAAGTATCTCCACAATCTTCAAGTAAGACAATTCAGTTACCGTACTTAACACAAACAAACATTAGTACATAGTCTCACCTTTATCCTTGGCAAGTCCTTATGTATGGATTAGGGTTGTCAGCCAATAATTGGCATTTGATGATTTCCTATCTAAAATGTTATTTAAATATATACAAATATGCATTTTAATTTCTTTTGGTACAGTATTTAACACATATGTTGTAATATGGTACATGTAGCTCATTAACTTTTTTTAATTAAACTTTCATTCATTAGCAACATGTGTTGAACTTATATTCACAAACAAAATGTTCTGAGAACTATTCAGTTCTCCTTTTTATGCTAATTAATCAAGTGTGAAAAATCCTGTGATGCTTCACATGTACCTATTTTTTTATTTTAAACATATTGAGTTTCTTTTCTTTTGCTCGTGGAACTTCATTGCATCTCATTTAGTAATAGCATGTCTGTAGAAGCTAGCACAGATGAGCAATTTATTTTGCAGATTTCTTGTTTTCCTGCTTTCTCATTGATTATATTAATTCATGATTCATCCTAAATTAGGTATAAATCAACCTTCAAGTACACCCATCAGATGGAGTTGGTGACAATGTCCTAATCTGTCAAGAGTACTTTATTTCAATATGAAAAAGCTTGCAGATTGCATTCACATTAACCTCTTTATTCGCTTAACATTGTAAAATGCCCATGTTAAAATATGGACAGATTATTGTTCTAATGTCTGCAGTAAGCTATTTTTTGACTGCATTTTGTTATACATGAACAAATAAAAGGGTGTATCACAAATATTATCACTGCTGGATTGATTCTGATAACTATACAAAACCCCCCTCCAACCCCAAAAAACCTGATAAATATCTTCGTTGTGATCATGCACCTCTCCCCAGAAGATACTTTACCATTCTACTGTATCAATTTTTCCACTCCTCTATTCAGAGTCTGGAAGTGTGAGGGTGGCATGGAGGTGCAGTGCTCTACATTGATGTCTCACGTTTCATATTCTGGCTCTGTCATTATCTTAGTGTAATTTGCACATTCTCTCCTTTTCTGATTTGGTTATTATGCAAGCCATTTTGTTTTCCTTTCACACCCCAAAGACATGCAGGTTAGGTTACACAGTAACTTTGAAATGGCTTTGTATGAATAAGTATGGGTGTATATATTGGACCCACATTCAGGGTTGACTCTTGCCTGCTGGCCCTTGCAAACTTGCAATGGATTAAGGAGGTTTTGAGGATAGATGAGTGTAGTGTGACTGGCAGAGTATCCTCTTTTACTTGTTTATATGATAGACAAATCTCCTCCCATCCAAAAGTCCAAAGGTTAAGAATTGTCTAGCTAGTTTCATATTGAGAGGTTCATAATGACCAGCCAGTGTCATTACTGAGGACAATTCCAGTATTTCATAGGATGCTGAAAAAGAAAAAACACCTTCACTTAATAGACGTTTGGCAAAAATTTCCCTTTCCCTATAAGTTTCCTTTTTGACTACTGAGAACAATATCTAGCACAACCAACTTTTAATGTTGCCTAGATGACCAATGGTTTCTATTTCCCTCTTAACTGGAACATGTTGCAACATAATGGTAAATACTGTAGTATTACAAAAATATTTTTGCCCTTCGTTTCCACTGTTCTGAGTAATCTGCAGTTTCTCTGCAAGCATCTAATTACTTGCATTCCTGATAACAAAACTGTCTACCTTAATTTACTTGGTTTGATGGCTAGTTATTCATTGGCAGGGCAGCACGGTGGCACAGTGGTAGCGCTGCTGCCTCACATTAAGGAGACCTGGGTTCACTTCCTGGGTCCTCTCTGTGTGGAGTCTGCGTGGGTTTCCTTGGGGTGCTCCGGTTTCCTCCCACAGTCCAAAGACATGCTGGTTAGGTGCACTGGCGATCCTAAATTGTCCCTGTTGTGTGTGTGTATTTGCCCTGCGGTGGGCTGGCTCCCTGCCTGGGATTTGTTCCTGCCTTGCACCCTGTGTTGGCTAGGATTGGTTCCAGCAGACCCCTGTATTAGGATAAAGCAGGTTGGAAACTGACTGACTATTCATTGGTAAAACAGAAAAAAAATCAAGTTACAAATATTGCATACTTATTATGTGACTGTTTCACTTCTGTTAAGAAAATGAAAAGGTCATATTTTCTTTAATTTAGGTTTTGTGGAGAAAAAAAATATGACAACTAATGCTGGAACTAGACTTCCCATGTAAAATAACAATCCACAATGTATGTTGGTATTTTCCTGTTCTGGATTTGTAAGAAGCACAAAAATCCTTCAATAAGCACTGTTGGAAGATACTTGACAACAATATGGATTGGTCCTATATATTTTGACACATACTCCTGAATCTTAATTGCAAGAGAATTTTTTTCCATTACAAAAATCTCTACTACTTCTATCCAAACTAAATACCAATAGTGGACTTAAAAAGCCTATTAGTCCTTCAGTAATGCTGACCTTGTGGCTTAAACTGTGTTCTGAAATATTTCTGGTAAGGGAGGCAGAAGCTTCAAAGCTGAAGTAGTTATACTCACTAGTCAAGGTGCTGGAGAGTGGCGACATGTCGCACGGTGATTAGAACATAAAAGTAAGAATTTTATTGTGTAAATGACAATAATGACCCCATAAACCTACTGAATCAATTCAGATATTCAAAAGTCACTTGACTGTATGTGAAAACTCAAAAGGATAAAAAGCCCATTATTTATATGCCATATGGTTTGCCTTGGGCTCTTTAAGTAACAGATGCCCAGCATGCAGACAAGGTGAACGTAGCATAGAGCATAGACTAAATAAACAGCAAGTCTGCTTACTGATAACACAAGTTGCTTTGGTGAATGGCCAAAAACTTTAAATAAAATATAATTCATTTAAATAATTAAGTTGGATTTACATTACATTTTAGAAGATTCCCTTTTGATCAGACATTAACTAAAATCAAGATTTTTTTTTAAGAATTGCAAATAACTAAATACTGTAATGTGAAATCAAGCAAACAACATTTCATGATGAACAGTTTGTTTTACTCTAAAGTTAACATAAGTTGAACTACATGAATGGCTGCAACAATAAAAAAAGGACATACTTTAAGACATATGCGAGTTTTGTTCACAATTTCTCCAATAATGCTGCGATCATATTTAAGCCTTGCAAATTAACTAAAAATAATAATTAAACCTAGGGAGAGAATGTACCACTTATTTAATTACCATTTTAATTTAAAATGCCCCTGTATAGAATGTCACAAAAGTAGTTAGAAAACACGTCAGTTACATGACTAATTTGTGGAATCTTACCCAAAAAATATCTGATACCTAAAGCCAGGCATTAACCAAAATTGAAAAGGACAGCAGAGCATCACAGGAGATACACTCACTCACATACAGCCAGTTTAGATTAAAGGCCAACCAATGTACAAGGCTAACACCAAATAAACAATGCTCAGGCCTGTATTCAAGTGAGCCTCTGGTACTGTTTAGCTGTAAAGCAACTGCCTGCTTTACCTTCTTGCCACATACAAGCTTTATAAATGTTAAACATTTTTAAAACACAAATTTAACTCAAAGAACACTGATGGAAAAACTTTAAGATGACTTTGACAATTTGAAGATCTGGATGAAGTGCCTGCACAGCATCCCTTGATCATAACTAACCAAGTTTAGTTCTATTAATATGTCAGGATTAGGACATGCCCTTTTACAAGAAATGCAAGTTTTGCTTATTTTTCAAGTTTATCTTTACTGCACATGTTATAGTGCTATTATGCGTTCTTAATATTGTGGTGGCCTGGTCTGCACATAATACTCCAGATAAGGCTTCACTGTTGGAATATGAATTTAATTTATAGTAAACAGTTTTTACAATAACATCTTTCATCTGCTTTTTTAATTGCCTCTATAGGTCAAGCAATTCCGGTCTGCAAATATAAAAAAATACATTGGTGCACAAGTGAGAGTCAAGTATGATGTCTCATTAACTAGTGTAACATCAGAATAGAAATGACAAGCCCCAAATGTTACTAATCTTCTAAATGCATGGGTGCAGTGAAATGCTTGTCCCACTCTTACTGGCTGATTTCTTCTCAACTTCCAATGGATTATATAATGTGCTGTGAGGCGATACTTAATCCACCTAGCAACAACTTAAGAGAGAAGCAGAATTGCAAAGCATATAAACACACTTTAAATATCCAAACATGTCAAACAAAGCAGACAGTCCCCTTCCCAGAACCAAGAAATCTTGGACAACAAGAAAAACATATCAGACCCAGATTTAACATTAGAAAAAGAAGAAATGATATTAGTAACACTGCAGTCAAGCAATACAAGTTTAACACAGTGGACATTTTTTCTTCATGGGTAAATTATGACAAAGGAAAAAAGTGTGATGTTCTGCATACACTAAAAATATGATGGAAGCGAACTGGCATGCTCTACACTGTTTGTAAGTTGTAATCCACATATGAAGAGTGATTCACTAGTAAACTGCAATACGTTTAGGGTCATTTATGCTACAAGAATGCATTTATCAACAAATCACAACCTAATCATCCCACAACTATTTCCACTACTGCAAGGGGAAGTTTTCTTGCTGATGTCTAAAATTTTGGACCTGCCAGGATTTATAATATTGCTAAAATTGTCTGGATTTTGTTTTGCTCAATACTCAGACTGTGTAAACAAACATACAACTTCATATTTATATTTGTTCCGCACACATCCAGTATATGTTTTGAAATTGCACACAGCATATCACACACTACTACATAGTAAATGTTGACAATGTACACTTATCACCACTGGTACTCAAATTAACACAAAGTAAAATTAAGTTTAAATTTGGGCAATATGTTTGTGCTTTTCTTTTTTTGAAATTTTTGAAAAGAAATAACAGTGCTGCAGCTGTTTAAATGTCGCCTAATAAGTTTAACAAAAAGAAGAAGTTAAAAAAGTATTACATTGTTGATTAAAAAAAGTAATAACTATTTCTTACTTTGGAGGAATGTGTTGATCACTAACCCCCATTACCTTGTCCTTTTTTTGCTTTTGAAAAACAAATTATGGTCATCCTAGACTATATAGTCAGCTGCCTGCATCTAGGTAAGCCTTACAACCAGAGAAGCTACTTAAAAAGTGAAAATTAAATTCAATGCTGCATGACTGTTGCAAAATCACATCAAGATCACCACTGCAAGCAGTTTCTAACAAAGATGACCAGGGATCACCAGGGCCCTCTTTGGAAAATTTTGATTCCAGCAAATCAGCAAAAACTTTCTCTTTTCAAAAAAGAATTACAATCTCCACGAACACTTTAATATCTCATATAAGAAATTCTATAAAGATCTTCAGGTATGCAGCTATAGTAAGTCCCACTGTCTTGAACCTATTGAAAGCTCTATCTCCTTTGCATGATGGTTTGTAGATCCTTCTTCTAAAAATAAAGAAATTAAAACACTTTATTCATTACTGGATAACAGAAATCAATTTTTGAAATATAAATCTATCTTAAAATGGTAAGGAGATCTAAACCATGCTTTTTCTGATGAGCAGTGGCTCTATGTCTTGACTACATTACACAAATCTACACATAGTATTAAACATATAGAACTTAGCTTGAAGAGAATCTATAGATGGCATCTTGCTATTGTGAAATTAGCTAAAGCTTATTCAGACTGTTCTTTATGCTGGAGACAGTGAGGCAAAAATGGTACTCTTATACATATGTGGTGGTCTTGTAAATCAATTTATCATTATTTGCTGGCAGTTCAGAAATTTCTATCATACTCTTTAAGACTACATATTAAATTAACTCCTCAGTTGACTTTCCTTGAATTGGGGATAGACAACTATCAACCAAATTGTCATACTTTTATTTATAAACATTATTTGCAGCAAGACTGATTATAGCTCGACACTGGAAATCATCAATTGCCGTAAAAATAAGTGACGTCTTGGAAGAAATAGACCTTTGTGCTTCTTTTGAAAAAATGACTGCAAATAAAAATGACACCTTCCCAAAATATGAAAAGGCTTGGTTATATTGGTATAAAGGCCCATATATTAAATAAAGATGTTGCTTTAATTAGGTACTGTAAACTAAACATTATGATTGCACACATTAACAAGTATTCAGTGAGTTTGAATAGGTGAGGCTATCCCCCCCATTTTTTGTTGTTACTTTGCTTCTGTAACTGTATATGTTAATAGCAATGAAGAGTTTTCTCTTTTAGTTCACGGTTCACTGTTCTATGTAATTTCCATGTATTAACTTTCCCTTTAATTAATGTTTTGGATAACACTGGTAAATAGTGATAACCTCATTATTGTGTGATTATGTAATATATAATGTTACAATGTTGTTTTCCTCTGTACATCAGATTACTTACCCTTTAATAAAATTCAGTTATAAAAGAAAAAAAAAAAGAATTACAGAAGACTTAGATGTGTAAGAAGAATATACCATTTATCTCTACGCTGACTGGTATAAACTGAAATGCTTTTTGACTGTGTTATGTAAATTAACCTAACTTATTTAGGACCACTGCTTTGTTAGATTAGTCGGCTGTGTTACAGTGCACTGGCATGCTCCACCAGGCTTAATCTAATAAAGGATATCCATCAAGAATTCATTCTTAATGGCGATCAATGACTATTCAAATAATACTACTTACAAAGTATTTTCTCTAATATTGTCTTTTCTTCTGTAGTTATTATAAAGTGTTAAGAAATTCTTTCTGAATTTAGTATCATTGTTTTAATTCATTAATCCAATTTTCTATTGACATTTTCTGTATTTTTCCTGAATTCTCAGTGTATTTGTAGTTATACATGTTATTGTGGGTTTCATATATAGAGAATCAATTACTACAATGAGATTATTAAATGGAAATGATATTTAAAGTTTAAGATTTTTTAGCATCAGTCTTGATGGTATTTTTGTATGCCGAGCCCATTTCTACTAAAACAATCCCAGAATGCATTAGGATGGCACAATGGTGACATCGCCAGCGAGCTTGGATAAAGGTCACCAGAGCCATTCTTTGATATAGAGAATGGATAATAACTACAGTGATCCCTCCTCGATCACGGGGGTTGCGTTCCAGAAAAAATCTGCTAAGTAAAAACCATACATTTATATTGTTATTTTTATATTGTCACGCTTGGGTCACAGATTTGCACAAAAACACAGGAGGTTTTAGAGACAGGGACTTTAAAACACTGCAAACAAACATTTGTTTCTTTTTCAAAAGTTTAAACTGTGCTCCATGACAAGACAGAGATGACAGTTCCGTCTCACAATTAAAAGAATGCAAACATATCTTCATTTTCAAAGGAGTGCGCGTCTGGAGCAGAGAATGTCAGAGAGAGAGAGAGAGAGAAGCAAACAATCAAAAATCAATAGGTGCTGTTTGGGCTTTTAAGTATGTGAAGCACCGTTCGGGAAGCATATCGTATATCATTGAGGAGTTTTATTTAATACGTAATACATGCTTTGGTTGGGTAGCTTCCTAGCCATCCGCCCATAGCGTCCCTTGTTTGAAATCAACAGGACAAACCAACTGAGGAAGCATGTACCATAAATTAAAAGACTCACTGTCCGCAGAAATCTGCGAACCAGCGAAAAATCCATTATATATATTTAGACTAGCAAAATACCCGCACTTCGCAGCGGCGAAGTACTGCCTTAAAATTTTTAGTAAGAAGAAAATTAAACCTTTTTAAACTGAGGGAAAATATACCAATAATTACTGTATTTGTTAAGGATCTCTTTGTATACCACATTGTCATTTCGGCCATCCGGTTGTAATATGACCAAGCTGTGCGCTGAGCTTACTCTTGAGCATGCAACGTACAGTTGGCCATGTGAAAAGTAATCTTGTTTCAAATCTCACAGCTTGGATTGCTGCTGTAACAATCGGTATGAGCTTCATGGTTTGTTTCAATTACGACAGAATTTGCAGGACTTGTGCTGAAATGACATTCGGTATCTGTCAAACATTGTAAACATACAACCGGTTTCATCGATAACTTCACATCCAGATTTTGAGAGTTTAAAGATTCATAAACATCAAAGTGTCCACTACTGAAATCGTCACCTGTGAATCTAAGATGTTTAAGAGGCACTGACGGTTGTCCAAAGGTGTAAAATATTTGGCCATTTTGGAACACTTGAAAGCGACAAACGAACAATTCAGCGGCAGCCATCAACTCACATGCAGAACCATAGGTGAAGGGCTTAAGCATTTCACTCTTACAGTGCTCCTGTGTAGTATAATTATCTCCTGTACCGTCATCAGTCCATACCTTGAACCTGTCCCAGTCATTCAATACATAAGACACAATGTTCCTCCGGATATCAAGAGTGAGCCTGATATGGCTGTGCAATATGTAACAAAGAGAATGGAAAAGGTAGGTGCCATCTCCGGGCATGGAAACCACTCGGTAAGTGACAGTTCATTGACCGATGGTGATCACCTCGATACACATCTTAATAGGGGTATGGTTGGAAAGATAAAGGAAATGGGTACCTGAACAATGTAAAGTAAATCTAAAATACCTACACAATAACTATAATCATAATAAAAGAACAATAAAACAGCGGAGAAGCCGTGGATTAAATAAGAAGGCTGTAGTTATCAGCAGGGAGACGTGAATCCTGTGGCAAAGCAAGGAAGGGAATGTAGAGACCGGAGTGACGAACGGCCCTATATAGGCAGGCAGCCAACAACGTGGGAGGCTTTGGGATGGGGGACCCAACACCGCCTCACACGGTGACCGAGCTGCAGGCTATGGACGTATATATGTACGTAAGTAGGATTCAGTTAGCGTTGGTAACCCGCATACCAAATTTCTTGAAGATGGGCCCATAAGTAACAAAGACCATTGGAAAGTTCAATATTGCGGCTGACAGTGGCATCATACCACCGAAATAAGTACGTACATTGGTTTTGGTTAGATGTGGCAGATGATGGTCTGGAAGTGGGGCGCCGCCTGGCGGTGGCCACGGGCCCCTACAAGGCTGGGCTTCCATGCCCCCTACCCGAGGCCACCAGCGTAACCAGGACGGACGCCCCCTCGCGGTCTGGAGGAGGTACAAGCCCTCCTCTGGTCCTCCTGGGCGTCCCGGCCGGGCTCCAGCCCCGGCCAGGGACCACAGTACGTACATCGGTTTTGGTTAGCGCAGGGAAGCCACCTACCAAATTTCGTGAAGATGGGATCAGCCTTCTACCTACACGGGAAATTGGAGAATTAGTGACGCTGGAAAGTTCAATATGGCGGCCGACAGTGGCGTCATACTACCGAAATAAGTATGTACATTGGTTTCAGTTAGTGCAGGGAAGCCGCCTACCAAATTTCGTGAAGATGGGGCCATAAATAAGAAAGTTCAAAATAGCAGATGTTGTCGACCATTATGACCGTTACACGAAGAATTTCGAAACGAAACCTGCTTAACTTTTGTAAGTAAGCTGTAAGGAATGAGCCTGCCAAATTTCAGCCTTCTACCTACACGGGAAGTTGGACAATTAGTGATTAGTGAGTCAGTGAGTGAGTCAGTGAGGGCTTTGCCTTTTATTAGTATAGATATGCTTACATATAAAATCCGCGATAGAGTGAAGCCGCAAAAGTCAAAGCGCGATATCGCAAGGGATCACTATACTACTTTTTGCATATGATCTTCGTGTTTCTTTTGGCACCTGACTTCTTGCACATTCCTTTTGATTTTGATTGTAGTTAGAGTTTTGGGCTCTTTTACACTTGTTTCTGACCTCCAGATTTGATTTAAGCATCGTTTTGTGTACTATGTCTTTTCTCCTGGTCTTTTCTCTTTACAAAGTGTAACTGACTTTCTCCAGTCAGCACACCTAAGGTCTATTTTACATAATTACAGCATATGAAAAAAATTGCACTTTTGTGATCCACCATTTTTGTCTGTGTCATTATCCAACCACTATATCCTAACACAGGGTCATGGGGGTCTGCTGGAACCAATCCCAGTCAACACAGGGCCAAAGGCAGGAACAAATCCCAGGCAGGGCACCAGCCCACCACAGGACACACACCCACACACCAAACACAATTTAGGATCGCCTTTCATCCATCCATTATCCAGCACACCATATCCTAACTACAGGGTGACAGGGGTCTGCTGGAGCCAATCCCAACCAACACAGGGCGCAAGGCAGGAAACAAACCCCGGGCAGGGTGTGCACACACACACACACACACACACCAAACACATACTAGGGACAATTTAGGATCGCCAATGCATGTAACCTGCATGTCTTTGGACTGTAGGAGGAAACCAGAGCACCCAGGAAACCCACGCAGACACGGGGAGAACATGCAAACTCCACGCAGGGAGGACCTGGGAAAAGAACCCAGATCTCCTTACTGCGAGGCAGCAGCGCTACTACTGCACGACCGTGCCGCCCTAGGGTACAAGTACTCCTAAAAAATAAAATAACTCTTCTGCACCTTTTCAGGAGTTGGAGAAATTTCATGTTAATGTAAAAAGAGTTTATTGAGTTTGCATGCTTAATTGTAATCCATTTTTCTCTCGTCTATGTGTAGTATGTTGTACTTGCATACTTTAAGTTGCATTTTCCCAGATCTAAGACTGCATAAATTAAAAAATAAATACATAACTACCTTAACAAATTTAGGCAGATCTAAAGAGCTAAAGAGATTTAAAAGAGAAAAATAATTTATTGAAAAGATTTCAGTTTGTGTCACTTTAACATAAACTTGGTCATCTCTCATAATTTTTTACTTTATTTTTTCTAAAAAGTGGTCTATAAAATTATAATAGCAGCACAGTATATTTGTACTGTAAATGAACACAGTTTTAGAGAGGTGGCAGCAAAACAGCAGCAATTAGCAGCTTCAAAAATGGAAAGTTGCGCCCTTTCTTCTAATAAATAGCTTTACTATTTTAAAATGCTTACCTATGTAAGGGTGTGAGAAAGTGGAGTCTGTTAGCAACAGACTTCCTATTCAGGAGATAACCTCAGCTTCCAATATTGTCTGTAAAGAATCAGTTTTCCTGCAGCAGATAAGACTGAATTCACAATTATAATATTTCTTAGGCACTGCTGGTCAAACAGTGGAGAGCATATAAGAGAAACTAACACAAAACAACAGATGATAGCACTTTGGTCAACGCCCAGAGAAAGAAATGTTTTACAGACCATAGCTATCCAAGGATCTTTTTTTTTAATTCACAAAAGATTATTTTTTTTTAACAAAAGCTCTGTAAATTTCTTGCAACATTTGCAAAATTTAACACAAAATCATAGTGCTAGCAAGTGTGTGGAGTCTGCAATCAAAAAATTGTTATCTAAAGAAAGGGAGGTACAGGTATTTCTTCTTCCATCTTGGTTTATGAAAAACTTCATTATGAAAATCATATGTGTTTCACTCAACATATTTTAAAACATTGGTAGTTAGATAATGCCCTATGTAACTATTAATCCAATTGTCTCCGACACCACTTATTCAATTACAAGGCTTTGGCAGCATCAAGCACACTAAATTAATCAGTCTTATTTCAGGAAACACATATGTATATACATACACAATCATACTAACATATACCAGAACAATTTAGAAAAGCCAATTAACCACATATTGTTAGGTTATGGGAGGAACCCTGAATTGAGTATTGATGTGTTCTCAGGCACAATATATTAGATACACTGAGGCCTAGAACTGGGATATATTTTCATGATTTTGCCATTTATTTATATCAGGATCTGTGTAGAAGCAGTTCAAATTTGCTACACACCTTCTGTTCATATAAACAAAGTCAAGTCAAGTCAAGTTGGGGAGCATACACTGGTACAGTGCTTTTCCACACCCACTACACAAGGAAACAACTCGGGATCCCAGTTTGCAACCCCCCAGGCAGACACGCGGTCCAGTCCCACCCTCCGGAAATGATTACACATTATGCCATTGTATATTTTCTATTTAAAATGGTGGTCATATTGAAGCTTTTGGATTGGTAAAATGCAACCTGAAAACACTAGCAGCAACATCAATTTTAGTGAAGCTCTTTCCAGTTAAGATTTGGAATTCAGTTCTTGCTTTTTTAATTTAGATTTATGATACTTGTTTTGGTCACTGGTATACTAGTTTGTAAGCTTTTGACTCCTTGTACGAAACCTCTTTTTCTTTGGCTTTACCCATTCTTTCAATTCATCTCCTGCTTAACTTACCACCAAAGCTTCACCCTCATTCCAAATCAGCATACTAACAGTTGGCTTACCTCAAACATTAGCAATATTATAAACGGTTCTTATACCAAATGCCATCTACATTTACGACCTGAATTTGGGTGCATTTTGGCTTTCGCAATGTTGCAAATAAGTTTAATATGAAACATATTGTCAAACTGGTAAACTATAACTATTTACATATAAGTCAAAAACAATTATATTGCCGTGGTCTAAAGACATTTTAATTCATGATACCACTCATGATTTTGGGTGACTAATGTGAATGTTCATCACATACTGTACAACACCTACTAAACTATGCAACATTTGCTGAATTATACAGGATGAAATACTCAATAAAAGTAGATTTTTACAAAAGTGACAACTAAACATGCCTAAAAGGGTAAACATTAAATATTTAAAAGGGTGAACATTAAATATTTTAATTTAGTACATTACCTAGAACCATGTCACACTTACATGAAATCAAAGAAAGCGATTTCAATACTGACTACTACTGAAAAGAATTACTGGTCAGCATGCCAGCCAAAATTATTTTAATGTAGGATTACTTACTCATATATATGTAGAAATGTACATCAAATGCTACTGTAAACCAAATTTATCAATGTGAATACTATAACATCTATAATCTTCTTCACGTCAGACTTTATTCATAAATATGAATGCATATATTTACATCATTTTGTGATTTGACATCTTGTATTTATTAAAGCTCACAGTTTCCTCAATTTTCTAGAGCATGGTGAGCTCATTTCAACATACAGAATCTTACATGTTTACAGTATATATGCTATATATACAGTATAAGGAATATTTTGTTTTGCAGCTCCTTCAACTGTACTGATAATTGAATAAATGAAAATATTCTCAATAATCCCTTATTTTTCTTAGCTTTGACCTTGATCTTTTATATTAAATTAACATTGGTACTGTACAAGTTATTTAAGATTTATAATACAAATGGTTTGTGTTCCATTCATGTCTTCTTCTGTGTCTATTGCCACAATTGCTGTTTGCAACCTTGAATTGGGTAAGTGGGAATGTTAATCAATTGATGGATGTTTACGCACGTCTACTAAATCATGTCTTTACTTCATGGCCTACTGCACATTACACCAAGGAAATAAGATATAAAGGATTTTGAGCTTATTTTAAAGAGACGCTTAATTTTAAGCTAAAATTATTCACATTGAGTGGCACAGGGTGCAATGTTGCTCACTCTGCCTCACAGTAACATACAATATCTCCAACTCTTTGCCTAGTAAAGGTCTGGGTATGTCATGTTTTACCCATATCCATGTAATCCAGGTATGTCATTCGTCCAAACAAAAAGCAGGTTAGGCTCATTTGAGAACATGAATTATTTGAGTGTGTGTGTTTGCATGTGCTCTGAAATTTACAAGCACCCCATTTGGTGTTGTTTCTTGCCTTTTGCTCAGTACTGTGAAGACTGGCCACAACTTTCTTTAATTCTATCATTTAAAAGCTCACGCAGAAATTGAAAGCATAGATTTACAGCTCCACTACATTCATTGTCTCACTTCTCCCAAGATGTGTTTAAAACTCCAAATTGTCCCTTTGCAAGTATAACTGTGGGTTGTGAGCATGGGGGCCTTGCAAGTGAGTGGCACCCCACACTGTGCTGTTTCCTGCCTTCTACACAGTGCTACTGGGACAGACTAAAGAACCCACAACACCCCCCCCCATAGTATAATTGTATTAAGTGGCTCTAAGAATTTTTATTTCTTTTGTTTTCCAAAAGCAGACCATTAATATGGCATTCAATAGATCGAACATTTACTTCAAATTAATTACAAGGAAAGCAAAAGACACATAAAAATACAAATTAAAAATAACAACAGAAAAAATACAGTTTGAGAATTTTACATTATGTTTTACTTCACTCACACAAGTCCTCTGCTTTGCATTAGCAGTACAAAAAGCTTATCTGTATTTAACATATCCCTTTACACCTTGGCTTCTCTCAGCCATCATTATATGTTTCATTCTAAAAGTCTTTGGTCTGTTTCAGCCTGTCCAGCTCTTCTTCCTTAATCATGATGAGCTAAAATGTTCTTGCAGTGGAACTTTACTACAGAATATGTTTTCATCATTGTGTAAATTATTTCCTGATGCCAGATGTTTATGCATCTGTTGAATAAGCACCTCTTTACACAACCACATGGGATTCCTTAGTGTTTTCTGACCCTATCAAGAATTGATTTACTATACTTTTATTGTTAGTCTGTCACCTTGTTCAGCCTCTGCAGTAGGAACCCTCTTTTACTCTGAGAGACAACTGACAAAAACAATTTTGCACTGTCTTGTCAAACACTGAATATGTAATGGACCCTGATTTTAATAAGTACTGCTGAGTAAAACAGCTAAATAGCAATGAGTAAAAATCAAAATGAATGAGTAGAAGTCTGCGCTGCATTTGTTGTACATATGGAATCCATTCCCGGGAATTCAGGAATCCCTCATGTCATTCCCAGGAATCCCGGACTCCAGGGCATGACACAGTGCACGGGCATCTAACATGTGAATGGTTTTAGAACGACCGACACTTATTTTTAATAAAACTACTGCAATATGTTGACACCAATAAAAGACTAACCTTATCTACAAGCAGTTCAGGCTGTCATATAAGTACATGTATCTAGTTCAGGGGTGCCCAGACTTTTACGGCTGGCGAGCTACTTTTAAAATGACCAGGTCGAAATGATCATTTTGTCTCATCAGTGCTGTTTATTGAAGAACTTGGAGCACTGCACTTTATTTGTTTATGGACACTTTGTTTTTGATTGTTTAAATAAAAGCACTGTTGCACTTTTTGTTTACCATCCCCTTGCTCAAATTATTTGCCTTCACTGACTAGCTCATCGGTAACATTACCGACGGTGTTGGGTTCAAGAGCTTCCTAAACAGCGATGGGAGTGTGGAGCCAGAACCCGCATCGTCACATACCTACATTAAAAATGATATATATATATATATATATATATATATA
>JANRMT010062808.1:32652041-32673199 GCA_026402145.1 Polypterus bichir lapradei | reverse complement strand
AGGGGGCAATTACTTTTTCACACAGGGCCATGTAGGTTTGGATTTTTTTTTCTCCCTAAATAATAAAAACCATCATTTAAAAACTGCATTTTGTGTTTACTTGTGTTATATTTGACTAATGGTTACATGTGTTTGATGATCAGAAACATTTTGTGTGACAAACATGCAAAAGAATAAGAAATCAGGAAGGGGGCAAATAGTTTTTCACACCACTGTACATATACTTACATACTGATTGCACTTGATTGTTGTCAATTAATACCAGAATTACCAAAGCTTACGAGAAAACTCGTAAATCTGGCCCACCTTAAATCCACTCGCACGTCTCCATTCAGCATCTTTTGTCTTGTAAATGTGTTGATAATCCCAAGCAGCAAGCAGCCTGCTATACCATCCCCCCACCACCAGAAAAACTACAAAAACCTCTCCCAACTGAAGCCTTGTTTATCAGGGAGTCAGGTACCAAGGCTAAAAAAATGTATCATTATTCGGAACACATGCATTTCACGTGTGTTCCATGTCAATAAAGATCTGTGTAAGTGTAGGATGACAGGAAATGTTGAACACATACCTAAAAGACAAACTTTTTCCATGTTTTAGTACTAACAACAAAATCCATACATTAAGTGTATAATGTGTGAAGGCTGAAGTCCAAATATCAAATAAGCACTTTCACAAAAGATACAAATATAACGGAACAAATGAGCTTTTTTTCCCCAAGACTAAGACATGAGGTTAGTGTTGCTTGTTGTCCTGACTTCTTTGGTAGTACAGCGGTTAGAGCTGCCGACTCCTATTCAGAAGAGTAGGGGTCGAGTCTTAACGTTTCCCAAAATAAACATTTTAAATAGTGAGCTGTTCTTATTGTTACTATTGTACAATAAAAGCATACATTTGATTTGAGCCTGTAACAGCCACTGTAAATGTATGGTACTTGTAAAAGTTAATATTTTTTATTCCGTTTTATTCTCTCAGTCGCAATCATGCTCGCCCCAATCTGACACTGCTGTTTTCAAATAAAGACATGCTATAACAGAGGTGAACTCAGATCAGAGAAAGAGAACAGAAGCCTTCTCCGCAAGAAAGGTCCACTCACATATAAGAACAATGCAGCTGCACCAGGCATAAAGGCGAAAGATGGCACCATTTGGATACAGGACGAGGTCCGGCGTCATCCTGCCAATCAGTCATTATAAAACTAAAAAAAAAACAGCCAACTTTAACTATAAATTTACAGACGGAAATCAAATGTATGTTTTTATTGTATGATGTTAACAATAAGAACAGCTCACTACTCAAAATGGTAAATTTGGGAAGCAGCTGATATCGAAACCACGACCTCTTGACTGGAAGGCAGCAGTTCTTAGCATTGCACCATGCATGCTGTCGTATCAACCGCCTACCGTAACCTTCTTTCTTTTTTCTTCGGTTATACTCTTGAATAAAAGCGCACTTGTTTTGTTATACTTGTACATTTTGTTAAAGTGTTTATTTCATATTTGTATTTCAGGCTTAACACATTATACATTACATGTCTACATTTTATCAATTATTACTAAAACATGAAAAACATTTCTGTGTTAATGATGTTTTTACATAGATTGTTGTTCACACGGAACACATGAAATGTATGTATTCCAAATGACGATGTACAGTACTTTTTTACCCTATAAAGCTCGAGCACTTCACTCAAAGATAAACATTGAGCACTGAGAAACTTCTTTACAAATTGAACTGCAGCAATGGCCGGGGGGATGGGATACCAGACTGCTTGCTGCTTATCGACACATTTACAGGATAAAAGATGCTAACGGAGAGGTCAGAAAGGATTTAAGGTGGGCCAGATTTACAAGTTTTCTCGTAGGCTCTGGTAATTCTAGTGTTAAGTACGAGGTAAATGGCCAAAACCATACTCAGTTATAGGTAACAATAAGAACAAGCATCAGAACAGGTTCTAGAAATCCAAATAGCAGAAGTGTTGTTATCTTAAGCAGGCCAAAAAATGTTTGTGATAAAGCGCACAGACATACGATACTAAGGGACCGTCTGGGTTGGATTGGGGTAGAAAATACGATTATCTGTAGAGAGGTGGGATAGGAATATAAACCATATAAGCTTCTAGTCATCCTGATGAAGAGAAAGGTGTATGTAGAATAACTATGTATTTATGATCAATAGACAGCAGAGCTCTTCCCTAGGGTCTCTAAGCTTCAACCACAAAGAAAGAATGCAATTATAAAAATAATCAAACTGGATCTTTTGATTTGCTCAGTCCTCACTGTAAAGCAATTAATTCATTATACAAGTTTATACTGTTCACCAAACATGAAGCAACATATATGGAGATATGTAAATAAAAAGATAAAAATGTCAATGAGGATATGATCCTATAATGAAGATCATGACACTGTAAGACTTAAATAAAAAAAGAAATCAAAGCATGTTGGTTACAATCTGAAAACTTTCAACTGTATTTAGTTGCCACTCTCTTCGGTAACTAATCATATTAAACCTTATAAGAAGGAGCACTGAACCAAAGCCCAGAAAATAAGCATAGTTATAAAAATCCTTATATTAAACCAGCATTAAATAATGACTAGGAGAACTGCAAAACAAAATTAAGTCTGGTTAATTAACCCTCCATCTGTGGAGCAGCAAAATAATACTGAGTTTAAGGTCTAACGCTATACCAAGTGTCAATCAGTCTCATCAGTTCATTCAACTGGAAATGTATTACTGCGAGACATTGCACTATCAGTGTGTGAAATTCTCCCTCAACGTGTAATCTCTTGTTTATCCCAGCGTCTGTTCTTCATGTCCCTTGAGCGTTTTTGGATCAAAGTAATTCATCTGGGTGTGTAAGACTAGTGCAATGCTAACAGCAAACCTCATTCAGGAAAAGACTATTTAGTAAGGTCAGTGTGCGAGTAAGCAAGCTGACAGCGTCTTTGTGTTTAAATCTAGCAAATTGCTCAGCTCTGAGAGATGCCAGAAACCTCCAGTGAACTGACACAACAGTATTCAGAGGCCCAGCTGATAAAATGATATTGATTTTTACATACTGCCCTCGTCAAAAGGTTTATTGATGTGTCAGTGCATGTTCTAGGAAAAATGACAGCAGGACAGCTTGAGGGATTTATGGAGAATCCACAGGATTTGAAAGATTTGGCAGTAAATAACAATAACTACTTACTGACATGAAGTGCTTACATGGAGAGCTTTGCTAGGGGGCATAATAGCCTGCTTGACTTACTGTCAATATTGATAAGACTCATAGTATCAATAGCCTTGCCAACAGTGAAAAGGCAGTTCCAGCATTGCACATCCTACTTAAAAGAGGAGATCATTGGGGACAGTGACAAACAGTCTGCCTCTCCTGATTTCACCTCCTGTAACAAATTCAATAAAGGCAAGATGTTTTACTTTTTAAAGCAGGGCCTCACAACTAGGCTTTGCACAGCTACATATCCACAGATCGTAGCCATTTAAGTACATGGAAGATAATGTAGCATGATGAACTTGTGTGATACTGGGTAAGTGCTACCAGCTCTAATGTATTAATAATGAAACTTAAGTTTAATTTTATTTCATCGCTGAGCATGGCGGAATATGTCAAGAGTCATGGATTACATGGCCACTACATTATGCAAAGTAATTTAAACTCAACATGCAGCCTAATTCTGCAGAATGGCCATGCTGATTTTGTGTGCGTACTTAACTGTAGTATTTTATGAAAAAGTAAGCTAGGTTTGGGAAGGGCTCTTTGGCAAGCCAGTTACAGCACACTCCACATTCACTTTCAAATGACCACATGCAATAGCGGAGCACTTATTCACAAAACAATTTAGACACAAGTAATTTTAACTTACAATGCCTTTTCAGCTTTCCAAAGCATTCAATCACCAACAGGCAGTTAACATTTGTATTAGAATTTCTTTTATTTTAGAATCCTATAAGTATAAAATGAATTAACACTTGCCTATTTTTAACGTATTAATGTACACTTATTCACAACCAAAAAGTCATTTTAAAATGACAGAATTTCCTTGAGAAAATCAAGGTAGAAAATGTACATATGGCATAACATTCAGGTGTGTTTGAGTGCTGTACAGGAACTGTAAGCTTCAATGGACTGATTTAAGCGGGTAGGTTCTAGAATCCATTTCAGGGTTGTAATGTGTTAGATGCTATCCCACTGGGACTATGCATAACATTGAAAACAGGCCTGGGCATGAGTCTATCAGAGGGACCACTCTCATACACATAAGCACATAAAAACACACACACACACATCATACTTATATACAATGACATATTGCAAATGCCAATTAACATAACCTAAATAAATAAAACTTCTGTAATTATTTTTTCATTGCTTGAGCATATCTTGTTGTTGTAATTTTCATGAAATGGAACTTGCAAAGCTATTTAGTTATGACAAATGTTAGGGAATACCAGAAGTGAAAGTCAAACTTTATTACAGCAAGTGGCCATTATTGATATCAGGTGAATGTGGCACTCTAATAATAAATGATAGTGTGACGAGATTTTCAAAGTCCGAAACTGGGATACTTGTGTAACATCACGCATAAAGCCTACTCTCATAATGCTTGCTTTATATCATCATCATAAGAGAGGAATAAGGGCACTGCAAAAAAAAAAAAACACTTTCACAAGTGAACACATAGAAGTATAAATAAATAAGTACCAGTGCTCTGTTTTTGAGTGCTTCTTGTTCCTCATTTTAATGCTATATAAATATAACACAAGTTGATATTCAAGCGGGATTGCATCTTGCAGTTATGTGCACACTGTTGTAAATATATTGTGCCAATGTCTGTTTCAGTGAAGCAACATTTGTGGTACTGAAAAACTTTATTAGATGGGTAGTCCATTGATATTCTTCAGTTATTGATAGGAGCGCATACCCTGAAATCAGGACTGTCTCTACCACTGGGACCTGTGATCACCCTAGTAAATATAGTGTCAATGAAATAGTCATGCCACAGGGTACTTCATTCATACCTAGATAACGTTTTGGTTTTCCTTCTTCTATTGTACTGTTTTACAATTAGGAAGATAAGTAATGTTACAGTGGTTTTCAACCTTTTTGACAAGTATACTGTTTTAGTGTGAGAATCTATGGGTTGGGGAGGTCTTCATGGGGTTTTGAGCAGCTTGATCAATTAATAATAGATACAAGAGCAGGTTGCTTCCGGGTTTACTTGCAGTGCAGCTCTGTGAGCTGTCAAAAACTCATGGCAAGCTTTTCGCAGACTGGCATTATGCAATAATAGCATTAACATACTTGAAATGTCTGTTCTCTCATGGACAGGCACAACATATCCACAGACTAGTGCTGTTCCATGGGAAACATTGCATTAAAGCATTAAAGCACAGGGAAGAGCACTGGTTCTCTTTTGTTTGCAGTCAAACCGCTGAGAAGACTTCATAAACCAGAAACAACCTGCAAATGCCCAATTGTCTGCCCACTCAGTTGTGCACGTAAGCTGACAGTGAGTAACTTATTACTCATGCATCCAGTTTGCTAAGGTTTCATTAACTTGTACTGGGGATCTGTTTGTCTTCAGTAGTGGCTAAAAGAGGTAAAAAAAGAGAGAGTTATGCAAAATATACAAGTTGGTGCAACCATTGTCAAGGTAAAACTGAAACAGTAAACTAATTTTAAACTAGTTTAAGTCACACAGTATGTTTTTCTGTTTTATGATAGATGAGTTTGCAGATGCTCCAATTCTTTTCATTGGGAGATTTTGAAATTTCAAAACTTTGTACAGCAGGATCTATTTGAGATATCTCAATGAAAAAACGAACAGTCTCAACTAATTTAATTTCAGAATACATGTGACACATTTCAACAAAACTGGTCCACTGTGAGCTGAGTTGTTTCATGCTGGCAGACAGATAGACAGATGGATAGACAGATGGCCAGAGAGTCATTGGCTATCGCAATAGGTGCTTTGTGCATTATATGAGAACACACCTTGAAAACAAGGAGGGCTGAAGCGCCATAATTGTCTCATAAAATCCTGTAGCACGACACATTTGCAATGTTATCAAGTCAAAATAACTGACATTCAAACTTAAAAAAAAAAATATTTAAATTGTTTTCACCACAAACAAGCTGATTTAGTCTAAGGGTCAATCAATGGCATTCTGCCCACAAACATGCGGTTTCTGATCAAGAGGTTTTCTCCACTCTTTACTTAAAATACATGTGGTGCGGATTTGGAGTATATATATGCTTTTTTAGGCAATTCAATATTAATTTATAATGTTTTAGGGATCCATAGACATATGCTGCCTAGTGAATTTGCCACATTTCATTCCCTTTTGAGCTCCAAGTACATGTCAGGACATTTCTTATGTCTTTCCAGTGCTGCAATAAGGATTGGGATTACTCATCAAAACTTTGGGCTTAGATCAAACATACCAAAATGGTCTAACTGCCAGAAAGTTGACAAGTTTAAGATAAAATTAAATTTTATTACCCAAGAATTGTAAATTCATTAAGTTTACAAAATACATTTTTGTTTTTTCTCTTTTTACTGCATTGATGTTCTTGTCATGCAGTTAGTCATCATGGGGAAGGGTATGCTGTACAATCATTTTTTACTTTGTTAATTGACACTTAAGTACATATTTAACAGCCTCTAATGCCATATGCTAATATTACCATATTCTGCTTTGTAGTATTTTATTGTTCATCATACCTCATCATCTCATACTTGAATTGTTAGTGCTGAGGTTAAGAGGAATCAAGGATTACACTAAGCTTTTTTGGACCCAAAAAAAAGTCACACGTTTTAGGTCAGACCACACTCTGCAAAACTGATACATCGGACATTTGATAAATAATGAAGTGGAAACTCAAACATTGCATTTATGCAGGAAAAATAACCTGCTGACATTTCTCCATTGATTAACAATGATTTCCAAAATTTAAAGAAATAACACATTTAAATCAGAAAAAAGAAAGATTACTCATTTATTTTTCTTAACTTATGTGCTTGACTTTAGTATCCCAGTATCCAAGGCAGTTTCACCTTTTCACACTGAATGCAAAGGGTCATAGAAGGATAATGTACTATAGTTAAAAAAAAACTTACACCATAACATTTACCACTCTGCAAATACAATAATTTATACAAAAGAAAATGTTTTATTTCATTATAATTACTAGTTATTAATAACACAGAATGATGTGTACATTTGTGTTATTTTATTATCAATTGGTGGATGTACAAAATGCAGACCAGTAGATTGGGACATAGGCACCTACAAAATATAAATTAGCTGTAAGTAATGTTTTACACATTTTTGAAATCTAGATTTTGAAATGTCTAATTGACATTCACTGAGTCCACATGCTGTCTTAACTCCAAATACAATCTGTATTATAATACAACAGAAAAATAGTGTAAAATCATTAAACGTTTATTTTGCAACAACATTATATTATACTGATGGTACTGCAGTATGCTTTAGATAATTTGTAGTACTAGGGTGTTGTACCGTGTTAGCCATTATGAATGTAGAGAAAAGTCAAGCAAAATGACACCTTTTATTAGCTAACTAAAAAGATTACAATATGCAAGCTTTCAAGCTTTTTTCAGCTTTGCCTGAAGAAGGGGCCTGAATTGCCTCGAAAGCTAGCATATTGTAATCTTTTTAGTTAGCCAATAAAAGGTGTCATTTTGCTTGGCTTTTTTCTACTTAGATAATTTGTAAATAGCAAGATTCTGACAAGAGGCATATAGTCCTTCACTAAATGCAGACTGTTAACCACACTTGATTGTGCTTTTTTTGTTTCTTTTTTGGTACCTTGGGCTCAACCCTTGTAATATGTGACACAAGACAGGAATTAGACAGCAAAGGGTGCAAGTCTATCACACGGTCATTCATGTTTCCACGTCCACCAATACTCTGACAGTCACCTATCAGTGTAGCATGCATGTCTTTGAGATATGGGAGGAAACAGTAGCAACTAGAAAAAATACAGATATTTTGCAAATTCTATACAGATGGTACCTCGGTTGACATTTGAACTACAGGACATGACATTACAATATTACCATTATACAACATTCACAATATGATAACATTAAGATTTTTGTTGATTTTAAAATATATTAAGGATTGAGGTTTAGCTTTGAATATACACAGAACCATTATGATATTCACAATAAACTGATAATTACACTTTCACACATAAGCAAAACATTGTTCAGCTCTCAAATACTAATAAAAGGTTATCTTAATTATAGGTAGTGGAAAGTGCTCCATATTTACTTTCTTTGGAATTTTTCCCTTTTGCTTGAGAAGCTTCCTTGCAGATTAGACTTTATTTACACATTGAGGAGATACATTTTTACTTGATAACAGACACTGCAGCTGAATGTGACAAACAATTTCAGCTGATTTTTCTTCTTGAGCAGTAATCCTCACATTCAGTCTTATGGCTGCAAGTTTTTGGTCCAACCAGTTTCACAATCTGGATTATTTTAACTCTACATGATCTCATTGTGTAATGATCTGTTTTGACTTATTCTCTTTTTTTTGTATTCAGAAAAGCATAGTATTGGGAAATTTACATTTGCAAGAAATTTAAGAGATATTTGTATTGCTTGTATTTTTTTAATTCTAAAGTCTCTTTTAACACTTACCTATTAATACAGTTTTTTACTGTGAAGTTTGTTCCTTTAAATGTATAATAATATTTACAACAATAAACAGGGTAGACAGCAGAGCAAGTGTCACTAAATGCTGATACACTGCAGCTACTTCAGTGTAATTCCCACTAGTGTGCTTGCTAGTAATCAACAGCTTAAATAACAAGAACACTGGGAAAAGTGGAACGAAAAGCATCGGGAATAAAAATCCTAAAAACCAAGGAATAAAACACTAAATTATACCTGTATAACATACATGCAATACATGTTACATACTAATACATGGCAGGTGATTTTCTTGTAACTTGCATGTTTCCATCAAAACATAGAAACTCTGAATTAACAGTTTGCTTAAGAAAGTCCCATTTAAATGGAAGTTGATGAAAACAAAATCCTGCATCCGCAGAGTGCTCCCAGAACTGAACTTTAGAACCACTGTTCAAGCACCAGACAGGATTGTGGGTATCTCACACAATTTTAATTATTCTTGTAACCATTATCTTTTTAATGTGAGAATGTCCCACATGCGAGCAATCTCCCGGTCTGATTCTAAGCAGGTTTAACGTCTCTGTCATGCCACGATTTTTAACTGTGGGTAATTTGTTACTTAGAAATTATTTTATTCTTTCATTGCTTAGGTTTTGTTATATTTTGTTATTATCACACATTGTGGGATATTGCCAGTTTTTGTCATGTGTCGCATCTGTTGAGTACAATACAAGTACTGTTCCTGGACACATGTAACAATTTTAGGAGATGATTCAACATTAGCAACTTGTCTAAATGTTGCTGAAAACGAAGGCTATCCACATTGATTAAATATTATCTTGCATGCAAATAAATAATATTTCAGGAAATTGACTTAGGACTGTTTTGTGAATTTGTACTTAATTTAATTTGCACAACAATAATAGCAGTTTGGTTTCTGATCTTTGCTTGAATTTTACAATGATTTTGTGCAACATTTAAGTGTTAAACTCTGCAGTTTGCAGACTATGTAAACAATGTATTAGATTGGTTAATGGATGAATTAATCTGTCCTATCATGACACTCTCAAGTTGCCACTACTCTACAATTAGATACTTTTTCCCTTAGTGACCTACACTGTGCCTACACACTAATTTGTGACAATATAAGACACATATTTGTAATTTCTTTATAGAAACGATATGGTGGATTGATTAAATTCAAAGAAATTCAGTCAAAAACGGACTGATCATTGGAATGAAAGTCAAATACGGAAACGAGAACCTGCGACTATGAAAATAACAAATTCTGAAAAAATAAAACAAACTTTAGTCATGTACACAGTAAAAAAACACAAAAATAAAAATACGCAAAGATAACTTTAAAGAAAATTAGCTAAAGATACATCAATGAAAAACAGAAAAAAGTGTTTCTCAGTTTGTAGCATGTTTAGCAATACAAGATTTAGCAGTTGGAGCTCTAAACACACCACAATAATTAGGCATTCTTATATTGCCACAAAGAAAAGAAAAGGGAAAACAGAAGCTGCCATGAGTTCTTTGGCTCTTTTTAATGAAGTCATTCCAACACCAGGTGACAACAGATTGAAAGGTTTCTTAACGGTATATTTTGTTGCACATAATGAAATGTCAAATTCAAGTTTTGATGATCTTTCGTGGCTTTTAAAAGAAATGTAATGTCTTTTTTTGAAGCAACCTAAGACAAAGTAACCTACAGAAACTATCTGAAAAATAGGTTTGTTAGAAATTCGCAAACCATTAGGATTGTCACAAAAGGACAGTACTTGTGTTATCCATAGTATTTAATCGGTCTACAAATATTAGCAATAAGAAGCAACTTTTTATTTTAGTAAGGTATACAAAGTGATAAAAATGTTTTGTTAATCTGACATTGTTGATAGAGGATCTGAAACTATTGCTTCAGATGTGAAGCACAAAATGAGTGAAAAAAAATAAAATATAATCAGACTAGTGGCAGTTTTTACAGATGGAACTGCTGTTATGACAGGTCGCTGCCAAGAAGTTGCTCCAAAACTTTATGAAGTATTCAATGTAGAATTAATTAAACAGCCATTTGTGTGAGTGATGCAGGTAGATTTAATCAACAGGTACACAAATCCCAACAAGACAAGAGGGGATTTTTTTCATTAATTATGGTGTGTGACAGAGGCCTGGGGCCCTTTACCAGCTGGGATGGCATCGTACAGGAAGGAGTGGGGAAGCAGATGTGCACAGGATACTGCCTCCCCGAGAGCACTAGATGGCAGTCCAATAGGGTTGCAGCAGTGCCTCGGATGCCCACAGGGCTCTATGGGAGTTGGAGGTTGACACAGCCCTGTTGGATTCCATGGGGTCTGCTGGGGGTGCTGCAGATCCCTACTTTGTTGGGTTTTCACCACACCTGGGAGTGCTTCCAGACATTCCTAAGAGCCACTTGGGGTACTCCCATGTGCAGCATAAGAGGAGCAGGCTGCCTTCATTTGTTGAGCCAAAGTCGGGAGTAAAAGGAACAAAGATTGCCAATTGGAGGAGTGGAGGCGGAAGACAGAAAGAGAGATAGAAGGAAGAAGAGAAACTGCTGTACTGTTTGTGTATTGGTGCTTTGTACTGTGCTGTGCAGGTAGGAAACAACTGAAAGTATTTCTCCCTTGGAAATGAAAACGTGTGTGTTACCGAATTTATGCATGGAACTTGACTGTGTCAGGTTTGGGGAGCTGGTTCGCCCCCTGGTGGTCACAGATGTTAGAAGCAACACATTCCATGAATTACAGACACAGCTGGAAGAACCAGCACTGGTTTGCTCAGCCATATACAATGAGGTGTCTATCAATTTAATGTAGAGTGACAGTTGTAGACCAATCAATCACTGAAAGCCCAGAGAGATGTGCTAAAACATATGGCTACCCCACTCAGGCCTCTGATAAAGCTAAAGTTCTTATTGCTGTCAGACAATTCCATTTTGTGGCACTCTGTCACTTGATGAAGGATGGACTGATGCACGTCATACGAATCTCAAAGCATCTTAAAGAGGAAAACTGGACTCCTCCCCACCTAGACTACAAAAGAAGCCTTGAGAGATACAGTATAATAGGAAATCTTGGACCATCAGAACAAGCATTTTTCAGCTCCCTTGACGATAAAAATTTTAAAAGGAGACAATTTGATTACAATTTTCAAAATTGCTTATAATATCATGACAAATATGAGCTTCCTGATACATGAAATAGACAAAATAATTCACTTCTGATATCATCTTTTTACTTGCCACTTTGTTCTAGAGCCAAAGAAAGTTGTAACTGCTAAAGAATCCAATAAAGAAATCAGCTGTTACTGTCACGAGAAATGCAAAAACCTGCTGGAAAACTTCTCTTTGAATGTTAATCCAGGTAAAGCTACATCAAAATTCATTATGCTAACGCACATCATGCTCTCCAATGATTTAGATGCTTCACTTCCCTTGCAAAAGTTTGCAGAAACTGTACAGAGCAAACACTGCGGTTAATTTTCTCAAATGGAGAAGGTACTGCAAATTTGACTCCTATAGTGATGAAATGCTTCAAGAGAATATAATGACACACATTCAGGCATTGATACCTGACACAATGGACCCTCTACAGTTTGCATATAAACCAAACAGGTTGAAAGAGGACACATTTAGCACGGCATTGCATACAGTTCTAACATACCTAGAAAACAATGACTGATTGCTGTTTATTGATTATAGCTCGACTTTTAACACTGTGATACCAGCTAAGCTCACCAACAAGCTTTCCACTCTAGGTGTTCCACCTAGTCTCTGGAATTGGGTCCTGGACTTTTTAACAGGCAGACCCCAGTCAGTCAGGCTGGGGAACAACATTTCCAAAATAATCATAAATACATGAACCCCACAAGGATACCACCGTCATTGGACTGATTTCTGGGGGTGACAAGTCAGCATACAGGAGAGAGGTGGCTGGCCTTGTGAAGTAGCATCAGGACAGTAATCTTTTTCTTAACACCAGCAAAACAAAAGAGATGATTATTGACACATGGAGGAAAAGAAGTCAGTACCCACCACTGTACTTTGGAGAGACTGAGGTAGAGAGAGTGGCCACATTTAAATTTCTTGATATTAACATTTCTGAGGATCTTACTTGGACCTACCACATCATAGCCCTGGCAGGGATAGCCAGCAGCGTTTATATTTTCTGAGAAGACTAAGAAAGTTTGCCATGCCAAGCACTGCCTTCACCAACTTCTACAGATGTACAATTGAGTGTATCCTCACCTACATCATCACAGTCTGGTTTGGGAACAGAACAGCATGGGGCTGCAAGGCTCTACAGCAAGTGGTAAAATTGGTGTAAAATATCATTGGAACTGCACTCCCTGCACTAGAACACATCTATAGAACCAGAGTTGTATTATTATTATTATTAAGAATGCAACCTACCCATAACATGAACTGTTCATATTACTGCCATCAGGGAGACGCTACAAGAGCTAAGCAGCTAGAACAACAAGGCTGAAAGACGGTTTTCTGCCTTATCAGGCCTGTAAATAGAACCCACCCATGCCCCTCCCCTCAGCACTGCAGGCTAGCTTGTGTTTGAAGGAAGGCCATCTTGAGACCATGCACCTGCAGAGTTTTTCATTGAATCATTTATTTATTTGCATGTGCACTCTTACTTCTGTTTTTGCAATTCTTTTTCACTCGAGTGTCATTAGCTTATTGTTGTGTATTCTTGTCTATTGCGTGACGATTCAGTGAATAACATTTTCTTTGTACTGAGTACATATGATAATAAAGTTGAACTAACTATGGCCATAATAGTTTCTAGTGTGCAATGTGAATGTGGGTTTGCTATAAAGAACTGATGTAAAACAAAATTTAGAAATTCATTAAATGATGCTAATGAAGAAGAGGAAACTACAAACAGGGCAATAATGAGGAAGATACAGAAGAACAAGAAGGACTAGGATTAAGCAAAATAATGTCTATTCCTTAAAAATAGTAACTAATGTTGACATAGTACAGTTATGTAATACTGTACTGTAGTTTACAAGCTGAGACAAGATTAAAGGATGAGTTAGATATTTTTCAAGTCAAACTTTATTCTTTACTTTTAAGGTATATGTTAATTTGCCACATACATTCTAAGGAGAAGCATTTTTTTTACATATTTATAAAAAAAAAATAATAACTTGCCTGCTCTTGTGTTTATAAGGGAGGTTAAGGGTATTGGGGACCCAAACTGAAAATAAATGTCTTATAACTTATCAAATATCTCCACTTTGAAGTGGCAAAGCTTTCAATTTAAGAAAATATGCCTTCCATGTTGCTTGTGGCAAAAAATGTAAAACTTTTACACAAAAAACTACACCATCCACATCACACACCATGTGTTCAAAGCTACAGGCTGTGTATTGTGCTAATTTTGTCTTTGCAATTTTATTTTTTTAATGGTTATTTTATGACATGGGCGGCACGGTGGCGTAGTGGTAGCGCTGCAGCCTCGCTGTAAGGAGACCTGGGTTCGCTTCTTGGGTCCTCCCTGCATGGAGTTTGCATGTTCTGCCTGTGTCTGCATGGGTTTCCTCCGGGTGCTCCGGTTTCCTCCCTCAGTCCAAAGACATTCAGGTTAGGTGCATTGGCGATCCTAAAATTGTCCCTAGTGTGTATGCTTGGTGTGTGGGTGTGTGTGCCTTGCAGTGGGCTGGCGCCCTGCCTGGGATTTGTTCCTGCCTTGCACCCTATGATGGCTGGGATTGGCTCCAGCAGACCCCCGTGACCCTGTGTTAGGATATAGCAGGTTGGATGATGATGATATTCCGCCATTTCAAGTTCACAGATCCAATCAACACTTAGCATTATAGTGATCCCTCCTCGATCACGGGGGTTGCGTTCCAGAACCCCTCGCGAAAGGTGAAAATCCACGAAGTAAAAACCATATGTTCATATGGTTATTTTTATATATTTTAAGCCCTCATAAACACTCCCACACTCTTATAAACATTTCCCGCACAGTTATACTGCATAAACTCTTTGTATTCTCATAGATATTAGGTAAGATTCGTTGAAGTTATGTATGTAAACACACTGTTTATATACAGTAAAACCTAAATATTATTTTAAAGATATCAAGCGTCTCCGATATCACATGTTACAGCCATTACGATAGACAGGCCACCAGCAATAAATACGTACAAAGCAAGAAAAATTGTATACAGTAAAATGTGTGTACAGTGACACTAAACGTACGTACATGTACTAAATACTGTACGTAGAAAATTAAGTATGGTTACTCACTAGCAAAGACACAACGACTTGTCCAATAACGATGAGTTTAGTTTTACTGCACAACAAAGGAGAGCATTACAGCTCTTCTAAAGGAGCCTCTTCAGGCGACTGTGTAGCACCGCCGTTGTTCTTCCGGCAGTCTTCAATCCAAATCCCTAAAGCAGATTCCACCTGGACTACCGCCTTATTACGTCCACATACAACTCATTTTGCGCCCTGGTTAAAGGACACTGCGGCCGTAGATGTTACAGTAATCCCTCATTTATTGCGGGAGATAGGTTCGCAATAACTGAACTTCCGCGAAGTAGGGACACCATATTTATTTAATTATTTAATGTGTATTTGGACGTTTTTAAACCCTCTCTGTACTGTTTACAACCCACCCTTTACTCTATTAATAACAGGGACAACTGTTAAGCAATATGAAATCAGTAGATAAGTTTACAGTTACCTTCTCAGCGAACGTCATCATTCTTCGTTAGCTTTTAGGCTCAGCACCAGCCTTGGAAGAAGGAGCACATTTGGGAGCCATTGCAGGGGGTGAAAATTGAAGCGAAGTTCAACACAAAGAAACCACAAAAAAATCACGCACAGTACAGTGTAAAGTAAACCGCTCCGCGAGAAAGCTTGAAGCGAAATGGCCGCGACAGAGAGACAAGGGGAGATGCTGTGGGATCTGGGAATCAGTCAAAGCACCAATCACGAGCCCGATTAGAAAGCGGGAAGCTGTGATTTGTCGTCTCCCTCCCATGTACCAATCACAGCCCGTGTTACAACGCACTTAGTCACCGAACTTGTTTTGTTTTTCTTAGACTAGGAAATACTACTACTATATTTAAAAACCCGCGAAGTCGTGAATCTGCGAAAAGTGAACCGCGAAGTAGCAAGGGATTACTGTATATTCTTTTCCTCCTTTTTAAATAAAAAGAATTGTGAACTCATTGATGCCGTAATGGCATCCTACAGCGGTGTAGTTGTTCCCTTCCTTCAACATATCCAAAACGTTTACCTTTTCAGCAATCGTTAGCATCTTCCGTTGGTGCTTAGGCATGGCCCCTGAAGCAGTAGCAGGGGCAGATCATTTTGGAGCCATAACGAAGGGCTTGACTATGCGCAAAGATAAACACAAAAGAGCACAAAAGTTAACTCTTTACACAGCGAAACACTTTGATGCTGAATGAGCGAGACATGACTTCCTGGTTAACGCAGCGGAATTGAATTCAGGACTCCGTCACTGAGCCAATCAGCACACAGGAACTTAACTGCGTGCTCTGATTGGGTAGCTTCTCAGCCATCCGCCAATAGCATCCCTTGTATGAAATCAACTGGGCAAACCAACTGAGGAAGCATGTACCTGAAGTAAAAAGACCTATTGTCCACAGAAACCCGCGAAGCAGAGAAAAATCAACGTTATATATTTAGATATGCTTACATATAAAATCCCCGATAGAGTGAAGCCGCGAAAGTCGAAGCGTGATATAGCGAGGGATTACTGTATGCATTTTCCATAGTGTGTTGTGCACACACATGAAAAAAGAACTACTGAGAAAATGAAAAACAGATTGAGCAATAGAGTCAAACCACATGAAAGAGACTAATGCTCCTGAAACCAGTTTCTGAATTTTATAGCATATGGCAAGTCACTCTGCCTGAAGGTCCACCTTAACAAAAAGGGTGATCGGTTGCTATGTCTATGTCATTCCAGAAGATGGCACATCACAAACATTTTTAGCAATAAAATGGATTAATTTGTCATTCTAATAGATGGCGCATAACAAATATTAAAAGTTGTTTTATCAATTTCCTACCAAATAGCACATAACAGAGATATGTGCATTACATGGTGCAAAGCAGATGTTAACACCAGGGTCAACATTTATTACTTAGATTTCAACCCTTCTTAGATGGGTAGCACAGCTAGCTACAATGTTTTTGAGTGTGTAAACCTACTGACATTCACTGGTATTTATCAATCCATAAATACACACTCTATTCACTACCACTCTGTCTATTCTAAAATATCTGTATTAAAATTACTAACCTTTAGCCTCCTTTAAAAATGACTGAATCTCACAAAAATGTTTTGCTTTTTGTCTTTTTTCATTCCTAAAACAACATAGATACACTGTTTTTCAATACATGGGCAATCTTAAAACAAAGATTAATATTTCGATAATACCTGTGGCTTGAAAAAATAACATATTCAAGGAGTATTGATGCTTTTTTCATAATGGTACCTCGGTACTCTTTACCTACATTATAAATTGCAAGAGAAGGGACTTTTTTCAATACTCTATAAAACCTTAGCTTGAAAAGTGAACGTATTCAAGAAGTTTCAATGCTTTTTTTTCACGTTGGGACCTCAGTACTCTTTACTCTATATCTCCATTATAAAATGCAAGAGAAGGCAATTTTTATTTATAAAAACTGCTTTAATTTAGAAAGCATTTTCATGTGGCAAAATCATTTATATCACATTTGTGAAGAAATAACTTTGACTTAAAAAATACAGAACTTAGCCTTTAAGAGGAAAAGCACATTTTACAATAAGGATAGGTCACAAGAGGTAGGGCATAAAGTAAGCCTGTATTTATAATCACTTCAAGCACAGGTTTTAAATTATATGGTGTAATACCCAGTTTTATTTCTCCAACATACTGGGATACCCCTCATAGATCCCGAACTCACCCACCCCATGTACTACATTTTATGGGAAAGTTACCTCCTCACTTTTAAAAGTAAATTTAAAGTACTGAGAGTAACTGCAACATTACCATCTTACCATCTATGAAAATTCAAAAAACAAGGCATTTAGTTATGCAATTGATTCTAAAAGATCCTGCTACTTGTTCTCAGCAAATCACTGATAAATCAAAATAAAAAATATTGCAATACAGTATTGTATCAATTTTTCCCCACCTCTAAATTAAGCACATGTTAATGCAGCCGTGTGGAAGCACTACCTACTGCAAAAAGTATTATGCCGTCATATTCCAAAAGTGAAAATGTGCAGCTCTTCATCACTGCAATTATACTGTTGAAATCAGATATGATAAAAAATGAGGACAATACTTGCAAAATTATATATCCATAACTGAGGAAGGTTTAAATGTAAACGTTTTACCAAACAATTCCTTAGTGCATTCTAAAATGCCTCCATCAAAGATCAGAAGAGAATGGTAATCATACACGCCATTTGAATACTAAAATGCATAGCTAATGATTTTATTCATTGGTATTGTATATGTAGTAACCCACTTAAAACAATGTATACAGTATTTTCTCAAACACTGTGGCCCCTGGTAAAATGTGATACAACTTGTTATTTAGTTTTATTAAGTAATTTTATTCAGTATGATCCACAAAAATAATTAATCAACATGGGATTGGGTTATTGATATATCAGCGTCACTTATTTCATTATGGCTCACCATTGACAAACAAAAGGTACTGGTCATTATGAGGAGAACAGGCAGTTTTACAGACTGACCTGCAGTGAAAAAAGAAATGAAAGCATCATTTATGTATTTTTTGTTAATTTTTGAATATTTTTTTTATTTTTTGTATATCTTCAATTAAAATGAACATTGAAAACATACTTGATTGTTAGTAAGAAAATCTAGTTCTACTTGGATTACATGATTTAGATATACTAGCCAACCTGCAGCATAGCATACGCCACATAATTTTTTATTGATGGGTGAACACTTCCTGAAAGACACAGTTGTCCAAATGGAGTGGGTTTGAGGATACGACTCTGAGTGAATGAAAAGATGGAACTCTGGAGAGAGCAACATACAATTGTCCATGACTGAAAACTGGTTTTGGCAGATACAGGCATATCTTTTTGAAAGTCTGGCCCTGTGCCTTATTAATTGTCATTGCAAAGGCCAATCTAACAGGAAATTGTCTGTGTGTAAAAGTAAAAGGCAAATTTGAATCTGATGGGGTCAGGGAAATCTGAGTAATAAGGGCAGTTTGTGAGGTAGCAAGCCAACAAAAACACTATGCTCTTAGTATGGTATGAATCAGGTTTTTGTAGACAAAGGTTTTCCCTGTTCCTGCAGGACCATCTAAGAAGAAGCATGTTTGTCGCGAATGGGAATCGCTGTATGCAGCATGTAAAACAGTTTGCGAGGCTGGACGCGGGAGGAGGGTTAGACTTGGCGGGCGGGGCTCTATCGTGTGAAATTCATGACAAGGGAGGAGGGTTAGAGTTGGCCGGTAGGCTCTGTCGTGCATATCCCTATCCCATGGTCTCTGTCTTGCATGCCATGGTTGGTTTAGTATATAGAAAAGCAGCCGGAAACCGAAAAGAACAATGAAAAGTCAACGTGGCTCAGAGGTGCATGTGTACTGTATAAGAGATGAAAGTGACTGAGGCTGTGTTTGGTGAGGTGTTGCGTGTGGGCACATGAGCAGGCAGTGCGCATGCCTCGAGAGCGAGGGTGGACACGGGAGAAGGGTTAGACTTGGCGGGCGGGGCTTTGTCGTGCGTATCCTATGACGCAGGAGGTGGGTTAGAGTTGGCGGGCTGGACTCTGTCGTGCGTATCCCATGGTCTTAGAGTTGGTGGGCGGAGCTCTGTGAGTTGGCGGGCGTGGCTCTGTCGTGCGTATCCCATGGTCTCTGTCTTCCGTGCCATTGTCGGCTGCTTAGTGAATTATATATATAGATATAAATTACTACTGACTAGCACTTCCATTAAAAATATTGTTTATTTATTATTCAGCCCAAATAAAACATGCTATACTAGCAACATATATTTACCATAGAAATTGCAGATAAATTACAAGGATTTGTATCAGCATTTCAGTGATGCATACTACATGTAGTGTACTGAACCTTCTTCAATAAAGTTTATTCTTCATATAAATTCTTTGTAAACAGAGTACCAGTCTACGCTGTTAGGGTGGATGACTTTGGCACCCCAATTGAGTCTACAGTAATCCCTCGCTATATCACGCTTTGACTTTTGTGGCTTCACTCTATCACGGATTTTATATGTAAGCATATCTAAATATATAACACTGATTTTTCGCTGCTTCGCGGGTTTCTGCGGACAATTGGTCTTTTACTTCTGGTACATGCTTCCTCAGTTGGTTTGCCCAGTTGATTTCATATAAGGGACGCTATTGGTGGATGACTGAGAAGCTACCCAATCAGAGCACATAGTTAAGTTCCTGTGTGCTGATTGGCTCAGCGACGGAGCGCAGAATTTGATTCCGCTGCGTTAACCAGGAAGTCTCGTCTCGCTCACTCAGCATCAAAGTGTTTCGCTGTGTATAGAATTAACTTTTGTGCTCTTTTGTGCATAGTCAAGCCCTTCGTTATGGCTCCAAAATGATCTGCTCCTGCTACTGCTTCAGGGGTCGTGCCCAAGCGCCAACGGAAGATGCTAACGACTGCTGAAAAGGTAAAAGTTTTGGATATGTTGAAGGAAGAGAAAAGCTACACCGCTGCAGGACGCCATTATGGCATCAATGAGTGCAATTTATTCTCCTCTCGTCTGTTCTTATCCAGCAATATCTGATATCTTACACTAATGGGAACATGCATGACTTATTTATATTACTAATATTGATACTGATTTCAGTTGAAGCTGCAAAGTTTTTATTTTACTGTTACTTTATTACAATTGTTAATGTGTATTTGATGAAGAATACTACTGTATAAAAGGGAAAGGAAAGCATCACATATTATTATAAGGTATTGCCTTACATATTGTTATTTAAAGACCGCTAAAAGAGAATACAACTTCCTAAAACAATGCCAAATTCCAAAGATATTCCCACTAGGTTAATAAAACAGTCTAAGATGGCTTGGCATGAACTTGTGTTTGCCTAAGATGTATGTACTCCGTAATAAACTGTTCATATCTTGGTCCTCAGGAAACATATTAGGCTCCAGTGTCCTGTCAAGCCAAACTGAACTGATCATGTTAATTATATATGCACATAAGGGCAACTGTCATCTAAGGAGCTAACAGACACTTCTGCTGTTTTTTAGAGGCTGACCCCTACTACAAGCATTTATCATATGAATGTATTTCCAGGAATGATTGCTTATACAAGGTATTATGCAACAGTGCAGTATGTGTGTGTGTTCCCAGTTTTGGAGATCAAACTTTGTCTTTTCACAGAGGCTCATTAGATAGATAGATAGATAGATAGATAGATAGATAGATAGATAGATAG
>JANRMT010062808.1:32638652-32652031 GCA_026402145.1 Polypterus bichir lapradei | reverse complement strand
TAGATAGATAGATAGATAGATAGATAGATAGATAGATAGATAGATAGATAGATAGATAGATAGATAGATATACAAACTCTATTGTCTGAACACACTGGAATGACTAAAAAGGAAGAAAATTAAAAATAAAGAATATTTTCTGTCTTGGCAGTCACAGTTACAGGGAAGCATTATGCAGACATATTTCTGTTGGTATAAAGGATCCCCAGTAGCATTTCTTGATATATTTCTGCTGAAAAATTTGTTGGCTGAAAGTACTCATGTACTCAAAAATGTATGGAGTACATTTTGGTCACATATGACCCAGGGACATCACAAACGTTAACAGAATAAAAAAGAACTATCAAAGCTATCATAGCTATCAGTTCACAAACCCATAACAAGTTATGTGTAATTAGCAGTGCCTTATTTGTAAACAAAAAGTATGGATATTTTGTGTCTGGATCAAGTTTGAGGTACTGTAAAGGTATACAGGGGCCAAGAGTCTTAGTGCTGCATTCTTTGCTTATTTGGTGAAAAACATAACATTTAAAATTTAAAATTGACAAACTGTCAAGTACAATAATGACTCTACATTTATACAGTGTTTTACAACTCAAAGTGCTTTGCAAACTCCACACAAGGAAGACCCAGGACATGGACCCACAATTTCCTTATTGCAAAGCAGCAGCACAACCACCTGCTTAGGTGTACTATACTGCATAACATTGTGCTTGATAGTTTAAAATTACAAAGACAGAATTTCTGAAACTGATGAATAATAACCACAGGTTAATAATGAGTTCTACACTGTCATGTTATGTAGTCCCGCAGAGCAATCAGTGCTTAATTTGATTGAGGTTTAAAGAAAATTCCAAACTGTTTGCAAGTTTTCATCAAATGTAGTCTTTCTGATTCGTTCCTTGCTTTGAGTGTCAATGGCTGATCATTGTCCTCGTAACAGCCATGAATCTGCAGGATTAAATTGTGTGAGTGGAGTACCAACCAATCATATGAAGAAGTGCGGAGTGCCTCTCAGTAACGAGTCTCTCATTGGAGTAACAATTAGATTCACTTGCAAAAACCCACATTCACACTCACTAGATGAAACTAAAATACAACTAAGACTCAGCACACAATTGATTATAGAATCATTTAATGTGTAGCTGATGTCACGAAAAGCCATCATGGCCGAGGTGCCAGTACAATGTACCAGTGCATAATGTCACACAAAAAAAATCACTGTGTCATAGACCACTATCACCACTTTTAGATACACAACAATGTGCTGTATTGTGGGTTGAATGTTGCTCGGTTATATGGAGTGTTGCATTCATGGTCTGTAATACTGTAGGAATTTATGTAGTCTAAAGGCTCACAAAATGTGCTTTTCTCAGTTTTTCCCTGCATTTCTGGCGCAGCCATGGGCAAAGCCACTCTGAGGTTGCTTCTGGGCAGCATGTGGCCTGTGGGCCACCACTTGAATAAGCCATGTATAAGGTCTACCAAGTGAAGTGAAAATGACAGCTTTATTCCTTGTGGAGCTCTAGAGCAGAGGCACAGTCCTTGAGTTTGCAAACTGTGGTCTGCCCCACAGAGAGTCCATTATTCAGGACACGATAGGCTCATCCACCTGAATATCTCTTAAACCTTAACAGGGATGGTTGGATGACACTGAAAGCACTGGAGAAATCAAGAACATAATCCTCACAGTGCCACAGTGCAAGACTTATGGACCAGACATATAATTGCATCATTCACTCCAATCTTTGTTTGAAAGGCAAAATAAAGTGAGTACAAGTGGTCTATCACAAGAGGACTCATGTCCAGGACCAGCATCTCAAAGGTCTTTGTAATATGAGATGTAAGTGCTACTGGCCTGTAGTCATTAGGTGAAAAGATGCCTGCCTTCTTTGGAAAAGAAACAATGCAGAATGTTTTCCACAACAGCAGCACTTTCTGGAGCCAGGCTTAATGGGTGACATAGGATACCACAATGCTGGTCAGCACAGGCCTTAAGAACTTAAGGACTGACTCCATCTGGTCCTGTGTCTTTTACTGTGTATAGCTTCTACAGTTGTCTCCTTACTTGATCTTTAGTTATGGACAGCCCATACTGACAGTCAGAGGTGAACTTGTCACTGGCCATTCCAGATGAAGTAGTCAAAGTTGTTGATGTAGGAGGAATGGTGAGGGGGAACTGGTCATTGGAAGAAGACGGCAGTGGGAGGAAAAATCTGGTAATTTTTTTTTCAGCAATTGCTGTGTGTCCTTCAGAGCCTCTTTGTCACTGGATTTGAAAGCTCTCTTTTTCTCATTCAGAAGGCTTTTAGCTCCTTAGTAATACAGGGCCTGTTGTTTGGAAAGCAACACACCATCTTTGAGGGTACCACAATGTTGACACAAAGGTTAAAATAGTCTGTGATGCAGTGTCAGAGTCCATCAATATCAGCCCTTGCACATCATTTCCCAGTCTGTCATTTGGAATCAGTCAATTAGAGCTATTTCAGCCTTCAGGCTCCATTTTCTCAGTATCCTGGTGATTACAGGTTGCTGTCTAAGAACAAGTTTGTAGCTGGGAATAAGATGAATCAGGTTGTGGTCAGATTTTCTCAAAGGTGGCAAAAGTTTACACTTAAAGTAATCTTTAACATTTGAATTGAGATGGTTCAGCTTGCTATTTCCCAAAGCAGAACATGATACATGATGGAGAACATGACAGACGTTTATCATTGTTCCTTCTAAAATCACATGGTTGAAGTCACCACATATTTTAATTGCAGGATCAGAATAAGTCATCATTAAAATGTTGGTGACAGAGTGAATCATTTCCATTGCTGAGTCCCCATTTGTGGAGGGAGGAATATAAACATTGATAAGGATGATGTTATTTATGTTCCTGGACAAATAATGTGGGCAAATTCTTACAGCCAGAATATCAATGTCTGAATTACAAACTGTTGTTTAAAGTTGAATATGTTCCCTTTACACTATTCCTCACTCATATAGATGTCCAGTCCTCCTCCTATCTTTTTTCAACTATCAGTTCCAATAAGCATTTATTTTCACAAATACCTCTACAGGTGATGCACAAATACCACACAAGCACAATTCCTCTAATTTTCTCTGTCTTTTCCCCCGTCTTCTTCTCCTGTCAAGTTTCGTCCACATCCACCCTACTCTGGCTCACCTGGATGAGGTCAAGTGTCTTCTTTTATGCCAGACCTTGGAGCACTTTTAGTGCGACCCTACTACAGGTAGGAGTTACTTCCGGGTCAGGCAGAGGTTCCTTCAAGTAGGGATAATTCTTCCAAGCAGCTCCCCCACTGGGGACACCCAAGAAACACAGCAGGACTGCACTACTACTCTACTAAAATTTCCGGCCTGCCCCACGGGTATCCATGCAGGCACCGTAGTCCAGGAGGATTGACACCTATCATGTCGCAGAAGGAAATAGACGGTAAAATTGTTCTTCAACTGTTCTTCCATTAAGCTGGCCTCCTGGCCAGTTAAGTAACCTTCAACCATCCCAGCAGGAACACCAGCCTATGCCTGGTAGACCATCACACTGTTTACATGACAATAATTAATCATATAAAACTATAAGCTCATATTGCACATTGCTATACATTGTTTTATTTATAAAAATGTAGTATAATACATTGCCTTTTTAATGCATTGCCTCTGAGAAATACATTGATACTATGCTTACTTCTATAAAGTTCAAGCAACAGAGTACAGGTGTTTAATTTGATTTTCATCTTGATCAAAATTAAGACACTCAAATTACAAATAATATTAATGCCATAAAAATGCTTAATGCATGGAGAGTTTGTTAAAAGTACTCTATGTTTTTTAAAGTATAGATTTTAGTATAAGCAAAAGGCATTAAAAAGGTTTGTTACAATGAGTTACTGTGTGAACTTTCCTTTGAATATTTGGATTTTATGATATGTTTTAAAAAAGTTTAAATATTTCCACTTGTGCGACATAGATTTAATTCACCATACAATTTTTAAACCTTACTCCAGGTATAAGGGGAGATCATACTAAATGTATTAAGTGCCACCCTGAGTGGCCTTCAAACACATCTCGAATAGGCTTTTAGTCATAGATACTGTACAGTATGAATTACTTGCTTTAAAGTACTGTTGTTTAATTTAGCAAAAAAATTAACCTGTTTAACCTGAATACAAAATTTACATAATATAACTTTGAAGTCATGCTCTGACATACTTAGAATAAGCATTTTACCATTAAATAAGGGCTATTTGCTCATAAGTGTGTCCTCCGAGTCATTCTAGTTCCCATTACCAAAATGTTTAGCTGTACAGCAGATTTCAAAACTCATTTAGTGGCTCCTATACTGCACTCGAGGGAGAATTACACAAGAAATATTCATCTTTACTGCAGTTTTATAAAAAAAGGCCAAAAAAGTGATTACCTAATACAATTTGAAGGCAGATGCATGGTAGGGAAAATTAATATTTGTTAAAGTTTTTGTTGCATCTGGAAGTTAAATCAGACAAAATTATATACAAACTATACAAATTATGATACAGTAATAATGAATAACACATTGATAATAAAATAAAGCAACTTTTTATACATAAAAAAACAAGTATACATTTGACTCTTGCCTCTCCGTACCATTTTTGCTACCTGCTTTCCTGCTTTCCTGCTATTGATTTAATATTTTTAGTTTTTCCTATAAGTACTTCTCACATTTCAAGAATAGAGTAGCCATCTTCACCTTTCCATGATTTTATTAAGTAAAAATAAAAACAAAATATTAACTTTGACAAGACTAAGTGTTACGCTGTTGAAGAACTAAGATCTGCAGTATTTCTATATGAGTTTTGCCAGTGAGCAGCATGGTGGAACTGTGGTCAGCACAATAGCATATGTTTTGGGTTCAAATTCCAAGCTAAATACTGAAGGCAAAATGCTATGATAAGACAGAACTCCCCACAACCTTTAAATAGGTTAAGCTAGTAGGAGAGTAAATATCAACAATTTTCAAATTTAGGGATCAACTATGACTGAAATGTGTCCAGATACATAGATGTAAAAATCAAATTGTTTAAGTAATGTGTCACCTGTGTATGTTACACCTTGATGATGCATAAAAAGATTTTCACGCACTGCATTTTATGAATGTTCACCTCCAAAAGCCAATTATACTTACTTCCAGGGTAACTTTAGCTGTTGTAATATAGAATCTGTCAGAATTGGTAGCAGTCACCACACAAACTGCCACTGCATAATGAGATGATCTGATATGGAGAGATTCTATTCCTCTTTGAAAAACAGACTTTTGTTGCAAGACTGTCATTCAGTGACAACCAGTTAGATTCAAAATCACCCTCATGAAACCAGGAAGTTCATGAAAACACATGTAAATACTGCCTGTTTGAATTAGAACTCTGCCTTCCTTATATTTCTGATGTAGGCAGATTTCTTAATCCTTTGTTAAAAATATAAAATAATATCAAATCATATGAAATGCGCATGATATCTGTCCTTAATGATTTCAAAGGCTAAATGTATGTCTTTATGCTTAAAGGTGAATGATTGTCCAGCAACAACAACTCTGAAGTTGTTCTAGGAACAAAACAAAGCTGATTATATCAGATCCCTCTTGCATAATAACAATTGTATTACACCACCCCTGTGATCACCTTATGTGGGCATTGGTTTGCCCAATATATCACATTATTACATGCTGAATAAGTAACTACCCAATGCCTTATTATGCTTTTCATCATATCACACCACATTTTTTCATATTTGTAAATATAAAAAACAAAAAAAAAACTGTTTGATGGGTTTGGGCATGTGGTAAATGTAACCTGTAAAGCCCAGCACCCCAATCAGTTTTAGTTTCTGTCATTTTTTTCAGTGCTATTAGAATTCCACAAGCTTCCAATCAATTTACATTACATTTAAGTTAATTCTGAAAATAGAGTGATCTTTGAACAAGAGTTAGTGTAAACGAATGGTCAAAAATGGTTTTAGCTTAATTATAGATTTTTTCGCTACTCAAACAGGTATTAAAAGAGGCAGTGGAAAAGCAATATTTCCAGTAACTATGCCAAGTCATATTTAGTCCATATCTGGCTACATAGTGCAAGTATGACTTGAGTATTAATTACAAAAAGAAGTACTAAAATGGTCTTAAGACACCACTTCAAAAGGAGTTAAATATAAGTGGTTAACATTTGTTGATTAAAAAAAACACAAACACAAACATTCCCTTAAACACAAAATCAATTATCTCTTTTGCTGCATGGGGTGGTGAAGTTGCTGAAATGTAAAAGTGTGCTTCTTAACTTTAATACACTCCACTTTTCATAAAATTTCAACACAAGATCAAAACCTGTCTACTTTTAATTTCAATGTATCAAATTCCTATTATACTCACCACACGCCGTCCATACCTTGAATCTAAAGACCATGCACCAAGTGGAAAAAACAAATGAAGCTGTTCATTGAGCACAGAAGCGTATGACAATAAATAACAAATTTCAATATAAAATGTTACATTGCATCAACCAAGCTCACAACTGGTCTTCTGGTTCTCTGAAGAGACAGCATAGACTTAGATCCACAGCACAGTGGATAATTTCCAGATTTGTATGGTATACAACAGAAAGTTCATTGACATGGTATAATAATACAAGTACTTTTGATAGAAAATCCATGTAGATAGATGCATGTTATATCTGTTTTCGAGATTTCTAAAGAATTCTAATTACATCAACCACAATTAATTTTCACAACTATTTTCTTGGCAGACCGAACTATAGCAAAGTTCAGAGCATCTGGTTCAACGACAATTTGTAGCCCCAAGCAATCCATGTTGTGGATACTTAGAGCACTACAATGATCTGGGTGCCATAGTCAACAAGGACACGATCAAATATAATACTTGTTGCACTGTATATTGTACAGTGCCACAGAGTATATAATTTTGTTGTAAAAACAAGTTAATTTATACTTTACCTTTTTTTCCAATGAACACTATAAAAAAGATATGGCATATTTAGAGCCTTTTTCAATGAGCTATATTAAAATTCCTCAGGTGAAAAACAAAAAGACAAAATGCACAATCAATTGACAAGCAGTAATTTCACAGGTGTACAGAGTAGTTTTGTTAGCAGCAGGAAATAATGTGAAAGACTTCTAACATGAACTACACCACTTTATCCACATCTTAAAATTGCTGTAATAAACTATTACCATCGTTAAGATTACTCACTCTCCAGCACCTTGAATTGAAAATCATCTACTTTTGAATGTTTCTGTTCCAACCCAGTCTAGTAAAGTGGAGTCTTTTGTGCTTAGAAACTGCCCTATTCTCATTGAAGGGTTAACAGTAAGTGCTTAAGAGTAAGTGATAATTTTGAGGAGGGATAAACTCAAGTCAACATGACAGTTATCACAAAGGAAACTTTTTCTTTATCAAAGTAAACCCACCTGCGGTGGGCTGGCACCCTGCCCGGGGTTTGTTTCCTGCCTTGCGCCCTGTGTTGGCTGGGATTGGCTCCAGCAGACCCCCGTGACCCTGTAGTTAGGATATAGCAGGTTGGATAATGGATGGATGAAGTAAACCCACAGAACCCCACACCATATCTCTCCAACAAGTCAAAATCTAGTTTTTAACATTCTAAAAGTAATTTAAAAAATTCAGCAGCAATTCAGTAACAAAGAAGTCTGTCTATCTTTTTACCAAATCCAAATCATTGACCAAAAATAGTCTTAAGGCAGAAAAAGTTTAATTGTACCAAAAAATAAGGTGTAATTTCACAGGTGTAAAATGTTTTTCTAATCTCAAATACTTAGGAAATGCATGCACTGATCTTTAGACAGTTGCTTCTGTGACATCACACGATGCGCTGCTGCAAAGCATTCAGGGCAAGGTTGCTATGGCAACCATCAAAATAAATGCACCAAAAAAAGTGACGCCCATAATAACACAGTACAAAAAAGGCGCTGACATTGTTTTTTGTTATGTTTTAGCTTAATTTTGATTGATTGGTCTCTTTTAACATACATTAAACTAACAAAAGATTTTTTTTCATGTCTGTTAATGATACTGTACAATTACAGTAGGTTTTGGTCTAAGAAACTAGATTAGCCAACTGCCCTTAGGTGTTGTAATAAGGTTGAGCTACAGCACCTGAGGGCTTTGTCATTCATTCCTGTTCAATCCTATGTATCTCTGCTTCTTTTTGCATCAAGTCTTTCATGGTTTTTGACCATTTTTTATATGCTTTTTTTCCTCAATGTTTGGCTTCACTATTTGAATTCTGAATTTTGGACTATTTATATTATTTGGACTAGCTATATTATTTCAAGTTTGATGTAATTTTTGACTTTGTAGTTCGTACTGTTTTGAATTTTTGCACCTTTTTGAATTAGGGTCTTTTTCAAAATCATTACATAAATTAGTTTATTTTTTAAAAACTTAATCCTTTACACTACTTCCTTTTTAATTATTTTTGCTTTAAAATTACTTCTGTCATTTTTCCTAGCTTATTTTCCTTAAACAAACTTCTTTAATTGAGTTTCTTGGTGTGCACAGAGTGTTTCATGATGGTTATTTCTTCTTTTTTTGTGACAACTGTAACAATGAATTTGAGTTCAACACTCCATACATGTAAATGTCTACTTGGCTGTGTCCTGTAAGAGACTGTAACTCCATATAATTAGTGCTTGTTGCTGCCTTCCAACTGTTCCTTAGGATAAGAGGAGGAAAATAAATGTTTGAGAAAATTAAGGAGGACTTTGACAATCATATAGTGATGGCAGCCAACTTTTCCATAAGAGTTTAAACTGTCCACTTTACTTATGTAATTGAATCTCAGAAATTTTAGAGCTGTTTCTGAAGGCATAGCTACAAACAGTAAAAAGAATGGTCAATCATCATATCAAAGAGAATGATCCATATTTAAATTCAGAAGCAAAACCAGACTTTTCCTAACTAAGACTCAAAACAGAGATTAATTTAGTCTTTCCTTTATATTCCCAAGTTTGTAATGTGTTTAATGCTCATGTAATGGGTCACAATGTACATTCATTGCACACCTAGTAACCATGCAGCATCATAGGCACCAGACACATGGAAACTGCAAGCTCAAAATGGCAACACACATGAAAAAGTAATTGTACACAATGGTGACATTATCTCATCAAAAGAACAGCAACAACAATAAACTATAAAATCAAACTGAAATGTTATTTGAACACTCATACCACACACATGCCAAAATCAGTCTTAAGTGTAGAGTCTAGTCTAAATATCAAAGAGACAGATCACTTCTTAAAAAGAAATTACAGCTCCTTACCTGCATTTTCCTTATCACTATCAGCAGTATCTAATGACTGTAAGTGAAGGCATTTTGTTAACTAACAGACAAAAATTCAAATGACTTAAAATAGCACATTAACAATAGGCTGAACACTTACCAGAAACCTAGAGCAGAATACCTCCATTTATTCTACATTGCTTCAGTTGCTCAGGAAACTACAGCATAGAGTATGTAAACTATAAAGTACACTATATCATAACCTTAATGTTATGGTGCCATAATTCATAAAATGAGGGCATGCACCTCCTATCACCATAAAAGTAAAGTAAAATAGTATTCATCTTTGCATTCCTTTTTATCTGTATTCAACTATAGGTATAAAGTAGCAGCAATGTACCATCAAATCACTCATGCATAATCATTTTATATTTTTTATTTTTTACAACTTGAATGTGTAGGAAGATTGCTTTCCACTTGGGAGTGGTATTCTATCTGCCAGGGTATTCTTAGAAAATGTAATACACTGCACATACTGTACAAGACTATCCATCCCTGGTATGAAACATCTGCATTTTGATTTAATGTTTAAAATGACACATTTTGAAACAATCCTTCACAAAAATGCAACACTGCTAAATAAGCCTTTACCAGCTTAAACACTTTGTTGCATATTTGCTCTGTAATTTTAATTTAAAAGCTGTATTTATTAATTTCAGATATGTATTTTTAACTTGATGAATTATTCATGACTTCGTAGAGGAACAATGTATCCTATTCACAGGTAGGTTTTAATTGCTTGTTAAAATGCTTAACTATTGTACATGGTGCAACAATTCATTTCTAAAATGTTTTACACTAGCAAACAGCAGATATTTGCAGAAAAGTATATTTCTCACATAGAAATGGCTGTTCTCCCATTATAAAAGTAATTTAAAATCGTTTAATTACACTTAATGAAACACAGCAGCAATTTGTTAATATAAAAGATGACCCAAAACCTTATCATAAGCTACACTGTAGTACACAGTGTTGTTTATAAAGCAGTACAACCCTGCCAGCAACAGGGAAGAAAGAAGAGCAAAGGCAAGACTTGAGAGGACAGAAAGGAGGGAAGGCACATCTGGGACTCCCTAACTTCCTGAACACCTCTAGTAATTTCAGCAAAGGATTTCATGTCTTAGAATAACTAATCTAAGCCTTGTATATTAGTGAACAGTAATCTGTATAATTCTATTCACAAAAAAACAATTGTAAAATACAAAACAAACAATACATTTAGTGATACAGTTGATTAATATCAATTTATAACATGGCATAACATTCAGAAGCATATGGCAACTAAGTTCACAGATATGAAAGCTGGAGCATTTGACATTTTTATTTACTTCATCCAAGAGTCTGTTATTACATTTCTGATTATTAAGAATAGAATCCCTGAAGCCTATGAAAAAACACATAATCCCAGCCCACCTTAAATTCTTTTGCACCTCTCCATTAGCGTCTTTTGTTTTGTAAATGTGTCGATCAGCACAAGTAGCAAGGAGCCTGCAGTCCCATCCCCACCTTGATGGAGCTCAACTTTGGGAAAAAGTTCTCTTAGCTCAAGCCAAGGCTCCTTATCTATGTTTGAGCTGCATGGAGTTGTAGAGGGTAAATAATACAGTTTTGGATTAAGCTAGCCTATAACCTACATAAACAGAAAGGGATAGGTTGTATATGACAAAATTCTATGTGCCTGTAATATGCTCTTTGCATATGCTGCAGTTAAAATGTAGGCTAACAAAGTTATATTGTTTGTATTATAATAATATGTTTATAAATTAATCTCTGTAAAAATTTTAGCAGTTTCCAGTTTGACGACCCTCTAATGCACCCTCCAGTCACTGAACTAAGATTCAATGTACTGCATGACATGTATCTGCAGTTCATTCCTCTGTTCAGTACACAGACTGATTCTTTCTGTAAACCAGTTCAAAGTACTGTACTGGAGTGAGTGAGAGTATCTTGTCAGCAGTTTGTGAATGAACTTGCAGTAGTACCTCAGATCAGTAGGGGCATACTGGTTTATTCAGTCAGTGAGTGTGGTGACAGTGTCAAAGTCATTCAGTCTGAGTGAACAGATCAATTAGAGGTGCTTGGTGTCATCTAGCAAGTCAGTCATTGGCTAGCTGTAATGACCGTTTTGCTGAAACAGTTTACTGATAGGCTATCACCTTAAGACAGCATTTAAGTTAAGTTATCTCTGGACTGTCATGGAATGCTATATAAAACGTAGCACACAATGCACATGCCTCAAAAAGATTTGATCTTTAATGTCATTGTATCAGTACGTTCATTCAGAGAACAAGACAAAGTACAAAAGAACTTGTTCATTCGCTCATTGCACATCAGTACAGGAAAAAGGCAGAGATAGAATAGTGAGAGACAGAGAAGAAAACAGTGCTAGCAAGAGCTGTGAGCAAGGTCAGAGGTGCTTGAAGTTTTCTTGTTATTATGGTGTGCCCTGACCATAACATCTGGCTGACGTGAGGGAAACCATGGTGGGGACTGTATTGCATTAGTAAAGTAAGGTGCTCCATCATCCACCAAAAGCTTACCAGGTATCCTATGTGGTTCCTTAGACAGTTGCTATAATACAAAATATACAAGTTCAGGCAACTGCTTTCAAGGTAAAATTGGTAAACTAATTCCTAGCTGAAGTGGCACAGAACATTTCTCCATTTTAAGATGGAGGAGTTTGCAGGAAATTCTGAAATTTTAAAACTTCATACAGCACAGTCTGTTAGAGATATATAATTAAAATTGAACAAATTTCTTTAAAGAAGAAATGTACCACATTTCAACAAAATTAGTTCCACGGGTAGAATGAGTTGTTTCATATGGACAGATGGACTTGAAGAGATTAAACACTTACATTGCACCTTACGTTATAGTAAGGTATTAAAGGTATGGATAGTAAAAAAAAAAAAACATTGCTTTGCTGATTTATTTTATGGTTTGTCCCTTAAACCTTTGCAATAGTTCTGTACAACATAACCAAATCAAAAACACTTTTGATTATTAGGGCCTTGCACTGAAGTACTCATTTAGGGGAAAGGATTTTGATAAAATGTAATGTTTATTATCATTGGGAGGTCATTTTGACTTTAAGTCCCATCTCATTTACTGCCATTTGTTTTCCTTCTTAATTTTACCATTTTCTGTATTTTTGCTCGGATTTAATATCTATAGATTCTTCTCTTTCTTCAACTTTTTAAATGTAACCTTTTTGTTTTTAAGGTTATGTAATTAATACATCAAAAATCATTATAAATTCCAGCCTTGTTTGACCATGTGTAACTTATTTTAAAAGCTTTAACCTGGGTTTTACCCAATCATTTCTTCAGGCTTTGAATCAGTACATTGGCATGGATTGGAGGTAATGGCATCACCACTGATAGTCTATAGTATCAAACCACTGAATTATTCTGCCATTAATCATTGATGATACCCTGCATTTAAGAGTAGTCAGTCTCAGTCCTGGAGAGCTACAAGTTCATGTTAGGACGGGTTTATACTTCACACGATACGTGTGCCCGTAGACGCTACTGCTACACATTGCCTGAAACATCCATTAAATTACCAGGACACCTTGCCACAATATCACTGAAAAGGATGGATGTTTAATGATTACATCCACCAATACAGGGACGTACCCATTCCAGCAAGCATCGGATGCAAGGCAGAAACGATTCCTGGATGGGGCATCAGCTCATTTCAAGGTGAATACAAACACACACATACACTAGCGTTATTTTAGCATCACTACATCCCCAAACCTGCATGTTTTTCGAAGGAAACCAATGCACACTATGGAAACCCAACAGGAAAACATGTAAAATCCAGGCAGGGAACATCAGGGATGTGACTCCCTGTGAGGCAGCAGAGCTACCACTCCACTACCATGCCACATGTGTAATTATTAAACAATTTCATTGTTTAAATGAAGTTAACAATTTATCTGTTAAATGTAATATACATACTTTGATACATTTCATCATGAAAGTGATATCTATACTAATAAAAGGCAAAGCCCTCACTGACTCA
>JANRMT010062808.1:32581141-32603652 GCA_026402145.1 Polypterus bichir lapradei | reverse complement strand
TATATATATATATATATATATATATATACACATATTTACACATTCTCTTAAAGGAATACTCCACCTGAAATGATACATTTTTATATGTTACTTATTCCATGTATGTTGCAGTGATGGCCGAGAAAACAGTTTAATCTTATGTTTTCATGCAGAACAGATAAAAATATTTATGATATAATAACCCAATGGTGAGTGATGTTGTACAATGGCAAACTATGTGAAAAACATCCATGGAAAAAGAAAAAAAAATATTATTCGTAACGCATAATGCATACATCCATTATTCAGTCATAAGCTCGAAACATGCAAAACACATGCAAATTTGGCTAAAATATTAAATGGTTGCTGCCATAAAAATCAGAGTACATCATAAACAGGAAACACATTGCCATAATACTGTGTTTTTGAACTGAAGATTTTTCTCCATCTCTACAACTACATGGGATAAATAACATAAAAAAATCATTTTTACATTTAATATTCCTTTAATGTAAGAAGACCAAGGTGGAAAACAACCCTAAAAAAGGTGCCAGTCCTCCACAGGTGTCTAGCAAGAATCACATATCAATAATAATATAATGGAGCTTCACATGGATGTCTTAAATATTGCATAAACTATTTAGTGGCAGAAATAACGGTGACTATTTTTTGTGGTGCACAATGAAGGACTGGGGCACATCCAGCCTAGCACTGGGCAACTATTCCACTAGAGAGGCTGTGGAAAGTGGAAGCTGTAGAACATAGTGTAGTTGCCCTTCTAGGATTTCCCATTCTTGTACTTTTAGAGATAAAGAAGGTTTCTGACATTAGATTGATATTCCTAGGTGACCTCAAGTAGGTACTTCGGGGCCCCTTCCCATTGGTGATACAATGGGTGAAACAATGTTGTTGACATACTATTAAACTACTCAAAGGGTGCAGCAGTTGTGACCAGCTATAGCAGGCAATGGCACCACACGTTATCAGCTGCTACTCTGTTAGTATGACATTAAAGAATATTGTCCTAAATCACCTCCATATGTTAATCCATTGGTAATTATGACCAAGAAGGAAGCTGAACCCATTATATCCAATGTTAGTCCTCAGTTGTCTTGGTTGCTAGAGACCACAAAGCATGCACAGAAAGCACTTTATCACCATTGATTGTGGAAAGCAGTGACATAGACAATGTACGATACCCTGGTCCTTCTGTAGTGTTTTTTTCTCTGAATATGCCAAATTTTGACTGAAACACATGCCTTCCTGACAAATATTGCACAATCTAACCCTGTCCATTTATTGATTTTTGTATGACATGGCTCACTAGTGTCAGTTACTCTTTTAACTTTAATTGATTAATATAGAAATGTGGATCAATGCCTGTGGATATGTGTCAGACAATACGAATGCAAAGCGAAAATGCGTGCAAATGGACAAGAATGTGCAATATTCACACAGAGGATATCACAGAGAACAGCAACCAGATACTTAGAATTCAGAGGAAGTGGTCTTAATTGTTGGGGCAGTATGCCACCCTGGATTGATCTATTTTTTTTTTTTTTACTTTTGCAAATTAAGTCTATACCTACATGAAGTCTTAATTCATAAAGTATATTTCTTTGTAGAAACTATTATTATTCACAGGCCTAATATCTTCAGCACTCACAAGAAACATGAAGAATGAATAATTATGTACCTATATGGGTATGCTAACGGTGGATTTATTTTTTAAACTTATACATTAGCCTGTTGAAGGTTTTGATTAGCTTTGCTTGCCCTATAAAAAAAACATTAAACTCACAGTTGTTGACATTTTATTCGACTCCAGTCGAGCTGATTTAGGCTGGCAGTGAACTTGAGCTCCTTGAAGTAGCTCTCTTCCATGTCAGTAAACTTGGTATATTTGATTACACATTTAATTAACTTGTCAGTCTCATCTTTTTTTCAGAAGCATGCTTAAAATGAATTTCTGTATGGTATTAATAGAGGGTCATGTTTTTAATTCAATGTTTTAGTTTTTTAAACTCTTTAAAAAGTGCATGCTTTAAAATTGGCTATTATAACAAATTAATTTATAAATTAATATACAGTACATCATTTTATTTAGTACACCCTCTTATTTAGTTTTGGGTTTGGAGGGAGGTAAAGACTGTCCTAGCAGCTGACTCTATAGAAGCCTCCAGTACATCTCAAGGCAAACTCTATTACGCTTCCACACTGTTAATAAGATTGTATAATTAACCTAATGCACTTGTTTTTTAGTACAGGTGAAAAACTGTTGTACCCAGAGAAAAATGCTTGTAGACCCTGTTTGTTTATTTGGTGTGACTGAATGTAGAAGTGCAAATATGAATGATTCTGAATGGGTTACCATCCAAGACTGGCTCCTGCACTATAGTCGAGGCTACATATGGTGGGGTACTGGAATAAGAGAGTTGAGAAAATCCACTTTCCAACCTAAACAAATACCGAAATCTATGAGGTGCCGCGGAAGCTACTTTAACAATGTTCCAAGTAAGTGTACAGTATAATAAAAGAGTTTTAATTTCTATTATGTAAATTGTTATAAGCAGCATATATATCATACAATAACAACAACACCAATCATTTAAGTAACAATCTTCATGGTAAGTTCCACAGGCTAAAGGTGATGTTCTATTAATATAGCTAGACACACTCTTTTTTTTCCCTGCTCCATTAGAACCTCTAGCTCTTAAGTTGAACCATTGCCAGTAACAACACATGGACTGAATTATGCAGCACAATATAAAGGACAGAAATAAGATTGAGGCATCACAGAAGAATTTAAAAGGATTATATGGGTGATTTCCTGCTGCAATCTACTAGAGACAGAGTGAAGGCTAAAGGGATAAAATAACAAATAAAACCCTTTTAAAGTAACAAGACAAAAATGCTAATTCCCTTCATGTAATCATCCTCTTTCCCTAAATAGCAGAAACACACAAAGTTTGATGAAAAATAAAAATCTGATTTATTTTAAGGATTATACTCTTTACTAAGGATCTCTTTACTCTATTCAACCTTGACTATCCCATTGTGGAACTTTAGTGCACTATTTATTGAGCATTCTAGAAGACATTGGACATACAGGTTGGTTCAACAATCTGAGAGTAATGGAAGATGTTTAGAAAGAGCCACAATAATCAGTTGTGAAGGAAATCCAGGCAGTACTGTGCCCAGCTGGAAAAATAGATGTTATGTCAAAAAGGCAGACGACAGTAATAGTAACTTTGAGAACTTTTTGAATGCAGAATCAGGTCAAAATCTGAAGATAACAAATGTGCATGAAAGCCAAAAAAAGAAGAGCAACACACTAAGTCAAGGACGAAGGAAAAGGTTGATACACAAAAAACAAAGCGCAAAGATTTTTTAGAAAGTGATTAATGTTTTATTTTTTTTTTGCAGATAGTGAAAGCTTGCCCCTGAAGACCTTTTATATCCATTGAGTCACAATACCCAGATCATGACCCATGAAGGCATACCTATAACAACAATGACATGTCCCAAAAACAGCACTCAGCAGCACAACAAATATGTGCAATTGCCCATAAAAGAACAATGCCTAACAACAGGCAAGCCCAAAAGAACTAAAAATATAACACAGCAAAGAGAAGAAGGCTAAAAGGTGTTTCAGTGGCAAAAGAAGATAAGAGTTGATCAAAAAGCAAGTGTATGTAACCAAGAAGGCCCAAAAGTGATTCTAGTTTCCAAACTTCGATATACATCTTTAAATTTCCCAAAGTATACAAAAAAGCACATAATTCCCTTTTAAGACAATGGAATCTTAATATCTCTAGCTTGATAAGACAAGTCCCACATAAAATCTTTATAAATAAAGGAATGTATATGGATTTACCAATCAAAAAAACTACAAAAAATTCAAAAAAGAAGGCAAAAAGGATTTACTTAAAAAGGCATCTCAGAGCAAACAAGTCCCAAAAGTACACTAATTATCAAAAGTCAAACCCATGAAGAAAAGCAATGAACTCCAAAAGCCAAAAATCAAAATAATGACATGAACCCTTCAAATGACAATGAACTACTGAAGAATCCACCCCCCCCATTCTCCCAATACAGTATATAAGTTGAGGGTAGTCCTTCAGCCATGAAATCAGGGCAGCACCGCCTCTTGAGGCTCCACACATGAAATACAAGAAACACCGGAAAATATGATACACAGACAATAAATAATAAAAAAAAAATTATATAATTAACAAAATCACATAAAAATAATATATCAGAATTAATGGAAATGACAAAAATATGAAAATAAACAGTCGAGGCCCGAACTAACTGTTAGCCAACAGGGCGCTGGCGGAAATTAGGTTACTGTTGGCCAAACAAGGAGAAGAACGGATGGGAGACGTGTCCAGAGGCAGGAGGATAGGAGGAAGGTAAAGAGAGAGGAAGTGATAGTGGGAACTTTGAATGCTGGCAGTATGACTAGTAAGGTGAGAGAGTTAGCTAATGTGATGGAGACAAGGAAGGTTGATATATTATGCGTGTAAGAGTAAATGGAAGGGGAGTGAGGCCAGGTGGATCGGGGATGGGTTCAAATTGTCCTATCATGATGTGGATGGGAGGAAAAATGGGATAGGTGTTATCGTGAAGGAACAGCATGTCAAGAGTGTTTTGGAGGTGAAAAGGGTGTCAGACAGAGATTATGAAGCTGGAAACTGAAGGTGTGATGATGAATGTTGTTAGTGCATATGCACCGCAAGTTGGGTGTGCGATAGATGAGAAAGAAGATTTCTGGAGTGAACTGGATGAAGTAGTGGAGTGTGTACCCAAGGGAGAGAGAGTGGTGATTGGAGTATATTTCAATGGACATATTGGCGAAGGGAACAGAGGAGATGAGGAAGTGATGGGTAGGTATGGTGTCAAGGAGAGGAATGCAGAAGGTCAGATGATAGTGGATTTTACAAAAAGGATGGGAATGGCTGTTGTGAATACATACAAGAGTGGAGGAAGATGCACACAGGTAGACTGTACCCTATGTAGGAGAGTCAGTCTAAAGGATACTGTAGACTGCAAAGTGGTGGCAGGTGAAAGCATAGTTAGGAAGCATAGGATGATGGTCTGTAGAATGACATTGGAGATCAAAAAGAAGAGGTGAGTGAGGGCAGAGCCAAGGATCAAGTGGTAGAAGTTGAAAAATAAAGACTGCAAGGTTGACTTCAGGGAGGAGGTAAGACAAGCACTGGCTGGCAGTGAAGAGTTACTAGACAGTTGGGAAACTACAGCAGAACTAGTAAGGGTGACAGCAAGAAGTGTTCTTGGCATGACATCTGGACAGAGGAAGGAGGAAAAGGAAACCTAGTGGTGGAATGGGAAACTACAGGAGAGTATAAAGAGAAAGAGTTTGGCAAAAAAATGTGATAGTGAATGTAATAGATAGATGCAGAAAGTAGGTAGGAGAACAAGAAGATACGGTGTAAAGTGAAGAGAGAGGTGGTAGAGGCTAAAAAAGAGCATATGATGAGCTGTATGAGAGGTTGAACAATAAGGACAGATAAAAGGACCTGTATTGATTGGCTAGACAGAGGGACTGAGCTGGGAAAGATGTGCAGCTGGTTAAGTTGATAAAGGATAAAGATGGAAATAAGCAAGGACAGTATGTTGAACAGATGGAAAGAGTACTTTGAGAGGTTGATGAATGAAGAAAATGAAAGAGAGAGAAGGTTGTGTAGATAGTGAATCAAGAAGTACAATGGATTAGCAAGGAGAAAGTAAGGACAGCAATGAAAAGGATGAATGATGGAAAGGCCGTTGGTCCAGATGACATACTTGTGGAAGTATGGGGATGTTTAGGAGAGATGGACATGGAGTTTTTAACTAGATTGTTTAATTCAATCTCGGAAAGTAATAGGATGCCAGAGGAGTAGAGAACAAATGTACTGGTACTGATTTTTAAGAATGAAGTGGAAGTGCAGAGCTGTGGTAACTACAGAGGGATAAAATTGATCAGCCACAGTATGAAGTTTTGGGAAAGAGTAGTGCAAGCTAGGTTAAGAAGAAAGGTGTTGATTAGTGAGCAGCAGTATGGTTTCATGCCAGGAAAGAACACCACAAATGTGATGTTTGTTCTGTGGATGCTGATGAAGTATAAAGAAGGCGAGAACAAGTTGCATTGCATCTTTGCGGACCTGGAGAAAGCATAAGACAGGGTGCCTAGAGAAGAGTTTGTGGTATTGTATGCGGAAGTCAGGAGTGGCAGAGAAGTATGTAAGAGTTGTACAGGATATGTACGAGGTAACTGTGACATTGATGAGGTCTGCTGTAGTAGTGACAGATGCATTCAAGGTGGAGGTGGGATTACATCAGGGATCGGCCCTGAGCCCTTTCTTATTTGCAATGGTGACAGACAGGTTGACAGACAAGATTAGACAGGAGTCCCTGTGGACTATGATGTTTGCTGATGACATTATCATATGTAGCAGGAGTAGGAAGCAGTCTGAGGAGACCCTGGAGTGGTGGAGATATGTTCCAGGGAGGAGAGGAATGAAAGTCAATAGGAACAAAACAGAATACTATGAGTGTAAATGAGAGGGAAATCATTGGAATTGTGAGGATGAAAGGAGTAATGATGGTGAAAGTGGGTGAGTTTAAATACTTGGGATCAACAATACAGAGTAATGGGGAGTGTGGAAGAGAGGTGAAGAAGACAGTGCAGGTAGGGTGGAAGGTGGAGAAGTGTGTCAGGAGTGATTTGTGACAGACGGGTATCAGCAAGATTGAAAGGGAAGGTCTACAGGACAGTAGTGAGACCAGCTATGTTATATGGGTTGGAAATGGTGGGACTGACAAAAAAACAGAAAAACAGAGCAGGAGGTGACGGAGTTAAAGATGTTAAGATTTGCACTGGGTGTGATGAGGATGGACAGGACTAGAAATGAGTATATTGGAAGGTCAGCTCAGGTTGGATGGTTTGGAGACAAAGTCAGAGAGGCGAGATTGCATTGGCTTGGATATGTGCATTGGAGAAATGCTAGATATATTGGAAAAAGGATGCTTATGATGGAGCTTCCAGGTAAGAGGAAAAGAGGAAGGCCTAAGAGTAGGTTTAAAGATGTGGTGAGAGAAGACATGCATGGTGGTTGTAACAGAGCAAGATGCAGAGGACAGGAGGATATTGAAAAAGATGATCCGCTGTGGTGGCCCCTAACTGGATCAGCCAAAAGAAGAAGAAGAATGTAGCTAAAAAGTAGCCCAAACAGTTTTCATAGACAGCAGATTCTAAGTGAAATTATATTCACATGGATTTGATTGATGTCCTATTGTTACTTGATGGTGGAGGATCTATGTCTAGTTGGGGCACCCGATGAAGAGTTAAAATTTCTGTTGTCTCAAATTGCTGGCTGCTTTGGACTATAATCAAGAGTAGTATTAGAGTTTTGCCGATAAATTAAAGTGAATCATAATGTTCAGATAAAGCAGCCATGAGATTTTTTTTGTAATTTAAGGTACTATAAATACTATGTGCACATTTGTTCACTTTGTGCTTAAATAGAAATGGTTACATAATTCCCTTCCAATTACATTTTTTCTAGATACTGTGACTCTTCTTTTCCTTTTACAGTTAACTTACAACAAGCATTGGAAGAAGTGAGCTAGTGTACCACAGGTTCAAATGTTCCTGCTAGTGCACCTTTCCCAGCATTTGACTAGCTTGGAGTAAGGGTGACATATTTTGTACAGTGGGTAAGTGGACTAGCCACTGTTTGTCACATTAGGCAAATTCTGTTTTGCAAATTAACCTAATACACATGCTTTAAAATGTTGGAGAAAAAAGAAAAATAAACACAATTATTGTTTCTCTTTCGACAATTATAAAAGGAATTTGCTTTTAATCTGGAATTAAACTTACACCCTCTAAGAGATAACACCCTGCCACAAATGACCAGGTACAATGTTAGAGCAAGGGGGCCTCAGCATTATAACAACTGTCAGGATAACTGCAATAAGTTATTACCTAAGCTGAAGTACTCCTGGAACATTTATTTGACTGAATTATTACTATTTGAGTATGCTTACAGGCTCTTATTTTATTATTCTGTATTGCTCTTGATGTTACTAAATTTTGTAGGCAAAGGTGTACAGCTTAATATACTGTAAAATATGTGCTCACTATAGATGGAATAACTAAATGTACTCATGATCAGCTATTAACCAAATGTTCACATATTTGTTTGCATTTCCAAAAAGCTTCCATTGCATTTTATAGGCCCTTAAACAAGTTTAGCTCAGTCAGTCGAGTGGGATATCTGTTGGTATTGACAGACAATTAAGATTTTATTTTGTGCCATGTATTTTCTCCTTCACTTGTTTGCCCTCCATCAGTTCTGTAAAAAAAGATTTCATTATAAAGGGTAAAAAAAAATTCTGTTATTGTTATTATCATTATTATTACACAAATTAATTGTAAGACAGACAGCTCAATGAGGAGAGCTTATAAAAACTGCTTTTCTCCTGAGGTTTAAATACTTCATCGTCTCCCAAGGCCAAAAGCCAGAGTTCCTGGCTGTGAGTTCCCATCAAACAAGAACTAATAAATGTTCCTTCCAAGTGCCAGTAACAAGTGCTTGTGTTTGTTTGTCAGTCCTTCTTCCACCACAAATCACATTGTTCTAATACAATGAATCTGCCAATGAAGGTGAATGTTACAGAACACCTAATTTAGCAATACCAAGTTTTATTACATAGTATTAGTTGTTACTGCACTGTGTTTTGAGACTGAAAATAAAATTAAAATTTCACTTAGTTTTAATGGCTCTGTTTCAAGCAAAATATCAAAGATCCCCCTCAGAATTTTGAATGTTGTCCGTATATTAATTTGGAAAAATTTTACACCGGATGTCCTTCCTGAACATAGGGTTACATACAAGAGTGGAGGAAGATGCACAAAGGTAGATTACATCCTATGCAGAAGAGTTGATCTGAAGGAGATTAAAGACTGCAAAGTGCTGGCAGGGGAAAGTGTAGTTAAGCAGCATAGGATTGTGGTCTGTAGGATGACGTTGGAGGTCAAGAAGAGGAAGAGAGTGAGGGCAGAGCCAAGGATCAAATGGTGGAAGTTAAAAATGGAAGACTGCAAGGTTGAGTTTAGGGAGGAGGTGAGACAGGCACTGGGTGGCAGTTAAGAGTTACCAGACAGCTGGGAAACTACAGCAGATATAGTAAGGGTGACAGCAAGAAGGGTGCTTGGCGTGACATCTGAAAAGAGGAAGGAGGAAAAAGAAACCTGGTGGTGGAATGAGGAAATACAAGACAGTATACAGAGGAGGATGATGGCAAAGAAGAAGTGGGACAGTCAGAGAGATGCAGAAAGCAGACAGGAGTACAAAGAGATAAGGCACCAGATGAAGAAAGAGGTGGCAAAGGCTAAAGAAAAGGCGTATGATGAGTAGTATGAGAGGTTGGACACTAAGGAGGGAGAAAAGGACCTGTACCGAATGGCTAGACAGAGGGACCGAGCTGGGAAAGATGTGCAGCAAGTTAGGGTGATAAAGGATAAAGATGGAAATGTACTCACAAGTGAGGAGATTGTGTTGAGCAGATGGAAAGAGTACTTTGAGAGGCTGATGAATAAAGAGAATGAGAGAGAGGAGCTTGGATGATGTGGAGATAGTGAATCAGGAAGTGCAACAAATTAGCAAGGAAGTAAGGACAGCTTTGAAGAGGATGAAAAATGGAAAGGCGTTGGTCCAGATGACATACCTATGGAAGCATGGAGGTGTTTAGGAGAGATGGCAGTGGAGGTTTTAACCAGATTGTTTAATGGAATCTTGGAAAGTGAGAGGATGCCTGAGGAGTGGAGAAGAAGTGTACTGGTGCCGATATTTAAGAATAAGGGGGATGTACAGGACTGCAGTAACTACAGGGGAGTAAAATTGATGAGCCACAGCATGAAGTTATGGGACAGAGTAGTGGAAGCTAGGTTAAGACGTGAGGTGAAGATTAGTGAGCAGCAGTATGGTTTCATGCCAAGAAAGAGCACCACAGATGCAATGTTTGCTCTGATGATGTTGATGGAGAAGGCCAGAAGGAGTTGCATTGCGTCTTTGTGGACCTGGAGAAAGCATATGACAGGGTGCCTCAAGAGGAGCTGTGGTATTGTATGAGGAAGTCGGGAGTGGCAGAGAAGTATGTAACAGTTGTACAGGATATGTACGAGGGAAGTGTGACAGTGGTGAGGTCTGCGGTAGGAGTGACGGATACATTCAAGTTGGAGGTGGGATTACATCAGGGATCGGCTCTGAGCCCTTTCTTATTTGCAATGGTGACGGACAGGTTGACAGACGAGATTAGACAGGAGTCCCCGTGGACTATGATGTTTTCTGATGACATTGTGATCTGTAGCGATAGTAGGGAGCAGGTTGAAGAGACCCTGGAGAGGTGGAGATATGCTCTAGAGAGGAGAGGAATGAAGGTCAGTAGGAACAAGACAGAATACATGTGTATAAATGAGAGGGAGGTCAGTTGAATGGTGAGGATGCAGGGAGTAGAGATGCGAAGGTAGATGAGTTTAAATACTTGGGATCAGCAGTTACAGAGTAATGCGGATTGTGGAAGAGAGGTGAAAATGAGAGTGCAGGCAGGGTGGAATGGGTGGAGAAGAATGTCAGGAGTAATTTGTGACAGATGGGTATCAGCAGGAGTAAAAGGGAAGGTCTACAGGACAGTAGTGAGACCTGCTATGGGTTAGAGACGGTGGCACTGACCAGAAAGCAGGAGACAGAGCTGGAGGTGGCAGAGTTAAAGATGCTAAGATTTGCATTGGGTGTGACGAGTATGGATAGGATTACAAATGAGTACATTAGAGGGTCAGCTCACGTTGGACGGTTGGGAGACAAAGTCAGAGAGGCGAGATTGCGTTGGTTTGGACATGTGCAGACGAGAGATGCTGAGTATATTGGGAGAAGGATGCTAAGGATAGAGCTGCCAGGGAAGAGGAAAAGAGGAAGACCTAAACGAAGGTTTATGGATGTGGTGAGAGAGGACATGTAGGTGATGGGTGTAACAGAACAAGATGCAGAGAACAGAAAGATATGGAAGAAGATGATCCGCTGTGGCAACCCCTAACGGGAGCAGTCGAAAGAACAAGAAGTTCCAAGTTAATAAGAGAGAGATTTATAATTGGGAACAACCATTGTGAATTATCATGAGAAAAAATACCAATTTAAAAGATAGGTGGTGTTCATTTATTCTGTGAGAATTTGGCCCCAGGTCAAATCAATTTTATGACCCTTGCTCTATAATAAGAATTATTATTAGGTATGAAACAAAAAAAACTGTGTGGTGCAGTGTAGCAAGTTCAGTATTATTTTCTTGTTCTTCTATAGCTTGTGTGCTGAAAGATGTAATGAATGCAAAGTTTCTCTGTGACACTTGTCCACTTCGCCATAAGTTGAAATGGACTACCCTATTGTTAAAATAGTTTAAAATGGAGAGCACAACAGTTGCATCAAGAAGACAGAATACAATTTCTTCAACCAGAATTTAAACACAGAATTCTCAAATCCACTTAATCTAACTCTAGGTAGCAGAACATAGGAGCCCATCCCAAAAGGTATATGTGCAATGCAGAAAACAGCTCTGGACATTAAACCAGATCTCTATTTGGCCCAAAAACACACTCACACTGGGAACAATTTAGAATTGTCAATTTACCCTAATCTGCATGTCAGGAAGGAAAACCAGAAATCCCAGTGGAAAACCCATACAGACATGGGTACATTAGATAGCAAACTCCACAATGCTGGGCTCTGGAATTCAAAATAAGGACACTGGTCCATTAGGTGGCAGCAAATTATTAAACACTACTCATGTCTACTAAATGTTCTGTACAAACAATTCCTCTAGTTGAGCTCAAGAACCAGGAAACTAATTCTAAAATAATATTGAGTTCAACAAGACATGCAAATTAGCCTCCAAAAAAGGAACCAACAGCAATAAAAGCACCTGTACCCAGTGTGTCTATGAAATGAGCTGATTACCCAGTAGTGTAGTGAGTAGTGGCCTTCTACTTTTCAAACTACCAAACAGATCACAACTACAGAAAACTTGAAACATTGGCGAGACATGCATGCTTCCCAAGGGAGCACTACTAAGCGCAAAGTGTTATTCTAGTGTCACAGAGCTCAGAAATGAATCAATTTGATTCATTTTAATTTAACTTGTTGTAATTGTATCATACAGTATATTGAGTAACTGTATCAAATTACAAATAAATGAATTATTATAATACATAAATAAACTGCTCAAAAAAATTAAAGGAACACTTTGAAAACACATAAGATCTCAGTGGGAAAAAAATCATGCTGGATATCTATACTGATATGGACTGGGTAATGGGGTAGGAATGAAAGGATGCCACCTCGTTTGATGGAAATGAAAATGATCAACCTACAGAGGGCTGAATTGAAAGACACCCAGAAAATCAAAGTGAAAAAATTATGTGGCAGGCTAGTCCATTTTGACGAAATTTCATTGCAGCAACTTAGTAGTTTGTATGATCCCACGTGCTTGTATGCATGCCTGACAATGTCGATGCATGCTCCAAATGAGACGGATGGTTTCCTGGGGGATCTCCCAGATCTGGACCAGGGCATCACTGAGCTCTTGGAGGTGCAACTTGGTGGTGTCAGATGGACCAAAACATAATGTCCCAGATCAATTCCAATTCCTTAATCCTCCAGTAACTGCCTGTATACTCTCGCCATATGACGCCGGCATTGTCGTGCACCAGGAGGAACCCAGGACCCACTGCACCAGCATAGGGTGTGACAATGGGTCCAACGATTTCTTCCCGATATCTAATGGAAGTCAAGGTGCCGTTGTCTAGCCTGTAGAGGTCTGTGCGTCCCTCCATGGACGTACCTCCCAAGACCATCAATTACCCACCACCAAGCTGGTCAAGCTGAACGATGTTACAGGCAACATAACATTCTCCACAGCTTCTCCACATATGTCACATATGCTCAGGGTGAATCTGCTTTCATCTGTGAAAAGCACATGGTGCCAGTGTTGGACCTGCTAATTCTGGTATTCTATGACAAATGCCAATCGAGCTCCACGGTGCCAGGCAGTGAGCACAGGGCCCACTAGAGGATGTCAGGCACTCAGGCCACTCTCATGAAGTCTGTTTCTGATTGTTTGGTCAGAGACATTCACACCAGTGGCCTGCTGGAGGTCATTTTGTGAGGCTCTGGAAGTGTTCATCCTGTTCCTCCTTGCGCAAAGGAGCAAATACCAGTCCTGCTGATGGGTTAAGAACCTTCTACAGCCCTGTCCAGCTCTCGCAGAGTATCTGTCTGTCTCCTGGTATCTCCTCCATGTCCTTGAGACTGTGCTGGAAGACACAGCAAATGTTCTGGCAATGGCACGTATTGATGTGCCATCCTGGAGAAATTGGAGTACCTGGGCAACCTCTGTAGGGTCCAGGTATCGCCTTATGCTGCCAGTAGTGACACTGACCGCAGCCAATTGCAAAACTAGTGAAAAAACAGTCAGAAAAGATGATGAAGCAAAAATGTCAGTGGCCTCCACCTGTTAAACCATTCCTGTTTTGGGGATCGTCTCATTGTTGCCCCTCTAGTGCACCTGTTATTAATTTCATTAACACCAAAGCAGCTGAAACTGAATAACAACCCCCTCTGCTACTTAACTGACCGGATCAATATCCCAGAAGTTTCATTGACTTGATGCTATACTCTGATTAAAAAGTATTCCTTTCATTTTTTGAGCAGTATATAAAACATGTATCACAGTGTAAGATTAAACTAGTAGAGCAAACTGTTTAATGGTATGGATGTGGTATGAATGCTTACACATTGAAGTCTTAGCCACTGGCCAAGCAGATAATTGCAATCCTCATTGGGCCTCCTCAAAGGAATGCTTCACCCAAAAATTGTTTTTTTTTTTTATATTTTACTTACCCCATATAGTTTGCAGTGAAGGCAGAGAAAATCTTTCTCCGACAGGACTAGAAAAATGTTTTCAATATAACAGCACTAAATGGTCACCAATGAATCTCCCATTTATGATATGCACTGATTTTTTCACAAGTATGCATTAAACAGTATTTTAGAAAAAATTGTGTGTTTTGCACATTTTGAGTATACGACTGGACAATTAACATTTGGATTATGCAAAACAAGTAACATGAGATTTTCTCTTTTTTCCATGGACATTTTTAACATGTTTTACCGCTGTATAGCATTGGTTAGAATTGGCTTATATTATATCATACACATTTTTCTCTCATTTGTGTTTGAAAACATGAGATTAAAACTTTTTCTAAACCATCACTGTAAACTACATGAGGTAGGTAACGCCTCTCTCCTCTTTTCGTCTTTCTCTCACATTCATTTTTTTGTGGCCCCTTTTCCTCCAGCCAGTGAGCCTATACTGAACTCACCTTGACACTCTAGTTTCAATATCAACCTAGCTGGAAAACACTTTTAAATTCCACTCATGGTCTATTTCTAGGCAATCTCCATTGTCACTGATGGGAATAGGGTGGACTTCAAAGTTAAGGGGCCACTAGGCACTCTGTCTGAACCCTGATCTATCATTAGAGGCCCAGGTAGACATGTATGTTTCTAGGCTGCCTGCCCTCAATTATACTCAGCAGGGCATGGGGCTTGCTTGCTACTATTTATTGTCCAGTGGGAATAGTACAGGCATTCTTTTAATCTACATTTTCTCTCTCTCTCTCTCTCTCTCTCTCTCTCTCTCTCTCTCTCTCTCTCACTCACTACTGTTCCTAAAGGATTCCCTTTTAGACTGCTGCATACTACTACAAGTCTTACCACCTACTGGTGGTCACCTCCTAAGCACACTTACATTCCAGTCACCAACATGGGTGCTTTGCATGTGAAGCGTCTCTTCAGCCCTTTTCCTAAGCTACTAATTAAAAGAAAAATAAATAAAATAAAATGTTACTTCTGTTTCAGAATTACAAACTACATGCAAAAGATAACATAATTGGCATTGGATTTCACATCACAAAAGTTCAAACAATTTTTGGATTTTATACCAGAATAATTACATGTTAATGACTTGCTATAGTGTGCTATTTCAGTGCAATCTTATTGTAGAACTATTCTTAGGTCTACTATTTCAGTCTTAGGAGATGCTTTCGAAAATAAATTTTTGTGTAAAATAATACATAAGATAAATCACGAATACATTACGGCAGTTTGTTTATTAGAAGTGGCAGACAAAGTTTGGCTTCTACATTTTCATATTAGTTCTCTAAAATGACGTGATTGCACTTTTCTGAAATTAATGTTTTTCCTTATACTGAAATATCGTTGAGTACTTTAAAAAGGGATTTTCTTTTGAGGTGCTATATAAATATAAATTATTGTTATTAGTATTGTTTCACCACTAAAATATGTAAGACACAGATTGATTAGCCGAACAGTTTTGCTCACTGTTTTCCCTGAGCTAATATAAGACACATATTACATAATTTGCAAAACTGACAACTGACAATGCTGTGACAAATTAGCATTCAAAATAGTATTTATGGCATCACAGACCAAATGCATTTCCAAGTGCCTCAATGCCCATCAAGATATTTAATATGGCTTGAATAATAAACTCTGTCAAAACGTTTATTCTGGAAATCCTAATGGTTATAAAATGCAGTTTTCTCCAGAGCTAAGAAATGGCACCTTCTTGTAGAAACGGTATATACAGCACACAATACATAGTTAAACAGTATTGACAGTGTAATGTAGTGAACAAAACAGAAATTCACCACTCATTAATGAATATTTAGTAAACACACTTTATGCCACTCTCTCTTGGACTAGCTCCCTCTAAAGTACTGTTCTACAGCCTGGTGCCCAGTGCTGCCTCAGTCCCCTGTGGCCCTACCTTGAACTGGAATAGGAGGGTTTGAGAATGAAATATTATGTGACACATCTTTTTGTTTTTCACAGCAATTGACTCTGTCAAGTAAGATTATATATACTGTATAGAAAATATGTCTTAGGCCCGTGTAGCAAGCCTTAAAGTGGGAGTTCTTAAAATTTTAATGTGAGGACCCAAATTAGAAAATCATTACCGTAACTGGGACCCAAGAAGAGTATTATCATATGGATTTCTAGTGTTACACAGGCACAAGGCAGTTGAGTCCTAAAGAGACAAACAATTATGACAATATAATAAAAAGTATGTTTCCTTTCAAGCGTATTTCTCACATGGATACTACACAATTAGAAAATTGGAAAACAAAACATATTTTTAAATCAATATTCCACCTATCCCTTTTTCAAACCTTCTTATTCAGTCAAGGTTCAGAAGGTAGATGGAGCTTTTCCCAGCAAGCATCAGGTGCAAGCCAGGAACAATGCCCTGGGGGAACACACACACACTAGGACCAATTTAACATCAGCAATCCAACTAACCTGCATCTCCTTGAACTGTGGAAGGAAACACAGGGAATACCTGGAGCTTGAACCTAAAACAATTATTATCATTCAAAACAGGTATAGATTCTGTAGGGATACCACAGCCAGTGGAAATTATTAGTGTAAGCTTTAGTAAAGCTGTGAAAAGGAAGTTCTTGGGGTGAAAAGATATGATGATTTTTGAAAGGATTTTATGAAAGGTCACTTAACTTATTCACTTGAATTATGGCACCGGTTAGGAAATAAAGTAGTTCAAAAATTAATTAATCAGCTTTTGTAGCTGGTCTTAAATAACATTTTTGTAAAATAAGTTTGCAAATAGTTACCCCATTTCCATTTAACAATTCAAATTATCTAGTGCTAAAAATCAAGCTAAGGTACGACCAAAATGTATGCACTATTTGTAATTTATATAGGTGATAACACTTGCTGAACATTTTAGCAAATAGTCCAGATTGAATTCTACAGACTAACATGATGCCTAATGCCTAATGCGTGTCTTTTCCTTTTGAAATGTTCTGATGTTCTTACAATTTTCAGTGCTCTAACAATCAAATTCTTCACACTACTAGTATGGAATTTATTGAACCATTTTAAAATAGTGTGATAAGAAGCAATTCTGCCTCATCAAGGCATATTAAAGTTAATACAAAAGTACTGGTAATCACACAATAAGGCAATGAGCAGTTGTTTGTGGTCAGTTGCATGTCAGATGGACATCTTCAGGGTTCATCCAATGTATTCAATGCCCAGCCAGAGCAAGAGGGGGCGCATGATGTCTTTTTTTTTCCTCTACAGCAGCAAGAACATGATCCTTGAGGGGAATTAATTGAGAGCTATAAGAAACAGATATCCCCGAATGTTGGTGTCTCATTTGGACCCAGACTGCATTGAGGATGGAGCTAAGATACTATGACCCACTCATACAAGCCATTTTAGAAAAGGCCAAAAATGTTACTTATGTTAGATTTTGCACCCTTCAGTGATTGTTTTGTTTGTTATTTGCCACTACGATTAAAAAGGGAAACACAGGTGGCACCCCAAAACTTCACAGAGTCACCCTGTGTTCCTTCCAACCGTTCATAGATCACATAAATTGCATTTAGTGTACAGCATTGCCACAGCACTATATACACATCCCCACCACATTCACAAATTTTTCATAACACCCTGAAAATCAACAAATCCTTGTCCTATTCCTGTTGTTTTCACTTGAACATTTGAATCTAGCACTGTGGTCTCTTTATCTCATAAGATCATCTGTGTCTGTCCCTCCTCTCTCCACTTTTCTTATACGTGTCTTTGCTGTCAGATTTCTCAGACTGACTGTTTAAAAGGCTTGTGCGATAGAAGGTGGGGAATGCTAATTATATAGTATGTTTGTGTTACAGAAGCGAAAGCACTCCGTAATGTGTCAACACCATTGTTTCACATACTGCCACAATCAATAGTATGCTACTGTAAATAGCGGGTGGTATAATTCACACTTGGACAAACTCGGCTACTTCACAATCATGTGACAACCAATCACAAACATGTCCATAATTTAAGAAACACTGCCTTAGAGGTATGTCCTGTAGCAATTTTTAGAACAAGTCACTCTTAGGATATTTTTAAACATTTTAGATTGTGGGGATGGAATAAGAGTTCCTTCTTGCTAGGGTACTCCTGGACAGACCAGACTAGGTTAAAAACAAATCCTTCTAATGTGAAATCTAGAGGTCAAACATATGTAAAAATACATTTTAAACTTAAAAAATAAGGAACCAGAAAATCAGGCCAAACACATTTCCTAATAATCTCATTTATGTTTTAAAAGTTCAAAGACAATAAATTGGTAGTAAAGCATTTAAATATCTGTTCCTCAAAATGGCTGTCTGCCACCAAGTAATTAATGACAATTCTGGAATGTACAGTACATATACAAGCCTTGGTAAGTGCTTCATAATGTGTGTGACATTATTTGTGGCACCTTTGAAGAATATGACTAACTTGTAGAAAACATGTATGAGGTATGTTAATCACAAATGCTTTATTTAAGTTGCTCTGCCACCTTGTTCACTGAAAAATGAATGGCAATTATAAATCCCAAAGCAGAGTATTTTAGGAGTGTGGTCAACTGTTTTCTCACACGCACAGAGCATACATGCAGTTGAACTCTGCAAATACAGTTATCCTGCCAATCCTTCTGCCATAAAACATGCAATAAACAACCATTTTGTCTTCATTTTAACTGTTGAAACAAAACTGCAAACAGCTTGTACATACTTTCAAGTACAGAATAAGGTCTAATGGCATATGAAAATGTGGCATGTTTTGTCTTTTCATCCCATTTTAGCTCACCATCCTATTTTTGACATCTCTACAGGTAGTAACATCAGAGACAAGGTTGTTCACACAGCCAAAGTAAGCAATGGTAGTGGTCACTTTACTAGTACACGTTTTTTCAGTATGTACATACAGTATGTCCTTCCTGCCCATATAACCCTGCCACAGAATCCAACTTCAGAACAGAACTAAGCATGTGGTTTTATATTTTCATTTTCACTTTAGTCAAGTTAATCATTTAGGGGATAAACCTCATTTTTATATAAAACTGCATATATGCGTACAGTATATACTGTATACAGGGGATTCAGAAAGCATTTGTTTACCTTCACTTTCTGCACATTTTATTATGCTGCATATTTTTTTTAAATGGATAAATCTGCAATTTGTGCCCATCAATCTACATTCACTAACTCATAATGACAAGGTGAAACCATATTTTTAAAAAGTTATGCAAATTTATTTTAAAATCAAAATTTTCCTTATCAAAAAATTGAAATATCTCATTCATATAAATATTCATATCTTTAATTCAATACTTTGTAGAAATCCCTTTGGCAGAATTTATAGCTTCAGGTCATCTTGGGTAATCTCTACAAGTTTTGTACACCTGGATTTGGGTCATTTATCCCATTCTTTCTGGCAGATCCCCTCCAACTCCATTAGAGTGGATGGGAAGCATCTGTAAGCTGCCATCTTCTGGTCTCACCATCTGAGATGTGCATTAATGACACTCAAGAGACTTACAAAGCCATTCCAGCATTGTCTTGACTGTATGCTTTGGATCATTGTGGTGCTCAAAGGTGAACCATCACCCCAGTCTGAGGCTGTATGCACGCTAGAGCAGATCTTTGTCAAGAACCTCACTGTATTTCATTACATTCATTCTTTCCTCAATTCTGACCAGTCTCCATGTCCCTGCCACTGAAAAATATTCCTATAGCATCATGCAATGATGCTTCACTGTAAGGGATGGTGTTAGGCAGGAGATGAGCAGTGTCTGGTCTTCACCAGACATAATGTTTGGAGTTCAAAGAATTAAATTGTTTTCTCATCAGACCACAGCATCTTTATCCTCATGTTCTCAGAGTCGTTTAAATGCAATTTGGCAAACTCCAAGTCATATGTATTTTACTCAAGACAGGCTTCCATCTAGCAATTCTACTATAAATCCCCGACTAATAGAGAGCTGCTGAGATGGCTGTCCTTCCAACAGGTTACTCCATCTCAGCAGTGGACCTCTGAAGCTGTGTTAGAGTTGCCTTTCGGTTCTTAGGCAACTCCCTGACCAAGGCCTTTCTTGCCCGGTTAATCAGTTTGACCAGACAGCAAACTCTAGATCCTAGTGGTTCCAAACTTCTTCCATTTGACAGTTATTCAGGTCACTGTACTCCAGGGAACATTCAAAGACTTAGAAATGGTTTTATACCCTTGTCCTGATCTGTGCCTAACTTTAGTTTTATTGTGGAAGTCTACTGAGAGTTCATGGCTTGATTTTCGTACTGACATGCAGTGTGAATTGTGGGATCTTATATACATAGGAGTATGCTAGTCAGTTATTACCCAACCTGCTATATCCTAACACAGGGTCACGGGGGTCTGTTGCAGTCAATCCCAGCAAGCACAGGGCGCAAGGCAGGAACAAATCCCAGGCAGGACGCTAGCCCACCACAGGGCACACACACACACACACACCCTCAAACCAAGCACACACTAGGGACAATTTAGGATCACCAATGAACATAACCTGCATGTCTTTGGACTGTGGGAGGAAACCAGAGCACCCGGAGGAAACCCACGCAGACATGGGGAGAACATGCAAACTCCACACAGGGAGGACCTGGAAAGTGAACCCAGGTCTCCTTACTGCGAGGCAGCAGCGCTACCACTACGCCACCATGCCGCCCATAGGAGTATGCCTTTTTTAAATAATGTCCAATCAATTTAATTTCCCATAGGTTGACTCCAAACAAGCTCTAGACATCTCAAGGACAATTAAAGCAAACAGAATGTACCTTACTATAACTGGGAAGGCGACAGCAAAGTGTCTGATTACAGTGGGATGCAAAAGTTTGGGCAACCTTGTTAATAGTCATTATTTTCCTGTATAAATCGTTGGTTGTTACGATAAAAAATGTCAGTTAAATATATCATATAGGAGACACACACAGTGATATTTGAGAAGTGAAATGAAGTTTATTGGATTTACAGAAAGTGTGCAATAATTGTTCAAACAAAATCAGGCAGGTGCATAAATTTGGGCACCGATGTCATTTTATTGATTCCAAAACTTTTAGAACTAATTATTGGAACTCAAATTGGCTTGGTAAGCTCAGTGACCCCTGACCTACATACACAGGTGAATCCTATAATGAGAAAGAGTATTTAAGGGGGTCAATTGTAAGTTTCCCTCCTCCTTTAATTTTCTCTGAAGAGTAGCAACATGGGGGTCACAAAACAACTCTCAAATGACCTGAAGACAAAGATTGTTCACCATCATGGTTTAGGGGAAGGATACAGAAAGCTGTCCCAGAGATTTAAGCTGTCTGTTTCCACAGTTAGGAACATATTGAGGAAATGGAAGACCACAGGCTCAGTTCAAGTTAAGGTTCGAAGTGGCAGACCAAGAAAGATTTCGGATAGACAGAAGCGATGAATGGTGAGAACAGTCAGAGTCAACCCACAGACCAGCACCAAAGACCTACAACATCATCTTGCAGCTGATGGAGTCACTGTGCATCGTTCAACCATTCGACGCACTTTACACAAGGAGATGCTGTATGCGAGAGTGATGCAGAGGAAGCCTTTTCTCCGCCCACAGCACAAACAGAGCCGCTTGAGGTATGCTCAAGCACATTTGGACAAGCCAGCTTCATTTTGGAATAAGGTGCTGTGGACTGATGAAACTAAAATTGAGTTATTTGGGCATAACAAGGGGCGTTATGCATGGAGGAAAAAGAACACAGCATTCCAGGAAAAACATCTGCTACCTACAGTAAAATATGGTGGTGGTTCCATCATGCTGTGGGGCTGTGTGGCCAGTGCAGGGACTGTGAATCTTGTCAAAGTTGAGGGACGCATGGATTCCACTCAGTATCAGCAGATTCTGGAGACCAATGTCCAGGAATCAGTGACAAAGCTGAAGCTGTGCCGGGGCTGGATCTTTCAACAAGACAACGACCCGAAACACTGCTCAAAATCCACTAAGGCATTCATGCAGAGGAACAAGTACAACGTTCTGGAATGGCCATCTCAGTCCCCAGACCTGAATATAATTGAAAATCTGTGGTGTGAGTTAAAGAGAGCTGTCCATGCTCGGAAGCCATCAAACCTGAATGAACTAGAGATGTTTTGTAAAGAGGAATGGTCCAAAACACCTTCAACCACAATCCAGACTCTCATTGGACCCTACAGGAAGCGTTTAGAGGCTGTAATTTCTGCAAAAGGCGGATCTACTAAATATTGATTTCATTTCTTTTTTGTGGTGCCCAAATTTATGCACCTGCCTGATTTTGTTTGAACAATTATTGCACACTTTCTGTAAATCCAATAAACTTCATTTCACTTCTCAAATATCACTGTGTGTGTCTCCTATATGATATACTAGCAAAATACCCGCGCTTCGCAGCGGAGAAGTAGTGTGTTAAAGAAGCAATGAAAAAGAAAAGGAAACATTTTGAAAATAACGTAACATGATTGTCAATGTAATTGTTTTGTCACTGTTGTGAGTGATGAGTGTTGCTGTCATATATATATATA
>JANRMT010062808.1:32545986-32579366 GCA_026402145.1 Polypterus bichir lapradei | reverse complement strand
GCAAAGATGGCAAATTGATTCATTTAAAATTAAATGTACAATGCAATAAAGTGTGCAGAAAGTTAAGGGATCTGAATACTTTATGAATCCATTGTATATAGATATATATAGTGGACTTTGAACCCAAACACAAACAGGCAGACACAGAATGTCCCAAAGCACACACGTTTTAATTCGTTGGCAACTCAATGCGCACACAACTTCCTACTTCGGACTTCCCACTGCATCTTCCACTCCTCCCTTCACAAGCTCCGTCCTCTGCCTCCCTACTCCGGCTCTCCGAATTGAGTAAGGCGGCCTCTTTTATGCTGCACCCGGATGTGCTCTAGGTGCTTCCTGATGATCTTCCGGCAGCACTTCCTGGTGTGGTGGAAGTGGTGCCGTCCAGGCCTCCATAACTGTCTGGGCGCCCCACGGCGGTGGCCACGGGCCCCAGCAAGGATGAGCTTCCAAGCTCTGATCCCATGGCCCCGATGAAGACAAGGACAGCTGCCCTCTCATGGCCCAGGGGAGGTATTGTCCCTCTCCCGGTCCTTCCAGGCGTCCCGGCTGGGCAGGATCCCCAGCCGTCAGCCACACTGCCCCTCCCTCAGCTGAGGCCCTTAGGGCGAAGCAGCCCATCCCACGAGGGCAGGTTTTCCTCCATGATGTGGCACCGACATTTTTCCATCCACAGTCCGTCCTCGGATGTGAGCCGTGGAGCCTCTGCACAGGCTCAGTCAGGTCATCTTGCAGCTGGGAATCGACGTTCGTTAGTCCCGCCTTCGACCAATCCTCAGCGGGCAAGTAACACACACTGTCCAACCCTTCGCCTGCTTGTAGGAGAGACTTCCTGTCCTCTACCGCCCTCTTTGTCGAGGATTTCACCCCCATGGGATAGGAGCCCAGGCGCTCGTCTGCCAGATTCAGGTCTCTTCTGTACAACAGGCTCCAGTCCTCCTCGGATGCCGCCCCGCTGTCCTCTTCGGAGTCGGCATCCTTTGGCCAGCAGCATGCCTCCATAAGATCTCCCCGTGTGAGGCAGGCACCCGAAACACCACTAAAACACCCCCAGGGCAAACACTCTCTGCAGTCAGTACCTACCTCCTGGATCCCTTCTTCTGTAGGCTGCTGTTCTTGTCTGGCCGCTTCTTCCGGCATGCCGACCCCTTCGACGACAGGTTTCTTTGCAACGCCCGTTGTCTTATGGCTGCATCTGCCCATCTTCTTTCCCATCGGGGAGAATGGTGGCTCACTCGGACCCTTGGTGGCTCCCAAGGTGATTGTGCAGAGCGTGTGCAGAGGTAGCAGCGCATGTGCATTTCACTTTGCGATGTTGGGCCGTCCACAAAATTATTTTTTACGATAGGTTCCTGCCTTGTATCAGGCAGAAAGTCCCATCTGGGATGCCATTGTGGAAGATGAGCCTCGACATAGACAGACACGGACTCCAATTGTCCAAAACATACATCATTTATTTTTCAACAATGCACACAGCTCTGTCCTTTCTTCCTCCTTTCTTCAGCCATGTCCACTCCTCTCTTGCAAGCTCCATCCTCTGCCTCCCGACTCCGGCTCTCCTCTTTTTTGCTTCACCTGGATGTGCTCCAGGGGCTTCCTGATAATCTTCTGGCAGCACTTCCTGGTGTGGTGGAAGTGCTGCTCTTGCACCGGAAGCACTCTAGGCGTACCTGGAATCTCTTCCGGCAGCACCCCCATGTGCCCCAACAGGGATGAGCTTCCAAGCTCTGATCCCATGGCCCCCATGCCCCCACCAGGGCGGCTGCCCTCTCAGGGCAAAGGGGAGGTATTGTCAGGATCCCCAGAGAGAGAGATATAGATATAAGAATACAGGTGGGTGGTATGTTGGTGCTGTGCTCAGCACTACTTATTCATGGTTCAAGAATCATGTCTATGTGAGGTTTCCCCTGTCCTAGTACGACTTTATTATCCATGTACTTCACTTTTGTCTCAAATCCCAATTATATTTTAACTTCTAATGAGCATACGCTTACCCATTACAGAAAAATTCCTGGAATAGGCTGGTGTCTAGTTCAAAATTAATGTCCTACACATGACAGACTCCTGATCTCTGCACCCTTGTATTGAATTAAATGAGCTCAGAGAAAGAATTATAGATTGCCATACACATAATCAGATCAAAAATACAAATGATTGTAATATATGTACAGATAAAAAATTAACTTTGTTATTTACTAAGAAACTGCGTAAAACACTTAACAAGTCTCAAGTAAGAGGTCCCTTCTGTTCTAGAATCAGTGAAGTAGCTACATTTCACACTCTAAACCAGGAATCTCAAACTCCAGTCCTGGATGGCCACAGTGGCTGCAGGCTTTCATTCTATCCCTTTTCTTAATTAGTGAGCTGTTTTTGGTGCTAATTAACTTCTTTTGAATTAATTTTAATTGACTTGTTTTGTAAGATTTGTTACCCGGAACAACTTCATCATTTCTCTGAATTGCTTCATTTCTTTCCTTAAACAGAAATTAAATGTGAAGTGAGTGAGCCAACAGAAGAACAACTAAGTCAGGGCCTCAAACTCCAACCAATTTCACTCCAACCAGTTGCTTAATTAGGTGCAGAGTCTTGTTGTTAATTAAACCATATCTTTAATTCCATGACTTTTTGCTGACTCTCAGTGCATACATTACAATAGCATACATTTTCAAAACCGTTGATTTTTTTATTACTTTTCTAAGAGCACTATTAAAATGTTTTGGGGACCTGAGCAGATCAACATTCCTGGGACCTCCACCTTTTATATTTTCAAATATTGAATGATGGTCACAGTTTGCTGGTCATGTTTTGGTTTATTTTTTATCTCATTATTGTTTGGCTGCTAATTAAGGAAAAAGAAACAATTATTGGGTCTGAGCCTTCAAGAGCAAGTCAATTAAAATGAATTCAAAATAAGTTAATTAGCAGCAAAAACAGGTCACTAATTAAGAAAAGCATTAGAATGAAAACCTGCAGTCACTGCAGCCCTCCAGGACTGGAGTTTGAGATCCCTGATCTAAACAGTAAATACATACTATAAGCAGGATACGATCAGTCATCTTTCAAAACTGTTGAGAGGAAAAGTACATTATCAGTGTAGAGTAGCTTCATATCTTTTGTATGTGAGAGAGAAAGATTGTACAGATGAAAAGTGTCAGTGTGGTGTTTCCAGTTCACTCATACAAAAACCACTCTATGACTCTGGTCAATCAGACCCTACACTTAACCAAGAAAACTGCAGTCAATAACTGAGATCTAAATAGCCCTTCTGGAAGATCAAGCAAAGGGGCTCCTGCATTGGCAGACTGGGATGATACTCATTTTAGGAATGGAAATCATAACTATACAGTTACTTACAGCTGCTAACAAGTTGCGAACTTTTGCCTAAAATTTTTTCCTAATCAAACTCTGCACAGAACTGACAGTCTAAAATATCCTCTTTTTTCCCCCAAGTAAACGAGAAAGCAAAATTATTACTTTTTTTAACAAGAATAAATTATGCAATTGGTTAAAAAGAAAACCTGAAAAAAAACATTACGGCTAATACCTAGATATGTGCATGGCTCCCTGAGTTCCAGGAAACCAATTAAGACTACAAATTAAATTTCAAATAAATCTAGCTGGTCTTGCCTCATGGGAAACTGTAATCTGCTCTGACCTGAGGTCAGGCTTTCAATATAAAGGTACCTCAGGTTATGCTGGCTTCTTAAAAGCCAAAGCTTTGTCAACAAGCTACTATCCCTGTGATGAACTCTGCTTTGGAAATCACACCTTACTCCTCTTGTGCCATTTTTCTTTTCAGTCTTTTAAAATGTCAGCATGTGTTATACTGTAAATAAAAAGGTGAACTCCAGAGTATTTGCCTCTGTGAGACATCACCCATTCCTTAAAGAGGACAGCTGCCACTTAACCATTTTATTCTACTAACAAATCTTGGTATATATAATCAACCATCTGTTTCTTTAAAACCCTCAGAACCAAAATCAATTGAGTAAAAAGTTTAAAGAAAAAGGGAAAAATTAAACACTTGCTGCCACTTCAAATTATGTGTCACCGTCTCACCATAAACAGTGCATTTCTTTAATGAAATGCATATATAGCAACTTTTGCTTTTACTTTATGCAAAGCTTACTGTCCATTGCTTGTGTGACACAGTGGATAATTGTTATTTATGTGGACAGTAAATTCTAACATTTGTTTTCTATTTTGTGTTATTTAAAACACATAAAAATGTGGCTGTTAGACTGATTAGTAAGTAAAAAGTACCCCAAATAAATGTGAGTACAGAGGTTAGGGTTCTGTTTATCAAATCAATCATTGCCTGTGTGAAACTGGTGGTTTCTTCCTGTTTTCACATATGTTTTCTTAGGATACATATCAAAAACATTCACGTCAGGTTAACTTACAATTAAACTGCCCTGTGAATGGAGATATGCATAATTTTGCCATGTAACTGATCGGTCCATTGCCTTGCCCTCCGTGTATCTACTGAAACCCTTTGTTTTCCTAAGCAGATTCTGAAAAGGAATAAACTGAAGTATTTCCAGCCCTTACTTACTAAAAATGCTGAATCCAGTGTCTTTAAAGTCATGCCCCATGTCAGCACTATGCAGAAATCAACCCAAGACAGAGGGACAAGGCCAATGCAGGACACACTCATTGATATAGGGCCAATATAAGACCTTAAAAAGAACCAGTTTTCACAAGAAGACATTAATCTGAGCACAGATGGTCAATCAGTATATCAACCTCTCCACCTCATTCATTGATCAAAAGTCTTGTCTTAAGTTCATAAAGTCATTCCCATGAGGCTTCAGGTTTCCTGTATATGATGTGCATTACAAAATAGTATATTTAACAATATTTTAGCAAAAAAACATGTGTTTTGCATGTATTGAGCATACAAATAGATAACTGACATATGAATTATGCAACACGAGTAACATGAGGCTTTTTTTTCCTTTTTTAATGGACATTTTTACAACATTTGCCATTGTACAGCCCTAGACATTATTGGATTCTATTATCTCATAAACATTTCTTTCTTCATTGTGCATGAAAGCATGAGGTTACATTTTTTTCTTAGCCATCCCAACAAAGTAGATGGGGTAAGTAACATACAAAAAATATTATTTTCAGATGGAGTATTTCTTTAATTCTTTTCTGTACACTGTGATGAGTCTACTATAACTCTTGATAACTTCTTATAAGATGTACTTTTAAGTTTTACACCTCCCATTGTGTATTTAAACCTAGCAGTTTAATTTTGTATGTAAAATATTTTATATTTATTTACATTCAATTGACCAATATCTGCTCAAGGGCTAATTCCGTCTGGATTTATCTTTGACAATTCTCCTGACTCTAGGGTATTCATTATTTCACCAAGCTTAGTACTATCAGCACACTAAACAACTTGTTAGTTAACTGTAATCAGTAAATCTAATCAGCTTGTTATGTTAAAGCTGCAGTTACCTTAATATGCATGTCTTGGGAATAAAAAAAGAGTCCTAGAGAGTAATCCAGCCACCACGCAGTGAAATTCACAAGGAAACATCCCAGGCAGAGACTGATATGAAAGACAGTGCAGCTTCAGTATGAGGCGGCAGTGTTAACTACATCTCCTCCATGCTACTCAGAGATGGATCTCTCATTAATCAGAATATATTTTAATAACTGAATCATAATTCTTTACCTCACCTTACATAATGAATTCTATTAGAAACAATAGCATGCATGCTATAATACACACTGGAAACAAGAGGTATCCTAAGGCTTCTGGGCATTAAAAAACTTCAGGTTGGGACAAAACCTTTGAATAAGAACTGAAGCAAAACGAATAATAATTCATAATATAGCCAGTACATGTAGGTATTTCCTAATTCAGTATATATTGGTACTTTCAGAATATTGCATGTCATGGCTTCTGCCTAGTTGCCAGGTGCAAGGATTGGTTCTCTGCAACACTGAATTGAAAAACTATTCAAGACGATGCATTGGTGGATGATGAAATTTATCATTCTAAAGCCTGAAATTAATTAAGTAGATCTGAAAATGGATGTGTATTTTATACAGGTGCTGGTCATAAAATTAGAATATCATGACAAAGTTGATTTATTTCAGTAATTCCATTTAAAAAGTGAAACTTGTATATTAGATTCATTCATTACACACAGACTGATGTATTTCAAATGTTTATTTCTTTTAATTTTGATGATTATAACTGACAACTAATGAAAGTCCCAAATTCAGTATCTCGGAAAATTAGAATATCAATTAAGACCAATGCAAAAAAATGATTTTTAGAAATGTTGGCCAACTGAAAGGTATGAACATGAAAAGTATGAGCATGTACAGCACTCAATATTTAGTTGGGACTCCTTTGGCCTGGATTACTGCAGCAATGCGGCGTGGCATGGAGTCAATCAGTCTGTGTTATGAGAGCCCATGTTCCTCTGATAGTGGCCTTCAGCTCTTCTGAATTGTTGGGTCTGGCGTATTGCATCTTCCTCTTCACAATACCCCATAGATTTTCTATGGGGTTAAGGTCAGGCGAGTTTGCTGGCCAATCAAGAACAGGGATACCATGGTCCTTAAACCAGGTACTGGTAGTTTTGTCACTTTGTGCAGGTGCACGGTCCTGTTGGAAAATGAAATCTGCATCTAAATAAAATTCGTCAGCAGCAGGAAGCATGAAGTGCTCTAAAACTTCCTGGTAGACGGCTGTGTTGACCTTGGACCTCAGAAAACACAATGGACCAACACCAGCAGATGACATGGCACCCCAAACCATCACTGACTGTGGAAACTTTACACTGGACCTCAAGCAACGTGGATTCTGTGCCTCTCCTCTCTTCCTCCAGACTCTGGGACCTTTATTTCCAAAGGAAATGCAAAATTTACTTCCATCATAACTTTGGACCACTCAGCAGCAGTTTTGTCTTTAGCCCAGGCAAGACTCTTCTGACGCTGTCTCTTGTTCAAGAGTGGCTTGACACAAGGAATGCGACAGCTGAAACCCATGTCTTGCATACGTCTGTGCGTGGTGGTTCTTGAAGCACTGACTCCAGCTGCAGTCCACTCTTTGTGAATCTCACCCATAGTTTTGAATGGGTTTTGTTTCACAATCCTCTCCAGGGTGCGGTTATCCCTATTGCTTGTACACTTTTTTCTACCACATCTTGTCCTTCCCTTCGCCTCTCTATTAATGTGCTTGGACACAGAGCTCTGTGAACAGCCAGCCTCTTTAGCAATGACCTTTTGTGTCTTGCCCTCCTTTTGCAAGGTGTCAATGGTCGTCTTTTGGACAACTGTCAAGTCAGCAGTCTTCCCCATGATTGTGTAGCCTACAGAACTAGACTGAGAGACCATTTAAAAGCTTTTGCAGGTGTTTTGAGTTAATTAGCTGATTAGAGTGTGGCACCAGGTGTCTTCAATATTGAACCTTTCACAATATTCTAATTTTCCGAGATACTGAATTTGGGACTTTCATTAGTTGTCAGTTATAATCATCAAAATTAAAAGAAATAAACATTTGAAATACATCAGTCTGTGTGTAATGAATGAACCTAATATACAAGTTTCACTTTTTGAATGGAATTACTGAAATAAATCAACTTTGTCATGATATTCTAATTTTATGACCAGCACCTGTATGTCTTTTATAATAAACTCTATTCCACCACTTTCTTTTATGTGGAATCGCTCCCTGGATTAGTTTACTGCTGTTGGATTATGTGAGTTTCCCCTTGGGATTAATAAAGTATCTATCTATCTATCTATCTATATATCTATCTATCTATCTACCACAGAGCAGTTTTATTAAACAGTATATAACATACATGACTAAGCATTAAACATATATGATAAGATTAAAACTGTAGTGGTAGTTAAATTCTAAACAAAGTAGAGCATTGAATTGACCAGGATTATGTAAAAGAGAAAATTCAATGATACAGTTTAAGGAGGGCAAGTTGTATAATGTATTAAATAAGATGTGGATGATAATAGCCAGGATTTGAATACTGGAACCACACAAGCTCAGTAGACATAATTCAAACAGAGTTTTAATATAGAAAAACATAACTGTAATCATTTTCCAAAGACAACAGGTCATTAGTATGAGGTGCTCCATCAACTTAAACAATGATAGCAAGGTGTGAAATTTTAATACATGTGAAATCATGTAGTGGACAGCATTAAAACCTCAGAGCTCCATTAACCTGGATTAAAATCCAAAATGGGTCATTGTATGGATATTGAACGGAATCCCTATATCTGAGAAGGCATATATCTGGATAGTTAGTTTTTCTATCATGTCCTAAAGATATAACTATTAAGTTGACTGGAGATTTTAAATTGGTTCCATATGAATGACTATGGGTTTGAATATGAATGTACCCTATAATTGACTCAAAGCAGGTCCATGGTGGATTCCCAGTTTGAGCTTCATGCTGCTAGGATCTACACTGGATCTCTACAACCTAAACTCAATGAATTAAAAAAAATAGATGCATTCGAATTATACAAACTTTAGGAGACAGATGTGTCCTAAATTACAGTTTACTTGTCTGTGTATTTTTGTCACCTGTTTCATAACAGTCTAACTCTGAATCTTTAAATATCCCATATTCCACCCATCTTTCCTTTTAAAACCCATGTAATCAAGTTCAGGGTTACAGGATGACATAGCCTATCCCAGCAGCATCAGAGGAAAGACAGGAGCCAATTCTGGATGAAGCACAACCCCATACTTTAACATATAGAAACACAAGTTAAGAGCAGCAGGGAGTATGATGAAGATGTAAAGCAACCAGAACTTAACAAGAACGAATTGTGCTGACCGCTAAACTGATTTTAAATTTATTGTAATTATTATTAAATAATTATTAATAATACAAAAGTATTATGTGACTTATTAAATTATAACATGTCAATATGTTTAAAAAGGTCAGATCTCAATTTACACAATCATATGTAAACTACACAACTGGGACAAAGAGTTACAGAGTAATGGCTGCTTTTTCCCATTGTGTAGTGTTTTAAAGCCATATATCCACATTTTCTCTCTTGCAATTCAGAGTTGCTATTCCTGAGACACTTAAATGTGCTCCCTATCAACTCTTACAGTACTGTCAACCAAATCTTACATAAATCTTTGGTAAATCTTACAAAATTTTAAAAAACTACATTCTGTTCTCACTGCTGCCTCACAGTTTCAGCATTCTGGGTTCTATCATTCTCCCTGTATCTGTGTAAACTTTCCAAACTGACCCTGTCTTAGTGTGGATGTGTGCATGAGTGGGCCCTGCAATAGTTTCCAGTGCTGCTCCAGCCCACTACATCTCTGAAATGGATTATTGTGGTTTAAGAAGGTTATGTTATGTTATACTATTACTACTGTTATTCTAAACTGGCATATTTGATTTATCTTATATGGAATTTCCTTTTTTAAAATGTATATTACTTTCTTATTCCATTCAAGCCCATTTTGCCTTTATTTCATAATGCACCTAATGAAGTTGCTCATTATGAAAGGCACTATATAAAATAAAAAGTAACTGACTGAAGAATTCACCTTATAGTATTCTAAGTGCATAAAATTAAACTAGATGCATCCCCAAAGAGAAAGAGTGAGGTTTTTGTTTATCATTGCAGTATTTTTAACAGTTATGTTAGTAAATGAGTCTCAGAGTTCAAATTTTTAAATGGTCCGGCAAAAAAAAAGGGTTAAAGCCTTTTCCCTTATCTGTTATCAGCAACACACTGAAGGGTGGAAGGAACTCTGGGTAAGTCGCAGGAAAAAGGTGGAGCACTGCTGCCGCTTCCTGCTGGCCAGGACTCTGTTTCATTGTTTGCCTTATTTTTTTACACTATCAAATCAAATCATGGCCACTCCAGTGATGTCCTCTTTCCGTCCAGGAGATGATCCAGTATTTACCAACTGCTCAAATGTGCGTCACTGCTCTGTGTTCTGGAGTTTGAACCCAGCCTAAACAAGCCACACCACCTCATGGCTAAGGATGTGGCTCAGGTTCCCACAGCATCATCTGTAGCAGCTTGTCTGTCATCACTTCACTGTCATCAAGAATATAGTATAGTTTCAGAAGGCAAAATTAAATGCGTGACAGCAGCAGCATTGACATAGTGACATAAACAGTCAAAAATGCATGCTCTACTGAGCTATGACTAAGGCATCTTCCTTTAATCCCTTTTTTTGAATAAAGGAGTTCATCTCTGAAGTCCTCTTTTGTCAGAGAATATACAGGCACATGATTGCTAAGCTGCTGACAATTAAAAAAAAAATAAAGCTTAAGGTATCTACATTAAAATATTCATTTGGTACTGCATTTCCAGCTTTTAATTAGTTATGTTCAAATAAAAACTATGATGTAAGTACCTTACCAGCACATATTATACCTGTCTTGAAAACAAAAAGACTAGGAGCCTGCAATATTTTCAAACTTGATACTTTACATCCTCTTTGAACTAATGGCACACTTAAGATGTATCCTCCACAGCCTGTATTGCTGCACTGATAGCCAATCATCGTGACAAGGTCACTTATACAGCTGGTAATGTTCCCTGTGGAAAACACTAAAGCTATTAAAACCTAAACAAACATCAATTTATACAAGATACCATTTTTCATTCAAGTGGTAATGCTTTGAATAATATAGCAAAATGATTGAATAGTACATTTACACAATGAGCACCCCACACATTTCACAAAGTTACAAGTTTAACAGTAATATAACCTAACACAACACTCTCAGATCTGTTTAATCCATTTTAGGTCACAGACTGCAACAGTCGGCTATAACCAACATTAGATGGGGTGCCAGGCCACTGCAGGGCCCACTCATCCGCACAGCTGCACTCATACTCATACTTTAAATTTAATTTATAATGAAGCATAACAGATGAGTTCTCTATTCAAATTATAGCCTGACTACTGTCTCTTTGGAGTCTGCAGGTTCATTCCACATCTCTGTGGGATTTTCTTCAGGTAGGTCATGTTCGTGCCTTCCACTGTGGCAACCCCTAACGGGAGCAGATGAAAGAAGAAGAAGAAGGTCATGCTCAGGCCTAATATGTGTAGTGCTCGCCATATTTTAGCTCTGCATAAAAGAAAGTTTTATATGTTTACATTTGTTTTCCTTTGGCTACTCTGGTTTTCCTCTTTTTTCCCTAAAACAATGCAGGTTAGGTGAACTACCAATTTCAAACTAGACCTGTTTAAGCATGAGCACAGCCTGGCTGTTTTCATGCCTTGGACCTACTGCTGCCTGGATAAGCTCTGGCCCGAGTTGTAACTTTGAATTAGATTAAATGGGTTGAAAAATATTTTATTCTAATTTTACTCCTACATTCCAAACACTTTAACTGCAAACTCTAAATTGGCCTGGTGTGAGGAAATTCTGATGTACGCGCTACATTGGATCTTAGCAGGTTTAGAAATTGTTAGACTGATTTCAATAGAATTAAGATTACTTAAGCAACCATGCCAATATACCTGACAATCTGCAATCAGTAATCTAAGGCACAAATCACATATATGAGGACTTTTCTGATGTCAACTAACACTCACAACTTAATGCTGTATGTTGGAGCATATTATTAAAATTATGTTTAAAAATAAAATCTACTAGTAGTGGTCGCCAATGATAGTGGTATTTTTAAAGTCCTTTTTACGAGCTCTTGTAATGCAGGACTCCTGGTTAGATTAAACAATAATGCACAAGAGTAAATAAAACTAAACTTCCTTCCTTTCATAATTTTTGAAGGCATACAGAGTATAAACCCTATTCTCAACTGAAAATTTAACTAATACAGGGGGTCCTCGGGTTACAACACAGTTCCGTTCCTACAACAGTGATGTAACTCGAATTTTGGTGTAAGTCGAAACACACTCTAGCCTAAGTAACTTACCTATCTTAACACATTTGCAAAAATCATAATCTAGAACATAAAAACACAAAACCTAAGCCTCAGAAAAAGGAAAAGGACATAAATATGTGTACTGTACTGTACTGTACACTGTACTGTAGTAACAGAAAAAATTAGTGTAAAAAAAATCCTTACCTTTATTCCTTCTCATGTTTACATTTTTTTAAGTTTTTATGGGAGTGAGCTTTGTAAACTCGAAACGTTGTATGTCGAAACGTTGTAACCCGAGGACCCCCTGTATTCACTTGTGGTAGGTTAGTGAGGATGACTCTCTAATTTATTGTCTCAGGAGTTGTCATCCTTGTAAGACTAGTTAACTTTTGATACAGCCCGACACAACTCCCATTGGAGCATTTAGGAATGAAACATAATAATATGTATTGGTGCAACATTTGAAAATTGTGCCACTGGGACTTTCACACTGCATTGTTAAAATAAAAGGACAGGTGACCCTTAGGTTGAACAAACAGTAGGTTTAGGAACGATTTTATGGCATATCATCTGTATTTATTATTTTATTAAATTTCTTTACATTTTTATATAAAGGAATTACAATGCCTAAAGCAAGAAGCAACTCACTATACACAAACTTATCACTTTGTGTGGATGAACATATACATATGAAGTACAATTATACAACATAAGCAAAACATACAGTACAGTCACCAATTTTCTCTGTACACATACCTTATATTATGGTCATTTGGACCAGGAGCTTTAGAACTATCCTTAGATGAGATGCCATTCATACAGATCTACAGTATATAACATCCCCAGTCAATCAAGCCAGCATATATTTGGGATAGAGAAGAAAAACAAAGGTATCAAGAGAAAAACTCACAAAGACATGGGAGAGCACAAGCTCCCAAGTTATATATTGTATATATAACTAATGTTAAGACTCTGTCACACTACATAATTTTCCAGCAATTTACAGTTAAAGACTTTATGTAGTTACATACTGTAATCTTAACAAGTGGGGTCAGTCACAGTGCATTCCTATGGTTATCAGTCATTTAGTCTGACATCTCCAGTGACTTTGTCCTGCCAGTCTGCTAGTCGCCCTGACAAAATCAAGCATATCTTATTCTGTTTAAGTCGTAGAGACGGCCTCTGTGTATTAGAGAACTGACAACCAATGAGCACTCACTTGGTAATACAAGGCATTTCTAATTGTCTATAAAGTTAATATTCTTCTTCCAGACATTTCAAAGGGATGTGTTAATTAAACAGATGGTGAACAAGGTATTGTATGATAACAGCACTGTTTGTAAATTGATCTGTTTTAGAGAGACAGTTGGTGGGAAGGAATGTAGGCATTTACTGAAAAAACCAGGGAAAGTATAACAATCTATCAAGAACAAAATAATTATTAATTCACTCATTTTTCAAACACTTGAATACAAAGCAAGTGACAAGTCAACATCTCTCCCTGCAGCACCAGTCATAAACCAGTCTCAGGCAGCATAAACTCAAACCCACACTCAGTCTCACATGGAATAAAACTGGAGTACCCACAGAATGGAAACACAGATACTGGGAGAATATGCAACATTTAGACAGACAGTAATGAAGCCAAGCTTGGAATCCTGGACTTTGGAGTTGTAAGAAGACACTGTGTAAAGACAGGATATTCATTTTTGGCTCTACAGTATAAGATAGATTGTCACAATAGCCTGGCCATGTATCCTAATTAGCGACTAAGCTGGTTAATGGTGAGAGTACTGCAATTAATAGTTTCAAGCAACATGAAGCAAAGTGGGGTGGCAAACTGTGTGAACATGTGCAGGTGACGGCAGGCATTCAAGTAAAAGGAGGATGTTCTCCAGTTGTATCAAAATTAAAAAATTATTATTATTCATTATTTTTTTATCAACCAATTCAACCAACAACCTTGGTGTTTAACGTTTACTGTCTCAAACAATACACCGTACTGCCTGCTAGCTTCAGAAATCCCTCCCACGGCAGTCTAACAACTGTCAAGAATATACAAGCCTTACACTTTTTATTTTTTTTGATTCATCCATCCATCCATTATCCAACCCGCTATATCCTAACTACAGGGTCACGGGGGTCTGCTGGAGCCAATCCCAGCCAACACAGGACGCAAGGAAGGAAACAAACCCCAGGCAGGGTGCCAGCCCACCGCAGGGCACACACACACACACCAAGGACAATTTAGAATCGCCAATGCACCTAACCTGCATGTCTTTGGACTGTGGGAGGAAACTGGAGCACCCGGAGGAAACCCACGCAGACACGGGGAGAACATGCAAACTCCACGCAGGTAGGACCCGGGAAGCGAACCCAGGTCTCCTAACTGCGAGGCAGCAGCGCTACCCACCGCACTACCGTACTGCCCTTATTTGATTCAGATTCAATAAAATTTGCAAAACTGTGCAGGAAATCAGTGAATCAATGCAGAAGAGAATGATTGTATAGTATACATCAGCCCAAATGTATGGAACTGTAATTCAAATACTCAAAGTATTTATTGGTCATTCAAATACAAGGAGAGCCCACCAGTATAAAATGGCATAATGTCCTTTCTGGGTTACCGTTTATAATACCATCCCCTCCACAATATAATGACAATATAAAATGGATAACTGAACTGCGAAGAGATAAAAAAAGTTTTAAAATAAAGGATTTTTGCTTTTTGATGGAAGGCATTTTCAGCCTGGGAAAATACTGTATAAAATTATCACTGAAGAACTTTGTGTGGAGATGTTCAGGTGATGGCTTGTAGTTTCTAGTGACGAGTTGATACTAACCACAGTATCAAATGGGACTGATTCATTTCTACAACACAGGTTTAGATGGTCTTATCTCCTGTTTAAAAAAATGCAAATTAATTAAAACCAACTTTAATATAACTGGCATTCATAAATCAAAATCTAAATTTGTCAAAGACCATTATGTTAGTTACTGTGCTACAGACCGCATAAAAGTTGGTAATAATACCTGGCATTTCATGAAACAAATAAAAGTAAAAGTATAAAATAAACAACATAATGGCTAAACAAATAATAAAAAGAACAACAAATGGTGTTACAAGATTGCAGTTATTTGGGTAAAAAGCTAATTTTGCCCAACAGCCTCCACATTGTCATACAAATGTGTTATAGTAAAAAAAAAATTAAACAATACACAAAACTGTGCTTGGATTAAATGAAAAATGCAAAATTCTTCAACTCAAAAACATGTGCATTTAGTTTAGTCTAGACACTCAACTGGCTCTGTATGAGAGTGTAGGTGTGTGTTCCTGCCCTGGACTGGCTCTCCTTCTAAAATGGGTCCCCACTTTGCACCTAATTGTGTTAAGACAGACTCTGCCTGTGACCCTTAAATGTATTTAAGTTGGTGCAGTTAATGGATAGATGGATTTAATACCCTACAGGTGAAGTACAGTAACCTGACAATAGGATGACACTTTCTACCTCCATTTATCACCATCGTCCAAAAACAATAACATTTACTTATCTATCACATTTTAATACAAACAATGTAGTTCAAAGTACTTTATAAGATGTCAAACAAGAAGCTGGAAAGGCCATGCTTAGGACTAGAAGGATTCAGTAAGTGTGTTATGATCAAAACACTACTATCTGTTTTAAATATTGAGGACAAATCAACAGAAGGAACTGTCATTCCTGATATTTAAACCTTCATTTAAATAAGACAAGTGGATTTATTTCTCCTTATTTTTTATTTCAGATTTTCTATAAATTACAATGTTCCTTCCAAAAATCAACTTTGCCTTCTTTACATTATGCTGTGATTTGATGCCATTTACAGATGATTATTCTTTGATTTAAAAGAGAAAATATGAAAATGTGTTATCTTCCATATCTTTACATTTATGAAATATTGTATTTTGTTTATTTTAAAGCCTTAAAGGCAGAATATGGAAATCTTATACTGTATTTTAAATATGATGCTTAAATTTCTCCCAAGAAATAACATTATTGTTAATAATATTAAGAATTATTTTTTACAAACTGGATAAATCCATGCCAGCACTATGCCAGTTTCCTTTCCCCCTTAGAAAGCTAACTGTGTCTACTCTAATACGCTTAGACTACTAGAGAGTGGTGTGTGGCTCCTCCTTTGAAAATTAATAAGCTGCTCCATTTGTATGCAGTATGACATCTGTCCCTATACAGAAGCACACCAGCAGAAGCACTGCATGAGTCTGCTGATGAGAAGTCGAAATTGCTGGATAGCATTTTGTATAAAGCAGCCATAATTTGAATATTTGTAAAAAGAGGGCTGCTTAAAACTGGCACATAGCCATTTATAGAGAGCTACCTGCCACACTAAACAGAGTGAAGATTGCTGCTTAAATTCCATTTTAGACAAAATTTAAAATGACTTTTATAAAACTTCAGTATAGGCTGGGTAGAATAAAGCATATTTATGAGTTTATAAAAAGGCAAGCTCAAGAGCTGCCATAATTTCTTATTTCATTATTAGAAAATGTGGCTCACCATTTTCTTGTGGCCTCTTATAGGAATTCTGCCAGTCTGTTGCCTTGGTGTAATTCATAGGATGTTCTTAACCACAGCAAAATACACCAAAGAGTCCGAAGTTCATGTTAAGTATTGGTCCAAACTTCACAACAGAAAACAGCAAAAGACAAGACTCAGCCATGTCTAAATAATTAATCTTGTTATGCTTTGTGCATTTCAGTAGCACAGTTTCATTGCGCTCTCTAACCACATTTACCACATTTCTTAATGCTTCAGAAATAATGTCCTTCACATACTACGTATCAACTAACAAATACACTTTAAAAAAAAGGAACATTCACAAAGCTGATTCCAGTATGGCATAGGAGGAAGCAGGAGAATCCAAATCAGTGAAGCTTACACCAGTAGAATCAGTCACACTTTAAGACCAATTTAACAAATTTTGTAAGCCGTTGATAATACCAATTCATTGCTTTGCTAATCCAGTGTTATGCACTTGTTGTAGAACTCCTTGCTCTTTGAGGAGAAGATTAAGCCTTCCTAGGTCACAGAACTGTGTGGCAGATCAGCCTCATCTAAATCCACTGGGTGACCCTATTCACACATCTTCAGTGCTCAGCAGAATAGAATTAAGATGTGGTGCACAATGATGCACTTCACAGATTATAGTCTATATACTAAAGACTTACAAGTAACTTGCATTGTTTTTAGTCACAATGAATCGTATAAAATAAATCTGAGATAAAAATTTATTTTCCTGCTAAAAATATAAACTGCCCAGCCTAATAACATGGGATGATTTTGGGCATTTTCATCTACTCTTTTAGATCCTCACTCTTTTAAAGTAATTTTGTACATTATGTTTAAACAAATGCATGTCTCACCTTAGGTAAAATGCAAGGTCTATGCTATATCAACATAATGAAGTAGAAAATTAGGGTTTTACTGTAGTTTTAATCTATCCAGACCAGACAGTTTTGAATACAACACTTTAATTAGCAAGTTGATACTGATGATCTCATAAAGTACAGACAATAGAATATATACCATTCCACTTTTAAAATACTTTACAATTTTAAAATTACAATCTATCATTCAAGAACCTATTCTTTTAACAAAATGTACTGTTTTGCATTGAAGAAGCACATTTTAGCATCCATACAAAGTATAATTAAGATTTAAAGTTATGATTTGAAACAACTAGTTTTTTCAAATTCTTAACACATTTTCCATATTTAACATCATCTAAAGGGACCTACAAGAACAAATCCACACAACAGCTCCTTAATTATACTTTTCTACAGTTACGGCGCAGTCAGGTTAAGAAACATTTTCAGTGTCACACAGGGGTCGGGAGTGAAGCTCAAAATATTGACGTTCAGTTTAGACTTCAGTCCCTTAGCCACAACATTACAATGACAACAAAAACAAATTTAAACATTCCAAACTTAGTATTGCAATGTTACATTTAAAAGGAAATAGCAATTGGCAAGGTGGGTAAAGCAGTCAGAGGTTGTTGGTGTCCATTGTGCAATCAAATCATACATGGTTACAGTAGTAACACAGCATTGCTCTAAGCATGAACAAGGAAGCTTAAGTTATGGTTATGATGCAGCACAAAGTTTCATACCCATTAAACACATCACGTATTTAAATTTATTAGCATCTTAAATGAAACAATTTATTATGATTCTGTTTTCTGGCTGTTTACTTTAAATGTCTGGGTAATGGCAAATGAAAATGCACATGAATCCTGCCTCAGTAGTTGAGCATGAGTGATACTCCAAAAACGTTGAAAATTTAAAAGCTAACCTACATTTTTCAGGCTTGGATTAACAGGCAAGGCAAACAATGCTGTTGTTTTTAGAAATTTTTATTTTTTTACTCATATAATGTAATATTGTAAAGAGAGAATAGAAAATGTTAAGGAATATTCTGTATAAACACTGCTGTATTTTATTTTATTATCATTAAGTAAGATAAAATGCAGAATACATTTTCATCTTTCCTGTTCCTAAACCAAATGTACAGTGTACATAAGCAGAAGCGTATGATTTGTTCTTAGATTCTTATAAAGGAGTGTTTCCACTTTTGGGGATGCCAGCCACATAACACTACAGTACACTATAATCTTGGCAAAATATTTACAATACATTCTTACTGATTATTTATTCACTTTAACTGAAATATTTGAACTCATTTTATTAAGCTGTATTGATCTGTTTATCACTGACCTTTGAGCTGGCATTTATTAATCATTTAGCACTGCATATGGTATATGTTGCTGGCCTGTGAATATACTAGTATTTGCATTTTAATTTAATTTAAAATGGACATCTATAAAGATTGTTTTGATTGACATGAAGCTCATTTTACAACAGCTTCAGATTCTGTCATCTTCTGCTAACAACTAAGAAATCTCTAGTTACCAAGATTACAACTTAGATTCAACAGGCATGATTGTGGATAGCTTTTTACTCAAACTGACTTTAAAGCATAAGGAGCAAAATGACAGTAAACTTTATGTCCAATGTCAACTTACAAAGGAATCCCTTTCATTCTGAAGTTCAGTGTTAGCTGAAATATAAAGCAAATTTAAATCAAAATCCAACTGTTCACTCATTCTCAATTAAAATGCATAACAATTTTGAAAACCACTTATGCTTGGCTTTTCAAGTAAAGCTTAATTGAGTTAGGTTATGAACTGGAACATGATTTATTGTGTTATAACATTTGATGAAATATTTAAAACAAGCTGCCTTGCTAATTCAGTGGAGAATTTCCTTAAATGTGTATGCCACACGAATTAATGAATAAAAATTACAAGCAATCCTTTGATAAGGTGCTAATTTTGTAGGAAATGTTATTTTTTTCTGCATATGTATATGTATGTAACATGAAAGTTCACCTAGGAGAATGTATTCAGACTCAATTGGAATCTACTCCACTACTTGCAACAACTACTGGGTGAAGACTGTTCTTATTTTCTCTGACTGTAAGATTTTTTTAAATAAAGATTTCTATGATATAGACCTTATCATTGTTATCCTTATGCATGTATCGGGAAAAAATGTACTTTGAAAGAACTACTAAAAGTAAGTTTTTTTCTCAAATACGTGAATGTTTAAGAATCCATGCACTCCGTTTTAACTTAAGGGCAAATTCTGTATTACGTGTAAATATGATATAAGGTGATCAAAATTAAGAAATATGCTAAATGAAGTTAACACTTTCTATCATTTTCAAGTACAATAACACGTAAATAAAAGATATCTTCTCATTTGTTTTCTGTTGTCACGCATAAAGGCAGGTTCCCGTTCTCGCTCTCTTCAAGTTCAGCTCGCTCAGCTAGAAATGCGTATACAAATCAAAAGCATTCGTTCTCGAGCTGTCCAATCTGTTCGCAATGCCAGCTTTTTAAATCAATATCAAGTTCAAATCACACCGGCACTGGCGGGAGTGGGGACGGGAGGGGGCGGCGGTGGCAGTGCAAACTTAGGCTAACATGCAAAGTTTCATGCCCGAAAAACCCGTTCACTAGTTCCATTATAAAACAACAAACTGACTACTTTTCGGGATTTAAAGGTGCTTTGCTCTCAGTAATTGTGCTTTCCTTCCTGCTGTTTATAAACTGCAGTTTTCCGTTCCTAACTCCTTTGTACACGCGACTTTCTCTGTGATGAAAATGATCACATTCAAAATTTTGCTTCCAACAGGAATATATTATAAAGATAGGATTCGTACGCGTTAAACACTTTTTTTCTTAAGATCTCTGTAAAAGATTTACCAGGAATAAAAATATTATTCAAAGATATTAAAAATACACGCACTGGTGGAGATACTCATAAATAACGGCGCCCACGTTCTCAAGCAAAGAAATAAAGTGTAGTTTACGTCGCGGTAAAAGCTGTGACTATTTTTTAACCCCTGCAAATGAAGCAGCCAAGCGCGCAGATATCACCATGCCAGGGCAAACAGTGAAGGTGGCAACTGCCTCCACCTCCCCCTCATCCTCCTCCTCCTCCTCAGCCGCCGCTGCAGTACCTTTCTTCTTAGGCGAAGGGAGGAAGAACTCACCTCTGTGCGCGACTGCAGCCTCTTGTTCATCTCATAGATCCGATACTCGGGCTGCACCATGTACGGCGTGTGTCTCCTGTAGAAAGGTCCGAAAGGAGACGAATAGAATGGGTCGTGAGGTGTGCTGGACATCTTGCCTGCTTGCCGAGGTTCAAGCTATTCAGTGCAACATCAACATCCATACAGAGAGCAAGCACATGGACTGCTAGAGTCGCATGCACGGCACACACAAGCCAGGCAAGCGCTCTCCCTCCTCCTCCCCTTTCCCTCACCCTCCCCTTCCTCCCCACTCTGCAGAAAGAAGGACCCTCGCAGCGCGCAGCGCTGCGCAGCCCAGCCCAGCAGCAACCGCATGGCGATAGAACCGCCCGCGGAGACAGCCGGCCTCGTTACACACAGTACACCTCTGAAAAGCTACAGCTACGGTCTGCTGCCCTTGGAACGGGGTGGTCGAGGACAGGGATGGGGACGGGGGAAGGACAACCCTGTATCACTAGCAGTTACACAGTACTCGATGTTTTTGAGTCCACTCCGTCATCAAAAAGTTCTGAAATCCATTTATATTCTTAGCTACTTACATGTAACAGTGTGTCATCCCAGAAACCATCTACTCTCGCTCTATATATATGTAATTAAGTTGAGTAGCTGTCACCTCACAATAATCCCAACAGATCCACTGAATCAGAACTGCTTTCGGTCCAGGTCAATAAGAAGGATCACCTTGTAAACAAATTTGTGCACTAGGAGTTCAGAATGAATTATCAATATGGTAAGTTTCTGAGATCTGAATTCAAATTCCATCCCAATCTCCGTGTCCAGTTTGGTTTCTTCCAAGTGTTTTCGGCCCATGTGCGGTGAGTATGCCCAGTACCCCTCATCTGGTGTCTGCCTGCATTGAACCCGACTCCCTGCAATTCAGTAATGGAAACAATTCATTTATACAACGGATTTATAGTTTTTTACAACAACAGAGCCCAGTTTTACCTTTTTATGTTCTATCAGTTTACTCAACATTTTGCAGGATTTAGAAAAATACTCGTAGTTGCCACAGAAAGTAAATTATTTTAAAACATTTACTTGGAATCACTTGGTATGGCACAAATAAAAATTATGCATTATTAGTTTTTCAGTGAAGCCATGTTTGAACACAAAGGGAAGTTAGACATCTGGCAGAGGAAACTGTGGCACTTTACTGGGCAACACATTCAAATGCTACATTATATAGAGCAGAAGGATCTTACATTTCAAAAATATTTGGCTGAATTCTACAAAATAAAGAAAAAATGCAACTACTTTCCTAGTGCTTCTGGGGCCCGGAAAAAATTCAATTTGTTGATGTTCTTGCTTGTGGAATGAGCCATTCATTTTCTTCATCCGTTCTGTTTATTCTAGTGCATGTTTATGAGGAATTAGAGCCAATTGTACCGCTTTCAAGTTTAAGGCAGGAATGAGAAGTGGTTCGGTCTAAAGTAAAACACACCTCAAACTCACTCCTTAGTCTTCATCAAAATCCAGTACAAATAGTGCACAGTAAATACATTTTAGAATACATACATTATTCATCCCAAAAAACCACATGTTCCAGTTTAGGGTTATGGAGGGCCAGAGGCTATCCCAGCATATGAGGCCAGTGCACTGCAGAGCACATGAATGCAAACATCAAAACTCACAACAACTTGCAGTCACTAGTTAATCTGGCCAGCAATTCTTTAGGGATGTGGTAAGAAATCTCAAGTACCTACCCAGACATTCACAGGCAGAATGTGCACACTGGATCCGAACAAGAAGCATGGTGTGGGAACTGAATCCAGGATGTTGGATCCATGAGGCAGAAGGGCTTTTCTAGTTTTAAGGTATTTTTTAGTTTTAATTTTTATTTAGTTATTAGTAATTTTAAGATGTTATTTAGTTTTTCACCATTTTCTAGTTTTTGTTTTCATTTAGTTTTTCATTCTTTTTTTATTTAGAATTAGTTTTTCAGTAATTTAATCTTAGCTGTTGTCACATTTTATTAGCTTTGCTTTACTTACCCAAAAATATGCACATACACACATTGTTCTGCAAGTCTAAAAACACAGTTTTCTTTATAGTTATAAAACTGCGTATCATTCCTGTTGTACCAGTCCACTTAATACATACAATTTTACCATCTGTGACACAACTCAATTTCCTCATTATAATGTGACAGTTCAAGTGTTCCTGTGTAATCAAATAATGCAAGAATCAAATGGGCAGTATGTTCTGATGTTATTTGTTAGTTTCACCTGCAGTAAGTTTAAACAGATGGTCATTTAATTTAAAAACAAACACTTTCATTTTTATTTCTGAGGTACCCTTTGTAAAGAGGAAGTTCATCTCACACATGTACTCTTATTTGATATTTATTTTTGATATTTCCTGAACAGGACTACATATCATTTACCCATTTCCAAACTGTCAAAGTGTATTTCTTCCAGGAAATCCTGACTGTTTTTGGAAATTCTGTTAAAGTCATTTCTGTGTTAATAATAGTTAATAACAGAAATATACATTAAAGTTTTTCTGTGTATAGAGTGCATTTCTACAAGGATATTATTTACAACAAATACTGAACAACTGCTGTAGCAACATCACAGATCATTCACTTAATAAGCAACATGCGAAACCTGGGGAGCTCCCTAAGGTGGTTGGATGTAATGTATCAGCACACTTAGCAATAAACATCCATCCATCCATTTTCCAACCCACTGAATCCGAACACAGGGTCACGGGGGTCTGCTGGAGCCAATCCCAGGGCACAAGGCAGGAATCCAATCCCGGGCAGGGTGCCAACCCACCACAGGACACACACAAACAGCACACACTAGGGCCAATTTAGAATCACCAATCCTGCATGTCTTTGGACTGTGGGAGGAAACCGGAGCACCCGGAGGAAACCCACACAGACACGGGGAGAACATGCAAACTCCACGCAGGGAGGACCCAGGAAGTGAACCCGGGTCTCCTAACTGCGAGGCAGCAGCGCTACCACTGCGCCACCGTGCCGCCCCCAGGAATAAACATATTTTGGCTATTGAGAGCACCTAATGAGACACTTCTTATATCCAGCTATAAAACGATATCTGAAGTTACGCACACTGACCTTGACCAGGCTAGCAATCAATCCAAGCAATGTAGCATCAGCTCAGTTAATAACATTCATTGTATGCTACACATCTACTTAATCTATCAGTGCCATGATATCGCCTGCCAGTAAGCAATGTCTTTGCAAAAGAAGGCAGTTATTTTTTTTTAGAGTGAAATGAATAAACATGCATAGCTACTATACAGTAGCTATTGAATTCTGAGCAATACAATAAGAAATTCAAGGATTGTTTTTATTCTATCAGTTTACACTGATTTGATAGCTAGATATTAATATGTATGGGAAAGGCACTATAAAAACAAAATGTATGATTATTCTTATTATTTTAGAATAGTAGTTTTGAAAACTTTACTTTTTTGGCAAATAGCAGAGCTAGTACTTAATGTCATCTATTTTCATAAACTGGAGATATAGGTAATAGATGCTGGTGGCTGAAATTTCTGCTTCCTTTGCATATAAAGATAATAACTTTTTTTGTAAATACTGACAGAATTTGAAGGCAGAGTGGATATTTGAGCTTGACAAATCATTTATGGTTTTATTTTTCAAACGAAAAATGAAAAGAATCTTCAATTCCCCCCCCCCCGCCGGCCATGTTCACCTTCTACATTTCTTGTCTTCTCCGTCACCCTGCCAAATAAACTCTCATCCACAATCCACCAAATTCCATGTTCCCCTAAGCAATAGTCACTGGCCTCTTTTATACCCAATCCCTGGAGTACGTCTAAGGTGACTTCCAGTCTCCTCTGAAATACTTCTGGGTCAGGCCTAGTCCTACAAAACCTCGGGGATAGTCTGCTGAGAGCTCCCTCGGGTGGCCTCAGGTAACCCTGCCATACTGCTGGCCGATCTTTAAACAAAGGACCAGGTAAGCTTGGAAATGTACTTTGTAATTGCAGCTTCCTGCTACCAGCATTTGCAGGACTGAGGACTGTGCACTCTTTTATAGTGTAATCCCCACTCTCTTTTCATTATATTTACATCTCCTTTCTGCATCTCCATCTGGTATCCATCTCGGGGCAGGTTACAGGTGACATCCTGTCCATGATGTGTTTCCATGGCTGTAGAGGCAAGTGTTGACTCCAGTCACCTTAACATAATGTTAGGTCAATGGAGCTACTTACTTTTGAAAATGCCATATACAGTTGTCCATGAGTAAAACATTCCTGCATTAGGTCAATTCCTGCTTGTTTCTGATGTTTCTAAAGACAAAAGAGACAGTTTTTGTTGATGGTCATTACAAAACACAATTTTACAGAAAGCATACTCCTTTGAATAGAAACAGTTTTTCTGTAGGAATAATGTGAAATTCAAACATATATTATTATGATTATTAGATGTTTAAGATTTTTATTTGTTTACATAATTCTCTCAAGTACAGTATTCTTTTCATGTTTTTCGTGAGTTGTATGTGCTTCCACTTTAAATTCCACAGGTGCAAATGTACATGAAAAGAAGCACTGGATATGCATAAGTGCTTGTACCCTATGTGTTACATTGATGTAATAGTGTGAAGATCAAGGAGTGCAGAGCAGTAACTTTGAGCATCACAGCACAATTTCTGTGGCGTCCCCATTAGATACCGCAGTCTAAGAATGGTGCTGGTGTATTGGACAATTTAAGTGCCACATTTGAAAAGGGTGGGATCAGGGAGTCCGCTTTAACCTTAACATCGCCACATCTGGGGTCTAGAGGTAGACAGAGCAGAATTAATAGCCACGTTAAGATCCAGTATGGTAGAAAACACTGCCAGTATGCATCTAAAAGTATTGGCCCACTTCAAGCAAAGAATTTCAGAGAGTGGGGAGGTGGGATATCCTTATTCCATGTAAGCAGATGCACATGTAAATATAAACAATTTTGGAGGTTCAGGGTGGGGATCCACTTTCAAATCCTGTAGTTGTGAATGTATATTACAGTGCAGTAGCTCATGGGGAACCCGTTAAGTTTAAAATGAAGCCATCAGTCCAGGGTTGTTTCTAGGATTTGCAGGTGTCAAGGTATTAGCTCACTCTATGACTGTTGCCTGTGGTGTTAGATATATACATTTACATTTATTTTCTTGGAAAACATATTCATCCAAAGCGACTTAAAAAAGAAATAGAAAAATCAAAGAGTGGAAAGAGGTGGTAGGGTCTTTCAGTCACATTCATATAATGGTGTAAAATTGATCAGAACCCATACTGTACATGAGAACAAAGGGGTTAGAGACTTATCTACTATTGGCATTTACAGTATATAATCAAGAAAAAAATCAGGGGAATGATGAAATAGATCAAGTCTCTGAGGCCCCTGTCCACCTCGACACACCACTGCATCTCTCTTAGCTGGTCTTAGATTGGAGGATGTCACTTCTGCCTCTACTTCTCTCACTCTCTTTTTGCTTCTAGAGAAACAATATCTAGTCACAGCCACAGCACCAGCCACCAGCACTCAAGGATAAGTGTGCTTCCTAACAATTGACTTTCATAATTTATTTGAGTTTCATCAAAATTTCTCCTTCCATTTCATACCTGACTATAGACACCAAACATGATCACATCTCTTTTTTTCCTGTCCAGGACACTCTGTCATCCGTCCACACAATTGGCTGGTGCTACTGTTTTGCCCATCTATCACTTCTGATCCATCATTCGTTGGCATAAACCATGCTCTAAGAGCATGCAAGTTAATATAATCCACCTTAATAAAAGGATGTGTCTGCATGTCTGCCTGTCCATCCAGTTGCTATGTCTTAGTCATTCGAACAGGTGGTTCCAACAGAAGACATATCACAAACATTAACACTGCTTTTATGATTTTCATAGCAAATAGCATATAACAGAGACATATGCATTGCATGGTGCACTAAAAATGTTAATGCTGAGGTCTAAGTTGAATATATGGATTTCAAACCATCTTAGATGGGTAGCACTTCTAGTATTAATAAGTATCAATAAATGAAAAATCAACAAATAAACAAATGTCGGCTGATTTTCATTTTTCTATTACGTCACCAAATTTTAATCAAATCAGACAAAGTGTTTTTGAGATTTTGGGGTATTTAGTTTTTCTTTTGTGGGGGGATTTTAGCCCTACATATTGATATATTGAAATGTTCTTTCTTAACGGATGCCTACTTATCTAGATGTTACCATCCTGCCAAATTTCATGAATGAATGAGTTAGTGACTTAAGTGTATTGATAATAACTTAGAACAGAAAAAAAATCATGGAGTTTGCTCTGAACACAATTAATCTCCTTTTTCATTCCTAGATTGACCATAACAGCAAAAAGTTAACCCTCTACATGAGTCAATCATGATTTTTAAAGAAAACAGCAAAAATGTGACTAACAAAACAATGAAGGCTATAATATTATAATAATAAGTATACATGCAATTAATTTACATGTTTGCCTGCATTAATCTACCATTTTAACTTTCCGGAAATTTTAATCCAAACCAGGGATATCCCAGTGTATCATGGTGGCAATTCAACACAATTCAATTTGGTTCTATTTTATTTATTGTTATTGTGCTTTATCATCAGGAAAGTGTGGGTTTGGATGTTTGGAGTTATAGTGCAAAATGTGAAACACAAATGAAATTCGTCAACAAAGCCCCATGTGTCAGTCCTCGCTGCTTTGCTTCTCTTCTTTGTCAGACTGAGGCAGAGCCCACAGAATGAGTAGAGGACAAAGAGGTAAAGGTCAGTAAAAATACATATCTGTAATTGGAGTTATGACTTTAAAGTAGAGTTTATAGTTTATTGTTTCAGACCCATACCTTATTAAAAACATTTCTGAACATGCATAATGGTACATATCTGAATGCCAAATATACTATAGCTTCATTATCAGAGGGCAGTAAGTAACATGTTACATTTATTCCATTACCTGTGTTTGTGGAAATTTACAGAAATATTAATCTTTCCAGAATAGTTTTAGCAATGATACTTTTTATTTATACTTAAGTACATTTTATATAAAAAACATACTTTTACTCTGTAAAATTTCTGTCACCCTTGTTACAGTTACTTTTGACATTTCTTTTTCATGTTCTTCTCTGTTCTTCACTACCACGAAGTTGTAACACCAATTCCTAACCTTCACTTTGCTTATTCTGTGAATTTCATTGTTCATTTCCATTTATGAGTCAGTTTTTTCCTTTTGTTATTGAAAACAAATAGCAAAGCATCTTTGCTGAGTCTGGTATCTCTGCAGCCCAGAGACTTGTCCACCCAGGTGTTCCAAGTACCTGGAGTTAACATTATTTAATCAGATTACCCCCCCCACCCCAACCTTAATCTTAACCATTGTGTAACCAGGCAGAGCTCTGAAGATCTGCAGCTAGACTCTATTGGTATCCATTGAAGTCAACTCCACATACTTGGAGCTGCAGAATGGAGACTCAGGGCTATAGAGATATGTACTTGTCATCATTCACCTTTGATGTATTCTTCATATTTCATTGACTATAATTGGCTTCTAGACACAGAAAGGTTTTAATCAGGTTGCTAGTTTAACCAAAAGGCATGTGTTTTTCTGGAAGATCCAGTTATACATTTAAACAGTATCCTGGGTAGTTTGTCAGGTAGCTTAAGTGAACATGCCTATTCTCAAACTCAGTCAAAGTTAAGAGTGGAAATAAAAAAAGAAAAAAAATACTGACAGTTATATCAAATGTACACCAAAGAAATTCGACAATTCAAAAACGTCTACACTCAGTTCACAAAAATACATGGCTACAGTTAATTTACTTGTATTGTGTAGCTAGTTTCCCAAATATCTTCTTTGGCTATAGATAGTAACTCTTCTTGTTTTCCAAGTTGTACTTCATTATTAGCATTAACCCTAAAAGAGTTCTGCTACCTTCAAAAAATAAATACATTTGTTTGGATGCTGCAACGGTCTGATTTTGGTGACAGTGTTTAACTCAACATCTATGTGCTCTCAGAAGAGTGCAATGCTGGAAATATTCAAAGAGAACAAGGCTCAGGCAGTTTTCCAGATCCTTTTAAATGTATGAAAATTCTAGTCACTCTTTTTTTGTCAATGGCCACATACTTGGACAGTGGAAATGTCATTCTGAAAGCTAAACTCGCATGGTTAATTTGAGCTTCTGGAGTCTCCATGAACCACTCAAGCAGATTGATTGGCTAGTTGTTAGGACAGAGAAGGACAAGTTCCCTGTAGACAAAGATAAACTGGAAACTTTCAAAACATGGTTCCCATTTGAAACCTTATAGTAACAAAGAGCTACTAGTCCTAATTCACCAAACTATATCCCTCAACATTTTTATTATTATTTTAAAATATGTACTTTAATTGTTTCTTTAGTTTCCTTGATCACCTGTAATTATCATATTTTATCTGTAATATGGTTAAATGATTAATGCACATTTTTAGCACTCAATCATTTTCTTTACCTTGTTTTTGCTGTAGACCAGGTTAGGAATGTTAAAAAGAAAAAAGTATTGGTTTAGATAATATGTTTTGATGGATATGTTGAGGATGGGAAAAATGTTTATAATATGTAACATTTTTTGCATTTTTCTAACTAGATACAGTCAGTATTACTGTATTTCTCTTTATATAATATATTGTTAAAAAGAAAGCTGTTACTATAATTTACTGCACTGCTTCTTGCCTAAGTAGAAAGTGATCATCTATAGCAAGAACATGTTCTCATGGTCACAATTGTATTTATATTTGCAGGACTTGTGCTTCATAACAATTCTTGCAGTCTGTTTATTCTTTCTCGCTCAGCCAACTTTTGAGCTGCTGACTAGCTAATGTTGCTGTGGTAATATCACTTATTTTTTCAGTTATTGATTGTATCTGGCAATTTCTTTGTGTGAAGGAATGACATACAGACATTATTTCAGAGATGGTTTATACCTGCCTATTTCTCATTTGAGCACGTTTCCCTGTAGGATGCTCTCAACGTCCCTGCTTTCCATACAATAAATTTACTGATGTTACCAACACTGTAGTCTTCATCAACAGTGATGACAAGGCAACTCATATAGAAGAGACTTGCATTCTGTTTTATTTAAGGAGCAAAAATAATATTAAAACACAACTCAATCAAGTGAAAATTACATAGTATGCATAATAGTACTGTATAGAGAGAAATAGATTTTTTCCAGTTTGAAGTAATACGGAATATTCATTTTGTTATTTTGTTATGAATAACAGATTGGGATTCCATTAAAATGGAAGTGAGTTTTCTGGCAAGATGATATTAAATGCATAATGTTCTTCATGGTTAGCTTCATTCACACCATTATGGCGCATGCCCAGCTGGGACAAACATCTAAAATACTTGCAACGTGCATACAAGTACATCACAGTGCTATCAGAAGGAAGGCCCCACAATCTCTGATATACACACATACAAGCTCAACCGGACACATGTTTAACTGGGATACGATGCAGGTAAAATTAATGGTTAATACTAAAAGTACCAGAGAAAAAATCTTTAGAACCTGCAAACTAGATAAATGACGTATTGTTACGTTTTTTGATAGAGTTTTATTTTAACTTTTTTCATGGAATGACACTTTTAAAATCTGTTTTAGGCTGAAAGTTTTGGGGTGGAAAATTCTGAAACTTTTCATAACTACCAGCAAAAGACAGCAGTAGATCATGGTGTACACTATCATTTCTTTGATTTATGTCCAGAATTCTTCAGAGAATACTTTGAGAATTTTCAACTTGCAGATAGACCATACAGCTTTTAATAATGAAATTCTCACAAATTTCATGATTCCCAAGAGGCTTAAGAAGAAACTTAATTCTTCAACAAAACAGTACATCCATTCCTTTTCAACCCCTCCGCTCTAATTCAGGTTCACAAAGACCCAAAGCCTCTCCCTAAATAACTTGGTACAAAACAGTAATGAACCCTAACCAGGATGGATACTTAAGACAGCCAGTAACTTAACCTGCCTGTCCTTGGGATGTGGGATTAAACTGGGATTAATACTGTGCCTGACAAAAACCCAGGTAGACATAGGGAGAACACAACATGCAAAGTCCACACAGAAACTAACCAGGTGACAAATATAGTGCTGTCAGGCAGCAATGTTAACCATCTTGACACATTTGTTAAAATTAACAACCTGAAAATCAACCTGAATATACTTTTTTTTAATATAAAATGGAGTCAAAATATATAATTTTGTATGTTTCTGATGGTATAATACACCTAATATTTGCTAGGACACACAGATAATGCAAATCAATATACTGCATATCCACATGTTTAAATTAATTAACAATACATAAAAGGTCTACAAATTATTTATTTCCTAAACTTATTCTAGAACACTTTTTCTAATTTTCACAGCAAACTTGTGCTCCAATACTACCCTTATTTAACCATTAAATATTTTTTACATTTCATACAAAATAGTTTGTATAACCAAATCTTTTAGAGGTAGTCCACTATTTTTGCTTTTTTTATATTTTACAGAGAAGGAGGTCATTACCCATGCACTGCTGCTACTGTCAATTCACATTTAGGCTTCATCCACAGTGAACCCTGTGGTGACTTCAGTCTCTATTATAAATACAGCAGACAATTTAGATTCAGAGCAGAGGGTCATTTGTAATATGTATTGAGGAGTATGGGCATCTTGTGATTGCTTTTTTTAACACAAATACAATACTAATATTCTTCACTATTTTATTATTAAGGGAATGTTTTAGTAAAATAATTGCACAGTACAGTGTATATATTCAGTATGTGGTGACAAAACTGGTGTTCATCCTTAGCACCTTCCGTGGCTTTTCCACTACCTGGGAAAGAACCTTGAATATTATTTTCTTCAACGCACTGCACACCAGAACTTGAATCGCCTCACTGTATATTGTAAAGAGAATGTCATACAATAGGCTCACAGGTTGAAAAATACTAAAATCTGTGTTTGTACTCAGACATATATTGTATGTATACATTCATATACAATATATACAATGTAAATAACACTGCATTTAACATTTAAATACATTTTAATGTACACACTCATACACTGTATATATAGTATGTATCCACATTATATTTTTAGCACAGGGCTAATGGCTTCAGATACCATTAAGAAAAGGTTTGTTTAGCCACTTGGAACTTGGAGTTAGTACTACCCCTAGAGCTGGCATTTTCACCACTCTCAGCAAGTTCTCTTTCTAAAATGTAAACTTAGATTATAGAGATGCTTCACTTTTCAAAATGAGTAATGAGAAAATAAAATATCAAGAAGCAGAGGAAGGCTGATAGTTTGATCCAAGGTGTTTTTCTATTAAAAAGCGATTAATGATGCTTAAGGATGTATTATTTGTATAGTTTCATCAGATACTACTTGCTCACACTGAAGATGTGGAGAAATTGACTACAGTGATGATTGTACACTTTGATGCTTTGCATCTCTTTTTTTAAATTGTAACTTTTTTTCTTGCAACTGCTTATTACCATGCATGAGAGGGTTCTTCCAGCACCTTTAGTGTTTATTTTTCCATTTTCTAAACCTGTTTATTCTGATTATGGTTGAGGGGTTTTGATGCCTTATCCCACCAGTATAAAGTGGGAACCAGTCCTGAATGAAGCACCAGTCCACTGTAAACACACTCACACACATCACCCACACTCACTATCACTGGCCAAATTTAGAGTAGCCAGTTAGGCTAACATAAATGTATTTGGGAAGTGGAAGGAAAGAAAGTGAGTAAATGTAACCATCCATCAGCTCATTTGTTATTCTGTTGTCACCATGTCATTGTCAACGGTAGTCTAGCAGCCATTTAGCAAGGAAAACCCAAGTTGACACAGGGAGAATGTACACATTTCACATGGCAGTCTTTGGACCCAGGACTCAAATCCCTGCTCTGTGTGGATGTGAGGCAGCAACAGAATGCACTGTACCACCACCCTCTTGCTTTAATATTCAAATGCATAATTTCTTGTTACAGATTGTTACAGATTGAGTTTTTCACATCACACTGAATACTGCCATCCCCTCAAAGAACCTGGAACTTGATTCCCTGGTTTGCAAAAAAAATAAAAATAAAAAAACACTATTATTGCATAAATTAAATCCAAATGTAAAAGCCACATTAAGTATATTCAAAATGGTGCTACTTGTTGACACTGACTAAAACTAACTATAAGACCAAGAGTCTTACAAGTAACAATTACTTAAAACTGTTAACTAGTGTAAAGAATAGGAAGATTCTTTACTTGCAAGGCTATAACACTTTATCTGAGATACCTGGGTATCCATCCAGATCTAAAAGCCATAACAACCCACCAGAAAAAGGAGCTAGGCAAGCAGGCACTCCATCCCCAACTCTTATTGCATTCTCTGCCACAGTCAGGTACAGTTGCAAATGCAAATAATGAAAATTAGTATGAACATAAATGTTAGAACAATAATCAACCATGAACACAGTGTTCTCTAACTACAACTTACATCCTACACCAGTCATCAATAAGTTTTCAAAACTGAGCAGGAGTGAAGTGTTGCACAAAATGCCATATGTTACGTGCCATACATTATTCCAGGAATCTTTGAAAAAAAAAGGAAGGAGAAATAGAGCATGAACCATGTCTAGTGGCATTAGCCATGTGAGAGAAAGAATATATTCCTTAATCTGAATTCACAAAAATTGCTACAGAGATGACTAATGATATAATGATATTGTTTTGTTTAACTCTTGTTTTTAGATATACTGTACGATAGATAGATAGATAGATAGATAGATAGATAGATAGATAGATAGAT
>JANRMT010062808.1:32543694-32545976 GCA_026402145.1 Polypterus bichir lapradei | reverse complement strand
TAGATAGATAGATAGATAGATAGATAGATAGATAGATAGATAGATAGGTGAGCTTGGAGTGTGTTACACAGTGTGAGTCTGTCCAAAAGGGACACAGAGAAGGATTTTAATGTAATGCAATGTCTGTTTCTCATAGGGCGGAGGAGATCTCACTGAAGGACAACTTCAAATTTTCGTTGCTTCAAATACCAGTGACAGAATGGTACTCCTTTTGTACTTTTTTATCAAGGTAAATTGACATTACTAATTTTTCCAATTGCTATTATTGCTTGAAATGAATGATTTATCATTTATTATTCACATATGAATGCAAAGACCCATTGTCAACAACCATTACTTCAGTGTCCTAATGGTAAACTTTCTTAACTCTTCCTTAATATATAATGCATACTTGCTAAATGGTTATTAAAGTGTACATTGGATATGTAGTATATGGACATACCTAAGAAGAACCACAATAAGTACACTACAAGGATTTTGGCCATGTTCAGAAAACATGTAAGAGCATTAGGTGACCCAGTACTTCCTTTGGTGCCACCTTCAGATACATTGAACGCACTGTAAGCACTGTGAAAATACATTTAGTAGCCCAGTGACCATGGCTCCAAGACCAAATGGTAGTTCATGGACTTTGACTCCAGACAGGTAAATAAAATGGGCACGGCACCCACTTATAAATATGCCTTATCTGAATAAATGATTCAGGAGGAAGAGCTGGAAGTTGAGTGAGTCCTTCACAAACACACTGGATTCAGTTCAGGGTTGTGGGGCCAGAGCTTATCTCAACAGCAAGACAGGAAACAGCCCTGAACAGGGTGCTAATTCATCACAGTTCCTACTCACACATAGGCCCACACTGACACAAATATAGAATTGCATATTTGCTAACCTAACATCTCTATGGAGAACATAGAGAGACATTAGAAGAATATGCAGACTCTGTGTGAACAATAACCAGGTATGACATTCAATCCTTAGGACACTATACCCCTGAAATGGCAGCAGTAGCCACTACTCTACTGTGATAATCTAAGATAATTAATTCTAAAGGAAGGTAAGTTGGGCACATCTTAAACTCATTAACTTAGATATTCAATGGGGAATGGAGTGATCAAATCAGCAAAGTAGGGAAGGTTCTTCAATATCGTGTTACACATTCATTACACTCACTGTACCATATGTTGCTTTGATTAATTCATAACAGCAATATGAATATAAATATATTATATGTAGTGGCCCATCATGACAATGCTGTGTTTAAAATCCCAAGTATTATTACAGGTTCTTATTTTGTCATGCCTGCATATGTGACAACCACTACCATGTAATTTAAATCTATACTCTCTTTCTCTACCTTAAGCTTTCACAGACACTCAGTCTCTTGTTGCTAACTTCTTGCTCTGACATTATCTGGTCTTCCCTCCGGTTATGTCTATGGCTTTAGAACTTCCTTCCTTCACTATTCCTTTCCTCACTTACCAATTAAGGAAAATACAGTTTTTTCTTATATGGCAAAAAAAAAGTCTCGTCTTGTTTGCATGCCTGACCAGGATAGTCACCAATATTCCCAGTCAGATTTTGAAGTTCCACAGGAGGCATAGCCATGTGTAAGGTTTCAAGGGGTCAATAGCAGCATACAATAAAAGTTATGAACTTTTCTTTTTGCCTTTAAACTATCGCTTGACTGGTCCTGGCAACACAATGAATAAAACAGCGACCTCAGGTGTGTTATGTTTCATGTTAGATATATTCACCTATCTAATATATACAACAAGCAGGTAACGTTGTTTTATTAGTTCTTTAACCCTCTAAAGTTCATAATGTTCTAACATGCAATAGACACTACTCTAAATGATACCTTCTGTATATACCGTATTATGTAAGTACTTTCAGAAATTGATGGTAAGGTTTTAAAATGAAATATAAAATTAACTGATTTTTTTTCTCTTTTCTTGGCATTGACTGAGTATCTTTCAGTAACAGCAGAGATTCCACTGCACTGAAGTAATAGTACACATTTTTCAAAAATGTACTTTTCATTGCAGAGACTTATTTAGCAATAATTAAGTTAAACATAACAATGTTGCATTTGCATAGATTTGAATGTTGTGTAAACTCTGAAAATAAGCTTGACTTTAATGTCCCTTGGAATGCAAATGTAGTGTGAATTTAAACGGTTTAATTAGATGGAAATGGCTTGATTTGCATTAAAAAAGTATTTCCCAATAGACCCTGTAAGATGTCAGTGTAATGTTTAAAGATTAAAAAAACAGAAAAATGCT
>JANRMT010062808.1:32498694-32541194 GCA_026402145.1 Polypterus bichir lapradei | reverse complement strand
TATTAAGAGTAATCATGGTCTAAATGTAGAAATCTAATATGGAGATACAGATATTCAAAGGGGATTTTTTACCTACATATGTTAATGCATGCTAAATTTGTAAATACTGGCAAGTTTGAGGTGATAATAGTGACATCTTCTTTAAACACATACTGTTATAACAAGGAGAGAATCAGCAAATGCCCAGAGTAACTCTGAATGTTTCATCTGCATATGAGAGGAATACAAAAGTACTAGTTATATTTAAATTATCAAATAACTGTTTGACACTGTCAAGACTGATCAAGACGCATGAAAATTTCTATCTACTCTATACGAATTGCATGAAAAAAATGCCTATTTGGATAAGTGGAGTGGTTTTCTAAGAGCTGTTGATAAATTTAATTGGCTGCAAAATGAAATAGTATAACAGTATCTTAGCTAAATAAGACGATTTACACACAGTCAGAGGAATTCAAGAAGAGTGAAGCAGAAAGATCAACACACTAAAGACATGCAAGTGAAAAGCAACAAAATCTGGAGTCATCCTGAAAATTTAATTGAAAAGAAAAAAGGGTAGAAAGATTAGTGAATTCCCACTTATCAAAGAGTAATCAAACATTGCCAAGTGCCTTGAAAACAAAATCCTGTTAGGAAGCACAGAACATACACAGTGAAGCAGTGGTCTAACAGCAACTGGTGAAAATAATCCATCATGTATGCATGAAGTGAAGTGTGATATCACTTATTTAAAGCTGAATAAGTAAAAGAGAAATGAGTATAAGTATCAGTATATGCACAATATGTATTTTTATATTAAATTAAAATTGCATTTCTAAAAAAAAGTAGAGCAAAACATTTTCATTCTAAATCTCTAAAAATGTTTTCAGTGTAATGGCAGTCTTGCCTGATATTTGAATTCATGGATGCAATGTTCCTGTAGGTCAGATAATTCAGTACCTTAATGTCAGGGTAGGCAAACTTTAAGAAGAAGGTACTTGGTCCAGATGTTCTTTGAGAGCATATAAAAATAGTTCTGTGTGAAACTCCAGTCCAACAGCATAATGTAAGCTAAGGATGAGGGGTGTACACTGTCCAGAGAAATTAAATAATAAATAATATTTCTTTACATTTGAATAGCGTTTCTCTCACTCTTCAAAGCACTTTTCATAGAGATTGGGGGGCCACTTCAACTACCACTAATGTGAGTCATCCACCTAGATGATGCAACAGCAGCCATTATTGTGCCAGTATGCTCACCACATACAAGCTGCAAGAGTCAGAATTTCTAACTATTTGGAACACCTTACAAAGATGAAAACATCTGGGATAGTAAGCATGCTGGAAAAGTTGCTATGGATAATCTTTATAGAATTTATAGAATAAAAGGAAGGTGTAATAATGGGTGGGTTAACTTCATGTTGTACGTGTCAGGCTGCATTTTGAAATCACAGTGTCAGTTACGTACCTTCAGTTTGAATAGTGTTTTATACAGTAGCTTTTCTCATTTATTATAATTAATCTATTATACATTGTTATGGCTGATAAGCGTAAGTATGTGGTGGAAATGTCACAAAAAACTGAAAATATTAAACATTTACAAAACGGCGAAAGTGCTTCAAGTATTGCTTCAGTTTCCAGAGTATGAAGAACAACAGTGAAGAATGTAAAGTGTATTGCCAACAAAATCGAAAAACATGTTGAAAATGGAAAATACTGACAGTGATGTTAATGTATTAATGTTAATGTTCTCCTGTATTTTAATTTTCTTTTTAAATTATGTTATATTATGTTTTGCTAATATATTGTGGCATGCAGGCAGCTTGTGATGTGCTGTTGGGGAGCAAAAAGTGTGTAATGAATGCTGTAAGTGATGGGACTGGGTGAAGGGCTTCTGTTCTGTAAGGGGCAGACACATTTGTTAGGAGATGAGTGATGAGAGAAGTTAGGAGAAAAAGGAAGGTCCAGCAGAAGGAAGTTTTGAGTAGGGAGTCAGGAGACAATAAGCAGGAGTGTTTGCATTATAGAGAAAAAAGGAACGCGAGTGGCAGGAGATAAAATGATTGGCAGGGAAAGTTTTATTTTATTGTTTTGGAGGTGTGCTCCATAATCCAGAAAATGGAGTATAAGATAGGGCACTATTTGTTACAAAACGAAGACTCCAAGTAAAACTTAGAAAACTCTAGTACAGCTGAGTTGTGTTTCCTTATTACGCTAGTTGTTACAATATTATATAAGTTAATTAATTTTGCTAATACTATAATTTTTTTTTTGTAAATAAATATGGGTATTCACTAATCTACAATATATCATTTTTAAAGTATCTGTTCTGTTATCCATCTTTTCTCTTATCCGTCATGGCCTTGGACCCAACCCATGATGGATAATCGTGGTTTTACTGTAATTTGATTTACAACTTTATTAATAAATTCATTCCACTTTTAATTTATTATCAGCTACAATGGCACGCTTTTTTCAGTTTTCTCGCATTAGTGAAAATAAAATAACTTTTGCATTGATTTCCATTTTTTATTGCTTAAAATTCAAGGATGAAGGAAGAATTACAGTTTTAAATTATTTGGATAGCTAACTGTTAGATTCACAGCTCTTTATTTAAAAATACAATACAAAAATTAAAATGCGAAAAACGAAAAACATAATGCTGAACTATAAAAAGAAAGACATCATGCAGTGTACTATACTGTACTTTGAGTGCAGTTTACAAGTACAGTAAATGAAGATGTATTTAACCACATTCTGTTAAGTATTGCTATAAAATATTTATATGTTCTATAAACTGAAACTGAAAAAGCTAAATATAAGAATATATCCGAAATTAGACAGAAGGGGAAAACGAAAAAAAAAAAAAAAATTAGTCCTTTGGAATAGAGAGCTAAGGTCTACTGGCGGAGAGTAACTGGCCAGTAACATACCAGTGTCCATATACTCAGTATATTTTTGGTCAAGGCAGCAGTGGCATCAACTACTGTATAGCGTATACATGAAGACAAAAGGAAACTGCTAATGAACAAATATAATACTAAGCAGCAGGGATGTCAAAGGTCTTTCTTTAAGGATCAGCAAGAGCATTGTCAATGTCATTTAGTAGGATCAGAATGCTAAAACTGTCCTTTTTGCCACAAAACAAACCATTGGCTCTAAAATGAAGCACTTTTCAAAACCAATAATTCTTTTCCTGTAAATTTGTTTTTTCTTGTCATTTGAATGCTAAGTTTCTTATTTCATGTTTTACAAAGTACAGATTCTTTGAAATGCATTTGTCTCATTGTCATGAACAGAACACCTGTAGGTTATATTGCTAAGCCACACATTTCCACAGTTAGATAATAGTACTATTAATGGTTTTAACTGTGGTAAAATCTGTCTCTCAAAAGAAAACCCAGTTCAAAATGGTAATGCAATATGGTCAATAGAAAATGAGATTCAAAGTAATAAAAGATAAAATTAATAATGTGTTTTAAAAAGACAAAACTACAGTGTGTTCCTAACAACATAGCACAATGTCAAGAACTGATAGAAAAAAATATCAACCACTCTTATTAAGAAAAATAACTTGGCAGATATTTTTTGCACTGTGAACAGACATATAATAAGCTCTAATAAAAGTATATTTTGGCTAAACTAGTCTTTAGCTTTGATTTTAATTTGACTGATTGGGACATCTCTTACGCTAGAAGATGGATCATCCATGTGTGGATTGCAGCCGTGCCTCAACTCTGCTTATGTTTGTGGCTATATTTTTTAATTTTCTTCCACACACTAATTGTTCTCATATTTTCATTTTGTTGTATGCTTGCAGTTTCTCTTTGGCCCCCTATATTAAATTATGTCGTATGTCTTATGTCTTGAGTTCACACTAACCAGAACTCAAAGTTATTCTGCATTGCCAATAAGCCCTAACACAAAGGTCATCACCAAAATGGTTTTTAGTTTGCACTAGCACTAACAAGAAAAGTAGAGAGATTTTACGATGAGAACTAATATATGGATATCAGTAACTTTGTACCACCATAATTTATAGGCAGGACAATGATAATAAAATGTATCACCTGAATTCAGTGTATCATAACTGGCATTGGGCATAATAATTGTAAACAATAATATCTGCAAAATGGTGGCAACTATCCAAATTTCTAATTCTCAAAAAGGTGTTATCAGAATAAAATTAATTTAAGTTTTACAAAAGCAAAGTATAAGGGTACAAAAAGTCCAATATTTAGAGGTAAGGGTTCCAGAAACACATGAGAACAACAGAAGCTACATAAATAAAATTCAAAATAAAGATACTGTATCTAAATTATTGGCAGGGAGAACACTACATCACAAATGGCTTTGGGGGGTTTACTTCTGTGCTTTGGTTTATTTCTTTCTATTTGACTACTCCTTTGGTACCTCTTTCATATTTTTTTATTTCCTATTTAGTTTTGAGCAGTAGTTTTCTGTTTGTTTCACCTTGTTTCTTAGTGATTTTATTTAAGAATTAGGACTCTTGATTTCTTGATTTCTTCTTTATTTGTCATTATTAGTTTAGTAAACTATTATTGGTTTGTTGAATTTTCAAAATCTTGTATGCAGATTTTTTATTTAATCAATGACATTTATAGATAAATTAATATTGAGTTCTGCAAGGATATTTGTGACTATGGTGATCCTTTTCTGAACAGATCAATTTCTGGGACTCTGTGACTAAATGCTTAAAGTCCTAGAACAGAACTGTTATAAAACACATGTCTTGTGATATTAACATATGCTCTGGAGTATTTGGAATACTGACATTATTGATATATTCTGCTATGTACAGTTAAGTAAAGCAATTATTTTTTTAAGTTGGTAATGAAGGTATAACTTGAACAAATTCATGTTTGCCCCATTTACAGCTGTTTTTTAATGAATTCAGGATCATGCCTATATCCTTCATTCAAATAGTACTTCAGTACATCAAAATAAATCCCAGAAGTTTTCTTTCAGAATACTCATTTTTATTAAATTATTTATTCAGTATACATGAAACATAAAGCACTGTTTACCAAATGATGTAAAATGTTTTCAAAAATGTGGTTCTAAATGTAAAATTTTATTGTCAGATGTGCCAGAATAAGCACCTAATCAAGCAAAATACAAAAATATGCAAGGAACATCTGGCATCTGTTACAATGTCAGAAAATACATATTTTGCAATACTTTCTGAAGAAGCAAGATCAGGATTCCTTTTGCTTGTTTTCATCTGGTTTCATATATTTTAGTAAATAATAGAAAAAGATGCACAAAAGATATTCTTATAGTAAACAATAAGTGAAATCACATGACCTATAACATCCACAATAAAACCCAAATTTATTAAAGCCCTTAAAAAAGTAATAATAACAACAGGTTAACCAATAAAACTAAATAATGAAAAGCCTAATGTCAGTAAGAAAAATGTATTCAACCTCCTTTAACTGATGGAAATTTACAACAATTACAATGGCAATTTCTGTTTCAACAATAATACATCTGCGTTTTAAGAATCACTGTCAGTGTGGAAAATGGCATTCAAAGCATTGTTTTTCATAAGTCTATCTTTTATAGCAAATACAATGCTTATTCTTTTTTATAGATCAAAAATATATAATGTGGTATTTTTTGCAATTATCACCCAGTATTTAAGGTTTTCAAATTTGTTTTTGAACAAATCAATTTTTGATAAAGAAAGTCAAGAGGTTTTCACATAAGGTCCATGTTTTACTAGCAATACTTGAGGATCATGGCGCTTGAGAGCAGCACCATGTTGCAGTTTGGTAGATATGCACGTACAAATTTCACATGTCTATAAACAGAATGGCCACGGCCATGCAAAGATTGACATAAAATGACTGTTACCATGCCAAAACAAGAAACAAAATGGCATTGCCAGAATAATACAAAATAGTATAGTTGTCATTAAATAGAAGTCTCAAATCAAATAGTCTTACAAACATTTTCAAAAATGCCCACTAGGGGCGGATATCACCATTATTCCCCACCTAGTAAGAAGTGCAAGCTCAGGATCTGCAATTCCAAAAGCAACCAAATACAAAATCAGAAGAACAGTTGAAAAATAGAGCAAAAAAAAAGTCAGGAAGTCCAGAAAATCAAAAAATAGCACAGGCACAGGAAAAGCACAAGAAACTCATGACTCCCTAGCACAGGAACTGTAGAAGACTCTCTGGATTTATAGGGAGGAGGGCAGTTCCTGGCAGTGATTGGTAGGTGGCCCCACCTCTTGAGGGACCACCCACAATAACATGACACATAACACAGACAATGAATATGCAGCAGATAATAAACAAAAGTAACGTTAACTTAAATAAATGGCTTAATGATGAAGAAAAGGGACACAACACGTGGATATGAACTCTAGCCAGGGGAGAAATATAATAATACTCTAAATAATAAACAAACAAAATGTTAGGAATGTAATCTGGGCCATAAAGCAATGACTTACATTCTTCATGACTGGAATGATTTATTTTTAACATAATGTTCTTATCACTGATATTCTGTATTTGGTTTTGGCATGGGAGTTGCCACGTTGTTTACACTTGCAAGGATAATCTCATAAACACTTTTTTATGTTAGTTATTTAGTTAGGAATAGGAACATAGACAAGGAATTAGGGTTTTTGATTTGATTTTTGGATTACAAATTTAGTTTTGAAGTTCTGTTTTCTGTCCTCTTAGTTTTTGCCCTCAGTCTGCTTTTGACTTATTAATTTGTCTCTCCCTGTTTGTAAAGTGCTCTATCGTCCAGTCAAATTACACAAGAATGCCTTTGTTGTTTTCTTCATGTAGCCATTACACAAGAAGAATAAGTTTGAAAAGTCCATAAATGAAACAAATGCAATTTTAAAATGCCAAAACCCAGGTTCATTACATTTATATTAGATACACATTTGTGATACAAAAAAATGTGTTTCATGAAAGATGAGATTGTAATATTTTCAAAGATACAACTGGCTGAAAGACTTCATGCCTTGATTGATGACCAAGAAAATGTAAGTAATCATATAAAAGGCATGGGGCACCCCACTCCAGAGCGCAACATTGCAAGAAGGTATAGTTGGCAGCCTTTTAGAACAGAAGGTATGCACTTTCTGTTGGATTCCATAGGGCACTGGATGAAGTACCCAACAACCATACTTGAGTACACGTAGAGATATGTAAAATTATGAAATTGCCCATGAGTAATCTGCCTTAAGAAGAGTTTTAAAGTATCTGATATTAAGTGCACTAAAGTATCAAAAAGTAAGTAAATGTAGGATTTCTCCCTGTTTTATAAAATTCGTCAAAACAATTTTTTTACAAACTTAAAACAATTCAGGCTATTCTCTTTTTGTGTATTACAATCACTAAAATGTGAGCCAAATGCTTGCAATTTGAAGCAGTGATGTTCAGCATGAGTTGACATCTCAGTGACTGTATCTTAATTCAGTGTGGTAATAGGAGAGGTACAGGTGCATAGGCTTTCCTTGTTTTCAGAAGGAACTAATGTGTTCCTGAAATCCCCTTTAAAAAATTAATTTTTGTAATGCAAACGCCTAATTACAAAAAATTTATATGGAAAACATTTTAAGTGTTCCAGTGCCACCTAAATAACCTCCATTTTTATTCAAATAACACTGAACTACACAACAATTTGTGAAATTTATTTTAATAATAACATTTGCCATCATTAGAGGGTCAGCTCAAATTGGATGGTTGGGAGACAAAGTCAGAAAAGCGAGATTGCGTTTGTTTGGACATGTGCAGGGGAGAGATGCTGGGGATATTGGGAGAAGGATGCTAAGGATAGAGCTGCCAAGAAGAAGAGGAAGGCCTAAGAGAAGGTTTATGGATGTGGTGAGAGAGGACATGCAGATGATGGGTGTAACAGAACAAGATGCAGAGGACAGAAAGATATGGAAGAAGATGATCTGCTGTGGCAGCCCCTAACAGGAGCAGCTGAAAGAAGAAGAAGAATAACATTTGCCATCAAAAAAAACCTTAATAAGGCATTTTTCTTGATTAAATAATATTTAATAAAGTGCTTTACCTGGACATTTCCAACTAATTCGTAATGTGTTTTGGAACTGTGATTCCCCAGGATAATGTGAGAAGACATGTGAATAACACACGTGACAAGGTATGTGAAGCAAAGCACATGGACACATAAGGCCTTGTTGAAGACTGCCATGAGGAGAGTGTCTGAACACAGCAACATCAGCTATGAAAATATCTGAGATTGAGATTATGCATCACCAGTGTGACATTTAGCCCCATCCCATTCCGAGGTTGCCATGAGAATGTGTTGGGACTCATCATCTGCCCAGAGAATGACTGAGACTAGGATTGTGTGTCACCTGAGTTTCATAAAGCGTTTGCTCCCAAAGCAGTTAAAGCCTGTATTTTACAAATATTGATTGAATAAAGCATGTGTATTTGTAGACCCTATTTGTTTTTTGGTTTAATACTGTAGTAACATAAGAGTCTGGCTAAATATATCGGAATAAAAGTAGTCATTTGCATTTAAAAGTGTAGTGAATTAAAAGTGAAAGTAGGTTTTGTAGTCAAATAAAGTACAGTATAAATATTCCCAAAACATAAATAAGTAAAGTAATTAGACATTAGTAATTTTTTATAATACAATACCGATTCTATATTGATTCATATCATAAACAGCTGGCAAAGAAGCAGGAATTTGAGTTCCATTCATTTCTCACAGAAAATAATCAGAAAATATTAAAAAAAATGATGCCTTAACATTGATAGAAGAGCTCTAATCTATAATTTTACTTATTTTATATTATAATTTTTTTAGATTTTCACATTTCTGTAGTGTCTTGATGTACAGGTTTTCATACAGGAGTGGAGACAAAACTTTAGGCTAGAATTAAAATAATGTGGCAAGTGATAAGCGCATGGCCATTTATTCTATATGTACCAAATACATATACTGATTTATGTGTAGTTTGTGCAGTGAAAAATCTTCTAAATTTCAAAGAAATTCCAAAATTGTAAGTGAATTCTATAAAAAGTAAAATTCAGTTTTTCTCTTTCTTATTATTCTTTAAAGAACTGCTGCCCACTGTTGTTTTTTTCAGAGTTTAAGAGCAAGAATTTATCACTCATATGTTTTAACACCTCAAAAGTGTTAGCATAAGAAATGTAATTAGATTCACTTTATGAGTATACTGAGATGTCATCCAAATAGGAATTAAATTAATTTTTTGAACAATATCACTTAATAGTAGAAACACAGCTGCATTATGGATTGTTGTGTCTAATGCTGCTTTTAATTTTCAGCCAAATTTGAGGCATAATTTTTCTTTGATTTTTCCACCATATTTCCTTTTTTACGTAAACAGAGCTGAAGTTATGGTATGAAAATGTCAACATATATCCATAAGGAATGAGAACAATAACACCAAACACTACAGAAGGAAAAGGGGACAAAGCCTTCACCCCTAACAAAATTGCACTCACTGACAGCTGATAACTGAGATTTTAGTAAACAATTAGCAGTCTTGAAGACAGCAACTTATGTAGCTGTACAATCAAGAGCCTTGCATGATTCTTCAGCATCATTTTAAAAATAGCTGTTTCGAGGTATCATAGGATGCAGACATTTTACAGCTCAGAGTTACATCCTGTTGGAATGGGCACCACCTTCACTCAAGAGCTTACCTGCCCATATTGAAAGAAAATGCACACATCCTCAACAGTAGCTCTGTTTATGTAAAAAAGGAAATATGGTGGAGCATAAAACTAAACACAGCGCTGTTATCATCTAGACCATCGCTCCACCTTTATACCTCCATGTACTAAATACTTTCTCAGCAAATCTGTAAAAGCCACAGAAAATTATGAAAAATGTAATTAATAGTATTAATTTCTTAAAAACTGTACCTTATTTGAAATCAGTTGAAATACATGTCTTTTTTTGTTTGTGAAGCCGACTTAAATATTGGATATTTTTTATACATTATATAATCCAAGCTTATCTAGGAGAAATGACAATGCTTTTTAAATAGATTAAACATAATTGCCAAAATAATCCTTTGTTTCCCATGTTTGGGCTCCGCAAAGCCCAAAGAGCACTTCATATTTTGTAATAAAACCAACAAGTGACTCTGTTTTTTTGCCTTTATTTAACAAAAACCTCTCTATTTTAAGGGACTTAATATACTGTATTATTAGTAGGCTGAAATACTTATTTTATTTTATTACAATAGTGAAATAAATTGTATTTCTGTACCTCTTTTTAAGCTTCTTCTGTATTACTTCTGGCACTTAGTAAGGATGTTCTTATAATGCCAAAAGTGAGTTTAGTCAGGTTGAAATGTACAATCCTGTAATAATTTTGAATTAAGGACCAAAACTCAATGACTGATAAGCAATATTTTGCTTCAACAGTCAATCAAAAAAGTATGGGCTTATATGCATTCAAGAAAACAATGGCAAGACTCTACTCCTTCCTTTAAACACCCTTGCACACCTTAAATCATCTCTCTCTTCATCAAGCTCACTGCTTTCAACCTAAACATAACAACTGCTTTCCATAGACGGACCCCATAGCATATAAGGTGTGGCCGTAACAAAGGTTGGAGCAATCAATTTTACTCCAAGGGGTAATCATGTGCAGGACTAGAAGGGTAAAAGTGTTGTCTGCGCTGGAGTTAGACAAGGGGACCATGACTCCAAAACTTGTTAAGGAAAGCAAATGCGAAAGCAGATAGAGATATACATAAAAGCCCAGCATTCATCTTGCTAATGACGGGTGTTGACTTATCACTATCTAAGCAGTAGGTGTAACTGCAAGCAAGTGAGAACACAGTGTGTAAAAACCTTCAAGAGAAAAGTGCAGTACCACCCACAACCACAAGGTGCAAGTAAGGCAAAGAAGAACAAAGAAGTGGCAGAGTCTGATGCCACCAGTGGCTTCTGCCTTCCAACGACATGTTGCTCACTCCTACCATTATGGCTCTTCCTCATTTCCAGGAATTTGTTGTAGGGATTTACCTTTCTGTTTGTCATTCTAAGGGCAGCACAGTTGGCCCAGCCTACTTCTAGTACTGTATTTTTCTATATACATATTCTATAGTGTTTTTCTAGTTTATATATCATGTTATTTTGTGGTATTTATTGATTGATTTTTTATGTTTTATTATATGTTTAATCATGTACAATGCTGTAAGTTTGCAAATGGAAGTATGTTATATAGGAGTGAATTGAATTGAAAAATAATGCAGCCAGTTGAACACAAGTGACTTCTGGTGATGAACCAGTAATTGCTGTCACTAGGCAAATGTAAGTATGAAATGTGACAAGGAAAGTGGCCAAAGGCACAGTAAGACAGTGATAATTTAGAGATGGAAACCTTGCTATTTCATAGGAAATATCTGGATAAACTAAGTTACAATGTGGCAGGCACCTAACAAAATGAGATATGTGGATTTATATTCATATGTATACCTACTTCCATTGTTAAAAAGATTGAGTGTTTTTCAGGTTGAATGGTGATTTGAAGGTAATGCCATGGCCATGTCCTTAAAGAAGAGTCAGTGCACAGCTTGGTAGGGGCTTTATTAATGATCATGCAACTGAAATATAGGCATGTAGAACTAAAACAATGAATATCTTTAATAATACGTATGTGTGAAAATAACCCAAATTAATCAGAATTTCAAAAAAGTAAACACTGTACAAATAACATGTATTTCCATTTGTAAATTATTCTATAAGCATAATTATCATACAATTATATGCTGTATTATTTTGAGCATTTATTTTGACAGCAGCAATAATTTCACTCTGAAAATACAGATTGGGTACTTAACATTTGTTTCACTTTGAGCCTTTACCTTGACAAAAACATTAATTTCAGGCTACAAACATAAAAAAGTGTGAATAACCTGCATTCATTTACTTGCTTGTTGCTTTTTTTAGTGTCCCACATACTGTGTTCTGTCTGATTTAATTGATGATTCTTAGAGTAGGCAATAAAAAGGATGTCTTGATTTACATAAAGGGTGTGCTGGATCTGCCCATTGTGAAAACCTTGAGCACCCATCCCCAAAATGTTCTATGCATGGCTGTGCCTAGAAGGCTGAAATTCCAGGCTCTTTGTCTCAGCTGGAAGTCTGGACGGAGTATGCAGTTCATTATTAAGGCTTTTCCATGTTTATGTACTGTAAGTGCAAGACAAAGCACATACAAGACAGTGAGCCGTGTTTTTTTTTCCTTAAACCATGCAGATGTGATTATTGTCATTAAAGAATCAAAGTTCAAATAAATCTAAAGATTTGTGTTACAGCTGACAGCAGAAGTACAAAATGATTAATCACTGTTTATTGTGATATGTGGTTATAAATGATTGGCATACTGTACATTGACAATGGCCACACTTATACAGAAGGAACAAATTAATATAAAAGAAGTATTTTTTAATTTTATTTTGTAAAATTTGGCACCTATTGTGAATACATGTTTAAATCTGCTGTTAATGATTGTTTTTGAATTCACAGAAATATAAAATGTTTACTGAAAGGGTTATTCAATAGCTGTACATAAGCATAAAATTGTACATCATTTTTTAACATGTTAGTAAAATATTATATAATTATATAATATTAATATTATATTCAACGTTATGTTTTACGGTTCCCTGCCTTATACTTTATGCTGCTGAGATAAGCCCCCCCCCAACATTGGATTAAGTGAATATAATAATGAATGAATGAACGAATGAATGAATGGACAATGCAAATTCTGAGTTATCTTTAGGTTAAACTTTAACAAAAATGCAATAATCCAATATATGCTACTGTCTTCATTTAAACCTAGTTTTCTGTTTAGTGTTGCCCTGAAAACATACTGAATGATTATGCACCCAGAAGGATCTTTGCCCCACTTCTCTGTCTTTATATGATAGGATTACTTATTATATTATGCACATGACAGACATGATATGAGGTGTTTTTGCAGTCATTCAATGGTGTTTTTATAGTCATTTAATATACTATAAGAAAAACATATTTCGGCTACAAGCAACGTCGTGGTATAGGCGCTGCTGCCTCATGGATCCAACATCCTGGGGTCAGATACTGTGCCTAGTCATTATCTACATGGAGTTTGCATTTCCTTTTGGATATTCTGGTTTTCATTTCCTTGGGTTTAGTGAGCTAGAGATGTCTAGCACTGTAACCATCACCAGCTGAATCATGCATAAAATGAAATAAGAGGAGTTACTTAATTATGCATAAATTGTAATTGTCCCTTTAGACTTGCAAGTATCAAGACCCTTAATAATGAAAACGGTTAGACCAAAAGCAGAAATACAACTTCTGAGATTAATGTGTATAAACATTTATTTAAGGAAAGAAGGAGAATAAGGTTGGTTTATACTGCAGTGGACCTCTTTGTTTAGGTCCGAGTCATAGTATGTGTACATGTCAGCCCTTAGTCACCTTTGTTCCAGAATCAAAACTCTTTACATCATTAAATAGTACGTGAGGACTGCTCAGGGAGAACTTGCAAAGTGCATGTGTGTGTTTACATTATTGTATATTGGTTAACGTGTGAATCTGCATTTCTAAAGGAGTGTAAGTGTGTAGGTTTTTGTAAATCTGGTCTACGGCCTGCTAACCATCCATTTATTTATGTTTTATAAAATGTACATTTCAGTTATTTTACAGTTCAACTTCAGTTAAATAGAGTTCTTCATATGTTCGTAATTAATTTTGGTACACTATATAAGTAGAAATTAATTTGGACTTATCCTAAGTTAAACGAAAACAGATTAAAAAATGTATGATGATATTAAATAGCAGACTAGAGTTTAGAAATATTTACTTCTGATCACTGTTTAGTTTTAGGTGTGGTAGTTGACACCAGTCTTGATAATTTGATGCCAGATACTGAAGTAGTTCTCCACTAAATAAACTGGATTTTCTCTACTTTCAAATAATACAGTACACTTTATTCCCATTCTAACATGGTACATATTGTTCTTCCATTTAATAAAGGAGAAACACAGAATCCTTATGAATGTTATCATGCTAAAGTGTTCATAGTGCAATGATGTGCCATCTGGCATACCAAAGAGAGGTAATAAGTGGTGAAGATCTCTGGGAACTTCACTGGAATTTGATAAGTAGATAACCATTCTATATATTAAAGAACAAATTATAATGATGAAAAAATAACAGAATACATCCAAATAATGGGAAACGACAAAAAAGCATGGACAAAATCCTAGTGTGAATTAAAGTCAAATGTATTAAAAAACCACATTTAAAAACAGGATTTCTCATTTCACACTGTAATTCAGAGAAGCCTTGTAAAAAGATAGAAAGAGTCCTCCACAGTTGGTATAAAGTACAAGATAAATGCAGTCCAGAATATGGAAAGGGTACTCAAGATGAGGGGAAGATGTCTGGAAAACACTGACAAATATGTCCATATCAAGTTGGATTTTTGTTCACGATGTATCTGTGCATGTTGCATTCAGTAAACAATAGAAGGATCAGCCAATGTGTGTCAAGGAAAATCCCCACTTCTTTACTCACACAAAGGGCAGGTCATCTCACAAAGAACATATCCTATGGTGAGAAATCATACAACAAAGGGACACAAAATGCTTTAATGTTGTTTCCCATTAACTGTATGTTTCCAGTTACACATTTATTCTTTCAGGTAGTTTCTTATTTACTTAATAAATCTACATAAATATCTATTAAACACATAAGCCAACTCCAGCTTAAAATTGACATAGAGTAATTAAAAGTCTTTTTTATCAATTGTCATTATTCACTTGTACCTAACCTTTCCGTTTGTGCTTATTGATTTGCTGCCATCCCCTTCATTTCTCAACTCTTTTAATTTTTTATTCATTTTGCACTTTGGGGCTATTATATTTCAATCATTGTAAAAAAATGTTTACTTAAAACTTTTTAATATAAGATGACCTCTATGAATGAGGTCCGCAATGTTAAAGTGATTTTATGATTCTAAGTTTCATAAATGTCAGTAGGAAATTTAGACTCCTCCATGACGAACTGTGTCTCCTTTTCTGTTCTGTGTATATTTCTGATGGGACTGAGCATTGTCTCCCCACAACCCTCAACAGTAAAATTTATATTTATAAACTATAGAAACTTCAGAAATTACAAAACAGAATTAAAACCAAATTGCTTGCTTTGACCAGAATTTACTTAAGACTCCTACAAATTAGCCAAAAAGCTACACATTTGTATAGTATGAATATTAGCTTTACATTGTTGAAATATTAATCAGGTGTATTCAATAGAATATTTCTCTCAAAGTACGTATTTACTTAGCAGGTACTTAGCTGGAGGAGATACTATGGGCTTGAAGTGGCAGTGCTGCACTTCAATAAATATGAGCGTTGGTTAGTAAACTGCTTCATGCAAAAAAGGCTGAAAGAGTGAACAACAGTTAACCTCTGGCTTAGCAATGTATTTGCTGATGTTGTTAAAATGGGACACTAAAGATGTATTGAGATGCAGAAAGTAGGCACCAGAAAGAATGAGGGAGAGGAGGGTGCAGCGGCTTAACAGTCCATATTGCTCCCTGACATTTCTTCATTCCTACATCATTCTTTGAAGAGTTTGCATGTTATTCTGTTGTTCACTTTGGGTTTATACGTGTGATCCTAATTCCCTCATAATACAATTACATGCTGTTAAGCTATTTGATGAAGTGGGGCTGATTATGTGTGTATTTAGATGGACTGGCATCCCTTTCGATGTATGTCTCTGGCCCATGCTTGTTGCTGCCAAGATCGGCTCAAGATCATTATAGCTAAATCTGAAATGGTAGGCATATAAAACGAAAGGATAATCATTGTGGGATCTGCCCAGTTAAAGTACATCAAATTTAGCTCATTATTTGCTCCTTATTGGCTTATAATGCACAATGCAAATATTATCTTCGTTGACTTAATTTGTCAACATTAATTTGGCTTGGAAGTCTTTTTTAAGTATAGCAATGATCAAAGAGAATGTATCTATATCAGGGGTCTCCAACCTTTTTTCCCCTGAGAGCTACTTTTACGAAATGAAAATGGCCGACAGCTACTCATGTTTTCTAACGTTTATTCTCATAGCTTATTTCAACCCAAACAAACTGAATAAGTTTGTTTTGCCTGAACATTTACAAAATGTTGCTGTCCACAACTTGCATTTTGCATTAAAACATCACAAAAAACATTTAGTTCACCTGTAAGTGCATTTTGTATGTCTGTATGCATTTTCTCTTGTATCTCACACTATTGAATTAAAACATGAATACTTTCAAAATAAAACAATGAAATTACAAATACACAGACATTACTTATTCATTTGTCATTTTGTTACATGTCACTGTTTCACTTCACAAGACTATTCACATGTCCATTTGCATGTGTGATGTATTTTTCAGTTAGTCAGATGACTGGCACTGTATGGAGTCAACAAGAGAGGGGTATGGTGGAGTGTAGCCACTTAGGTTTACTCTTCTGGAATCATTTAAATGTTCATCTGTCAGTCTTGTTCTGAACTTTGGTTTCATGATGTTCATGTCAGAAAAGGCAGACTCACAGAGTTATGTAGACCCAAACAAAACAGACATTTTCAGAGCTGCTTGGTGAAGATTCTTATAGTTATCTGGCTCTACTAAGCTCCAGAAATGCTGAGAATGCTGTTGAGACTTTAACTGCACATTATTTTGAAGGTTTACTAATATATAATATATAAAATCCAATGTCTCTCTGTATGTCTGTCCGCTTTTCATGAGAGAACTTCTTAACGGATTTAGATCAGGTTTTTTTCTATAATTTGCTTGAACATCCATCCATCCATTATCCAACCTGCTATATCCTAATTACAGGTAAACGGGGGTCTGCTGGAGCCAATCCCAGCCAACACAGGGCGCAAGGCAGGAAACAAACCCTGGGCAGGGCGCCAGCCCACCACAGGGCACGCACACACACACACCAAGTACATACTAGGGACAATTTAGAATCGCCAATGCACATAACCCACACTGGCACCCGGAGGAAACCAACACAGACACGGGGAGAACATGCAAACTCCACGCAGGGAGGACCCGGGAAGTGAACCCTGATCTCCTAACTGCGAGGCAGCAGCGCTACCCACTGCGCCACCGCGCCACCCTGCTTGAACATTAAACGTTAAATTTGCGACTTCTCTTATTTTGCTATGTACCATAGTTTGCTTGCAGCACCGATTTATTTGTGCGAATCCGAGTGAGACGCAGTAGGCAGAGGGGAGGGGGACGGGGCCCTCCTCACTCACTCGCCAGCTTTGGGGCGTGTTCCTTACCCCCGCTTAGCTAGCAAACAAGAGAACAATTGAATTCAAGTTTGTTTGATATTTAAAATAAAGTGTTACTTAGGTCTTGATGACTTTGAGTCCAGATATTCTGTTAAGTGTATGCCACATTGAAAAGATAGATTGCAATTCAGATTGTGGATCGTGATATGATTTTTTGGAAAGATCGCCCACCCCTATTTTGACTAATCAAGTTATCAAATTTATGTAGGATTCATTAACCCTTTGGCGAGCTACTTGGAAAGGGGTTACAAGCTACCGGTAGCTTATGAGCAACGTGTTGGAGACGACTCATCTATATGTTCTCCTTGCAGAACAGCTTAAATTTGACTTGCTTATATGGAATGTTATTTGCTTTTAATAAATTCAATAATATGTTAAAAAAAGAACAGCTTACCGTAAATTAAGAAATGAAAGGTCTATCACTTAGAAAATAATGTTCACAAAATTTAAACATGCAATTTGATGGAGTTCTGAGAAATCAGCAAGCCACACATCATTACACCGGGTAGTATCTAAAATCCTAAAGTTTTGTCTATTTTATTTTTACAGGACATAGGTCAGTTTGAATTTAGAGAAATGGCAGTTGGGCCAGAAATTTGGTTAGTCTTCATTTTTCAACTTTACCCTTCCTGATAATACTCAAAATGTATATGCTGAATTTTTATTTTTGTATTTTTTTTTGTCAGAACCCATTGCAAAATTGAAAGGAAATGTTATAGAATGCAGTTTGAACACTCCATGAACTTATTAGTGGTCAAACCTGAATAGTCTTCTTATCAACTTTGATTAAAATACCTTTACTTTGAGGCAAACAAAATTATACAGGCATGAGTGGTTGTCACAATTTGTCCAAGCTGCAAGTATAACAGCTGCACAACTTAATCATAGTCAAATTAGATAATGAGGAAAAGATATCAGATAAGGGGGGATAATGTGTGACAGATATGAGAATATAAGCAATTTTGAGGTTTGTGAGTGTAGAATAATAGTTAATTGACTGTTGTATCAAAGAAGATCTGAGCAGTTAAGTTAATACATTATTTTAAAGTAGGTTCTATGAAATGCAAGAACACACCATCTCAGTAAACTTTAGGTGCTGCCAGCGTTTCTAAGTGTGGGCGATAAATGCTGTGGTGGTGACCCTTTGTTTTATGGAATGACATTGTATTAAATCATGCACACAACTTCAGCCTAAACTGGTTATTCTATCCATACAAAGTATGTCTACATTTTCACTGACAAAAGTAATAGTGAAAATATTGCTATTTTATTACTTTCTTATATTACTCTCTTTTTTGGGAGCACTGCAACTGAAATATTTCTAATTTTCTTGGTAACAGTATATTTATTAATATTAAGTATCCACTTGATGCACAATTGCGCAATTAATAAATTATTGCTTAGCATAACACTGTTGCTGTTGTGATCAACATCACTTGAAAAACATGATTAAATGTGTGAAAGTGCTCTTATGATAGAGTAATGGGTCCATCAGGTCTGTTAACAAAATTAACATAACAAGTTTGACATTGGAAAAGACAGCAATTGATTAATCAAATTCCTTGGTTTACTAGGTTGCCCTGGTACCGTATTTCATCCAAAAGGTTCCCCTTCAACTACATGACTTGGTATTTTTTGATTGTAATGGCTGTGTGTAGAAATACATTTTAAACTCGCTTCTGCTTAATTTCTTTCGTATCCTCGAGTGTGTGATTCACTTTCTAACTGAAATCATTTGTATGGTTCAATGTTAATAAATGCCATTAATAATTCTGAAGAGCTGGTTTAGTCCCGTCTATTCAAGAGTAAAGAGGTCCTTTAAATTATCACATTAAACATCTACCCAATTCCAATAATATATAAGAAGTCAAGTCTATTGACTGCACTGGCATCTTCTGTCTTATGATGTTATTTGTGAACTCCGCTATCTTTTTTGCTGTGTCACTTTTGTGTATGTAGGTGTTCAAAACTTAATTATGTTGTTTTTCTATCTATTTGTTTTTGTGTATTTATAACCAATCATAGCACTAATGTTATAAGATTTATGATATTGTTTTGTGGTTATTACAGTTAATAGAAGATAAGCTGTGCACTATATGACTCATGACATTATAAGGTTTAAGGGCATCTGAACTTTTTGTATAATAAAGCATAGACTCTGTTCATGGAATTACTTTAAAAAAATCTAAACTCTTTAGAGGATTATTTTAGTATTTAGTAAAGTAAAGTATTTGTCTACAATTATGAGTTTCTCTGAACCGACATTTCTGTGGTGTTGATATATCAACCATAGCTTGTCTAAGCACTCTTTGAAAGTTAGTTTTATGGAATTTTCACAGTATCCCTGTTGATAAATTTGAGAGGATAGATATGGCCTACTACAGTTTCCAAACCAGAACATAATATAAGAGTGAAGGCAATAAGACTTTCTCATCTGAATTTTAAAATTCCACAAAAAGAGAAACATTTTGTTTGCTAATTAAATACTAAACATAAAGACTTAGTACCTCAAGTTTGTTTTGACCTTTCATATTTATTCTTAGGATTTCTAGAATCCTAAGTATAAAGTATTACATTCAGTACTTATGTTTTGTCTTTTTTGTTTTTACTCCCTTTTGAAATTGATCATTCAGTTTTTTATTTATCATATCACCTTTTGTTTTATCATGGGTGGTGCCAGTTTGGGCTATTCAATGTTGCTAACAGTGTCCATTTCTACCTCGTCACAGCCAGAAACTGCAACATATGATGCCATTGGGTCACCACTGTTTATACACTATCCTCCTTACAAACAAATGTTCATGTGGAGTTAGTGCTTTTGAACTTTCTGGTAGTTAGGATTTCTTTGTGACAATAATAACTCTACTTTACCTCTACTCTAACTTTATTTTGCTGTTCTGTTTTCCTTATCTGACACTCAAAATAAAATTATGAGATTAAATTTCACCAATATGGACAACTAGATTCAGTCACAATAGTGCCACTACTGTAATGTAGCATGAGCAAATTCAGACAACACATATCTAAACAATTGCATTTTTTGACTTAAATGCTCTGAATAAAAATATCAGCTTTATTAATAAAGGTTTTATTTTTCCATATTTGCTTTAATAGCAGCAAGTATTTTACAGCCTGGAATTTTTAATTTACACACGTATCTGCACCTGCATCAGCCTTCTGCTCTGAGTCTGAACCGCTTTCTTCAATTATCTGGAATGATTAATTTTATCATTTCAAGGTGAGAATGTAAGAATAGATTCCAAACAGAGACTCCATCATTGCTGTAGTTAATCAGACGACTTCCACAATATTATTTATAATTCATCTTTCTTCTTTTTTGTGTACAACTTTATGTTAACTTAAGCACATGAAAAACAAAGAAACAGTGTAAACCAAATTAGGAAAATAAAATAGGAAAACCTTACTGTGGTACCCCTTCTGCACTCCTCAACCCAACCCAGTAAACCAGAATACTCAAGTGAATGGATAGACCATGATCTCCACATGACCTACAGGAGAAAGAAAACCCGGAGAGAATGAAAAAGAAAATAATTATATTTGTAGTGACATGAAAGGAAAAATTATCACAGCTTTAGGTGGACAATGGGTGTTGGCTTGGCCTACCATTTCTGAACTAGTCAATCTGAGGACTGTCTCTTTAGAAAACAAGGGATACAATAATTTCTTGCAAATACGATGCTATTGTTATTTCTGACCATGCACCTCTGATCTTGGAGCTAAAGTCACTATGCCCCACACATTCACCTCGCAGATGGCATCTCAACCCGCTTCTATTAGCAGATGAGAATTGTACAGAATTTATATCCAAACAAATCAGTTTCTTCCTAGAGACAAATACATCCTCAGAGATTTCTGCAGGAATACTCTGGGAAACTCTTAAGGCCTTCTTAAGAGGACAGATTATCTCATATCTTTCCCACAGAAATAAATTAGAAACCAAGAAAGTAGCAGAGCTAAAAAGCGAAATTACTAGAATAGATGAAGAACATGCCAGGCTTCCAAGCGAGGCTCTACATGGGAAAAGGCAGGCTTTGCATTCAGAACTAAACCTCTTGACAACTAAAGAAACTGAACAACTAATTTATAAATCCAGACATCATTACTATGAACACGGAGAGAAAGCTAATAAGCTTTTAGCTCAACAAATTCACAAGCAAGAAGTCCGCAATGCAATCCCAGTAATCACCAACACGAACGGAGACAAAATCATCGACCACAAAAATATAATGCACACATTTAGAGACTACTATAAATCTTTAAATTCTACTGAGTTTAAAGAAGACAACACACAATCTAATGCATTTCTGGATACATTACAGATACCACATATAGACACTTTTAGTGCGGAGGAACGCGATAAACCTCTGGCATTATCAGAATTACTAGATGCTATAAAGTCACTCCAAGGCGGGAAAGTAGCAGGCCCTGCAGAATTTTATAAGAAATTCTCCGCTCAGCTAGCTCCCCTCCTATTAGCGACATTTACAGAAGCCAGAGACAATCAAACTCTTCCTCAAACTTTTCGCCAAGCATTAATCACCATTTTTCCTAAACAAAATCAGGACTTATTACAATGTGCATCATACAGACCAATTTCACTTTTGAATAATGACGTTAAGATACTCTCAAAAATCATAGCTAGAAGGATGGAGAAAGTGCTCCCTTCGGTAATATCACAAGATCAAAATGGATTTATCAAGGGTCGACACTTATCTTCAAATCTTTGACGCCTGTTTAAGGTAATATACTCACCAACTAAGTCAAACACCCCAGAAATATTATTATCATTGGATGCAGAAAAAGCATTTGACATGATTGAATGGAAATACCTTTTTACTACATTGGAGAAATTTGGGTTTGGCCTGAACATTTGTGCATGGATCAAACTACTGTATACCAATCCAGAAGCTTCAATTTTTATCAACAACATTTGTTCAGACTTCTTTAAACTAAACGTGGTACCAGACAAGGATGCCCCTTGTCACCACTGCTGTTTGCAATCGCCATTGAACCACTGGCAATACACTGTCGAAATGCTGATCAGATAAAGGGGATTATCAGAGAAGGACTGAAACAGAAAATTTCTCTATATGCAGATGATATGGTACTGTATATATCAAGCCCACAAAATTCTGTGCCTGCAGTCTTAACAGCACTCACAGAATTTCAAAAGATCTCTGGTCTCAGAATTAATTTGAATAAAAGTGTACTCTTTCCAGTGAATTTTCAAGCATATAATATTAGATTAGATACCCTACCTTTTATCATTGCAGAACAGTTTAAATACCTAGGGGTAAACATCACAAGTAAACATAAAGCTCTTTATCAACAAAATTTCGCCGTCTGCATGGAAAAAATTAAGCAAGACTTGCATAGATGGTCAACCCTTCATCTCACTCTAGCTGGAAGAATTAACACTGTTAAGATGAATATTCTTTTTAATCTCCTTTTTTTATTTCAAAACATTCCAATATACATCAATAAATCATTTTTTAAACAATTAGATTCAATAATAACCTCATTTATTTGGAACTCAAAACATCCAAGTATCCAAAGAGCAACCCTACAAAGACAAAAGGCAGAAGGTAGCATGGCTCTACCTAACTTCCAGTTTTATTACTGGGCAACAAACATACAAGCTATAAAAACCTGGGCACAAATAGATGAATATACACAGGCCTGGTCCGCAATAGAACTAAAATCCTACAGTAATTCTTTATATTCCCTGCTCTGTGCTCCAATAAATGCAAGTTATTGGCAGTAAACTAATAACCCAATTGTGCTTTACTCACTCAGAATATGGAACCAATGTAGAAAGCATTTTAAGATGGAGAAGCTTTTATCTGTGGCACCTCTGCAAGAGAACCACCTCTTTCAACCTTCGCAAACATATGCAGTTTTTAATATCTGGAAAAAATCTGGGATTAACTTGCTTAGAGATCTTTATATAGACAACGTCTTTGCATTCTATGAACAATTACATTCCAAATTTAACATTCCAGCTACACATTTCTTTCACTATCTTCAAATTAGGAACTGTTAAACAGAACCTGCCCGATTTTCCTCATCTTGCACCCTCGTCCTTGCTGGAAAAAATATTGCTCAATTTCAAGGACTCAGACACCATCTTTGCAATATATAAAATAATTTTACAGTCCCTCCCTTTCAAAGATCCAGGAGGACACTGGGAAAAAGGTATCTCAATTAATATATCAGAAAAGGAGTGGAAAATAGCAATGCAGAGAATTCACTCGAGCTCCATATGCGCAAAGCATACAATTATTCAACTGAAAATTATATATCAAGCACATCTGTCTCGCCTAAAACTCTCCAAAATGTTTCCAGGGCAAGATCCAACCTGCGAACGCTACAATCAAATCCCGGCCTCACTGTGTCACATGTTTTAGGCCTGCACCAAATTAATATCATTCTGGAACAAAATCTTTAATTACCTTTCAGACAGCCTTGGTGTCACAATCCCTCCTAACCCATTAACAGCTGTGTTTGGGGTTCTTCCACATGGGTTTAAAGTGGAGAAGGACAAACAAACTGTGATTGCATTCACTACACTATTGGCACGCAGATTTATTTTGATAAACTGGAAGAATCCTAACTCTCCTCTTTTAAGTCAGTGGGAAACCGATGTTTTATACTATTTGAAATTGGAAAAAATCAAATACTCAGTTAGAGGATCTGTACAGATTTTTTTCAAAACATGGCAGGATCTAATCAGTAATATTTTAGAATAAGCTCTTAAAGCACAAAGGAAGCAATAATTTCTGTATTTCTTTTTCTTCTCCATTCATCTCTTTTGGCTTATCAAACTCATCGATTTAGGTATGTTTACAAGCTTTGAGTTTTACTCTGTTGGCCATGCTCTCTCTCTCAGCAGTGGGGGTCAACTTGTTCTTAATCCTACTTTTTGTAAAAATTGATTGATTTGTATGGGATGATTGCAATAAAATTAATATATATTTTTTTTTAAAAAAAAAAAGGAAAACAAGGGATGGAAAGACAGTTAAGCTGTGCCACCAAAAATTCAAAGAAAATTAAATCAAGAAAGGATGATTTGCAGAGAGTATGCTGCAGATGGGTATATTTGCAGCAATGGGCTACAGCTAAAACTACATTGCCTGCCTAATTCTTTCTAGAATTTCTTTCTAAAGACAAATTAGATTGTGACAATGGCCTATAACATTGATCAGAAAGCCTGGTGATCATTCTGAATGGTGAGCAGTCTGCCTAGGTGCTAAATGTACCAGCATTTCTAGGCTAAGATGCACATCAGAGCTTTATCCTCCACATTTGAATATTTCAGTTGTATTACAGTATCCATGGATACACCTTCACAAGTGGTAAAAGTGGGACTAGCCAGAATAAAGGGGGAGAGGACTGAATAATATTAATATTTTTATGACTGGCATTATGGAAATGCGTTTCTGCAGTCACTGTCAGAAGGATCTCTGTGACTAACTCAGAAATACTTTGACATCATCCCCAGGAAAGAATTTATGACTCATATTTTAATTACCAGACTAGGATAATTGTGGCAATGTTGGAATTTTTGGACAATTCGCTCTTTGCTTATTGGAAAATCCAACATACTAGGGTTCAAGAATATCACTGCATTAAGATTAGAGTGTGTCAAAATATCACAGCAAAAAGCATGCTAAGGCCTTACCGGATTTAATTTCTTGGACCAAAATGTCAGTGATATTCAGAGCAATCTTAGGAATTCCAAAAAATGGGCACACACACATCATATTTTGAAGATAAGCCAAAAGAGCATACCTCAAAAAGACCATTGTAAATAAGAAAAGCGGTGTGGATTCTATAGTTTTTGGTGAAGAGTTGACCTGTAACTATCTTTAACAGAAGTTAATAATGGAGAATTCTTATGAATAATTAAAGCAAGGGAATGCTGCTCTGCAGTGTGTGGTATTTGCCTGAAGGGAATGCCCTATTGATCATCAAGATATTTTAGTTAACACTAGAATCCCTGAAGCCAGTGAAAAAATTTGTACTCCCGGCCCACCTTAAATTCCTTCGTACCTCTAAATCAGTGGCTTTTGTTTTGTAAATGTGTCGATCAGCACAAGCAGCAAGCAGACTGCTGTCTCATCCCCCCTACCGACAGAGCTCAACTCAGGCAAGAAGGTCTCCCAACAAAAGCCTGTTTATCTCGGTGTGAGGTGCCTGGAGTTGTATAGTGTAATATATTGTTATTTGCAACACATGAATTTCATGTATGTTCCATGTCTACAATGATCTATGTAAGTGTAGGATGAAAGGAAATACGAGAAATGCAAGAAATGTTGAATACATACCTAAAACACAAAGTTTTTTCATGTTTTAGTACTAAAGGCAAAATTTTTACATGAAATGTATAATATGTGAAGACTGAAGTCCAAGTATCAAATAAACAGTTTCACAAAAGGTAAACATATAACAAAACAAGTGCACTTTTATTTAAGAATATAACCGAAAAAAAAGAACTCGGGTTAGGGTACAATGCTGACACAACCTCTTTTGTGGTACAGCGGTATGATCTGTCGACCCTTAATCAAGAGGTCGCAGGTTCGAGCCTAGCCGCTTCCCAGAATTAACGGTTCGAGTAGTGAGCTGCTCTTATTCTTACTATTATACAATAAAAACATACATTTGATTCGAGTCTGTAACAGCCGGTCTGCTGGCTGCTTGTGAACATTTACAAAACATGGAGAGGTGTGAAGGAATTTAAGGTGGGCCAGGATTAGGAGTTTTTTTGTAGGATTCAGGGAATCTAGTGTTAATCCAGTACCCTGTGTTTTGGCTTGTTGAACTTGACAAAAGAGTGGATAGCTTGTGTTTCAAAGAAGCATTAGAGAAAATCACCAATACAGGTATGTATATTAGGTAGATAGTGTACACTACTAAAATGCTCTGGGAGTCCAATCATTTAGCGCCATCTAACTACATTGAAGACCCTGCAAAGCTGGATGTCTATAGTCAAGACTAAACTCACCCTGGGATAGACAGAAGTAGTACAGAACTCCATTATTAGGAGAATAAACACACAAGTTGTGTTCTGTAGCATGTTGTATGGTATGATGCCTTCCTGGTACATAGATGGAAGTTTTGGCTTATGCCTTAGTGTTTGATTAGAGTTGGGGGAAATTCAAGTGGTCATTCCCCTTACCATAAAACAAATGACATTCAGTAGGGTAAAGAAAGTGTGCAAAAAAATTTAAAGTGCTAGGTGTTACGTATAACGGCAGAACTGACAAGTTTGTCTTGTAAACCCTGCTTTAGAAGGTAAGAAAGCATATCTAAAATTTGGTTTAAATTAGTTGGGCACTAGTTTATGGAGCACTGTTGCACATCTGGGACCGAATCAACATCACATTTACTTTTGATTACAAGGTTACAGTGCTTTCGTTTCTCTTAATATTTTTGATTTCCACTATTGCTTTTTCCTTTGTCTAGTTTACATTATATTTTGAGTTTTTTATTCTTTCCATTTCATAGCCTTAAACTGTTTTCCATTTCTGCAGGGATGGGGCTTTGTATCGAATCAGCAGTCTATTACTGGGCATACACTGTGCAGTTTTTAAAAGTCATGAGCATGCTACTACTCACACTTTACAACAGAGATGACCAGTCATATATGTGCTTATATTGTGCAAACATTTTCAGTCTGATTGACCTGCCATAATGCTGGTGTTCAGACTATACACATGAATGGTCCCAAAGGATAGCTTTACCCATTCAAAAGAGCTCTGATTGACACACCCTTCTCATAATGTCAACAAGTAACTCTTACTGAGCTCTGAATGTACAAAGAAAAGAAAAAAAGTATAACTGGACATGCAGATGGCTGTTTCATGGACAAATATTGGTCTGTCTTTTATACAGAGTGAATTATAGGTACGTATTCTGTGTAATTTGCCATTATGTGTTTTTATTTCAGGTTCTTCCAATCAAGGTTTCTTAAGATGCATTTTTAATTGGCCATTTAGTTTTATGTGTGTTGCTACATGATATTTAGATTTTTTGAAAAACAAAATATGAAAATGACAATAATAATACTCAATGTACATTATACTGCAATTGATGCAATGTAATTTGATGGCAATGTCAGAAAATTGGGTTGTGAGACTACTCACACTACCAGGCAACCAACTGATATTTCTGACATGACAGAAATCCTTCTGATCTTATGACAGCCCAGTCATAAGGTGCAATCGGGCATCTCAATCCTTCTCATTCTGCTTGTAAAACAACGACTGATGAAGCTGAAATTCTGGCATACTCAGAAAATCAGATGGCAACTGAAAGTCTGGCTTAAAATCAAGCCAAAATTGCACAGTATATGTCTAGCATGAGGTTCTGCAGTTCTTAGGATTTCAGTTATCTTAGAGGACTGTTTAAGAACTTTACTTGCCATGGGTAGTTATGGCGGTAGCTTGCTTGAGACACTTGATGTTCTGTCCACTCATAAGTACCTTTTTGTTTTCTTAAGTTTCTTTTCTAAATTTTAGGTATCTTTTGAGATATTTCTATTAGTTTTATTAAGTTTGTCTGTTTGACACTGTTTGTCAGGATTGTTAGGTTAAATTTTAACTTGCCTTTTGAACTTGCACTTTATTCTATTTATGATTCATGTTTCTGGCTGTTTCATTTATTAATTCTTTTTTGCGAATTGTGCGCTTTATTATCCTGTTTAGCTTTATTTAGTTTTCTGTACTTAAATTGCTTTTAAATAAATTTACCTTATTAAATAATTAGCAATTATTTTTTTCTCTGTTCATTTTGTTTAATAATTATTAAACAACTGGTAAATTAATTTAAGTGGCACTTTTGTGTTTGGGTTTTCTGTTTCCCATAATTGAAATAAACTGAATAACTGAGATAAATTAGAAAATCAAGAGGCAGAGATTTTTAAGGACAGCTTATAGAGAAGTTGAACGATAGCAATGATCAATGTGCTTAGGAATAGAAACTAGCAAACAAAATCAGTCAATCAGTCAGTCAGTTTCCAACCTGCTATATCCTAACACAGAGCAAACAAAATCAATGTATTACAAATCACAGTGAAATTATCCCAAACAACTGACTCATTCTGAGCTTGGGACCCTCAACTGTGCTTTGTTTGCCTTACACTATCTCCCAATTACCCAAGCTGGTAAATTTTAATTGAAGGATTTTACTTGATTTTTCATGACATCGCTAGATCATTGCAGATGGCCCTGGACGTAATTCATATCTACAAAGAAATGGGGAAAATGAAGTTTAATGTAAATAGAGGTATTATAAAATGTACACGCAGAAGCTTTAAATATGAGGTGTAATTAGAGAAAAGGATATTCTGAAACTTTTTTATTACTAACTATGGTTTATTTTATTTTACACAAAATGGTAGTAGCAGCTATTGGTCTGTGGAACAGGTTAGATACATAACATGTTGGCCATGGAGTGTTTGTAGAATGTGTAAAGGAATGTGGAAATTAATTATAGTTAAAGGATATTAACTATACACCATCCTCTTATTTATTTGGCCTGTTTTCCTAAAAGTCTATACATTTACCTGACAGATAATTAAAGCATCTGCTTCAAATTACATTTCCTCAGACATATTAAGAAAACATGTTTAATAGAAGAGACCCCATGCAGTGAAGCAAAGTCATTAGTTACCAGTCAGTTGGGAAAACTTTTCTTAGACTTATATGTTGCTCTAGTTCAAACAGCATGCATTAAAACATAATGTATGATAGAAGAGAACATATTTTTATCTATGTGGTTATGTGATTTCAGAAAAACTGGAAGAAATGATCTACAGCACTGAAAACACTGAAATTGAAAATGTTATTTGGAAAAAATGTACTGCTTATAAAATGTTCGTATTTTCAGTTCTCGAAATGTTCAGATTTTCAGTATGCATGAATTGATTGTCTTATGTCTTTGATATGTGGCTTATATGTGAATAACACATATTTTAATAAAAAATGCTAGATATATTCCATGAAATAAAAAAATCTTCCACAATTCATATATTTTCTACAAAAATTGATTAACATCCTTCATACAACAGCAATCTAAATAATTATCTAATAAAAAGAATGAAAATGTAGTTTCCTTTGTAAAGTGACATTATGCTTCTTTTTCAAGGAGGTACTCTTCTTTTGAAATACTTAAGCATCATTTAATTGTGGTAATTCTGATTGTAAAGTAAATCTAAGATAATAAAAGTGGCTTTGAACACGATGCCTAGAAGAGATCCAGCCATGTTAAAATTTACCATGGTGACTGTCTCACGGGATCTTGGAATTAATTTATGTTCATTATACTATGTTGAGCCATGCAGTGCTGAATGACTAATGAATAAACGTGGAAACTCTGCACTCTAATATCCATATTAAATTATTGCACCATTCTAAGAAAGAAGCCATCAAACTTGAAGCCGTTGCATGCCAGAAAAAAGAGATACAGTGTGTTTTATATAATTTGAAAAGGTAACACATTTGATTTTACAGTATTCTTTTAAATTCTCAGTTTACAGTATTGCCTCAAGGCTTTAAGATGCATTTATTGTGGATGACTGATATTTAAATAGAAGGAATTTGGCAACATTAGAGATTGAGAAATGCCATTGTTTAACCCTGAAAGAAACATGACACTTTAGTTAAATAGCATACAGTATATACCAGATAAGTAAAAAAGCATTATGCAGAGGAAATATATTTCTGAGACAATGAATCTTTAGAATTATAAGGCATTAATGAAACATCTTGGCACCCATCCATGCTCCTCACCTGCCTTTATCCTTACTATCATGTATGTCCCCCACCCGTGTCCCTTTCTCTTATGTCCTGCCTACCCTAACCACTTTCTTTTAACAACAACATTTATTTATATAGCACATTTTCATACAAATTATGCAGTTCAAAGTGCTTTACATGATGAAGAAAGAGAAAAAAGGCAAAATAAATAATTAAAATTAGGGAACACTAATTAACATAAAATAAAAGTAAGGTCCAATGGCCAGGGAGGACACAAAAAAAAAACTCCAGACTGCTGGAGAAAAAAATAAAATCAGCAGGGGTTCCAGGCCATGAGACCATCCAGCACCCTCTGGACATTCTACCTAACATAAATGACCTCAATCAGTCCTCATTGTATTCAGGGTTGTCATGGAAGAATTTGATGATGACGGTCATGTGGACTTCTGGCCTTTAATCCATCAATGTAGGGACATCTCACACTTCACAACAGAGATTAGGTGGTGGTGGCGCAGATTGCCACCACAGGAAACCGGAAAAAGAACAGAAGAGAAAGTAGGGCTAAGTACGGATTTTGGAGCCACCATGGATAATAATGATAATTAATTAAATATACAGAGCATCAGGATTTAACTAAGATGAAGCTATGAGAAGTAATGAGTGTTCAGCAGTTTTTTAAAGTGCCCCACTGTATTAGCCTGGCAAAATCCTATTGGCAAGCTATTCCAGATTTTAGGTGCATAACAGCAGAAGGCTGCCTCACCACTTCTTTTAAGTTTAGCTCTTGGAATTCTAAGTAGACACGCATTTGAAGATCTAAGGTTACGATTTGGAGTGTAAGGTGTAAGACATTCTGATATATAAGATGGAGCGAGATTATTTAAGGCTTTGTAAACCATAAGCAGAATTTTAAAGTGAATTCTAAATGACACAGGTATACAGTGTAGTGACATCAAAACTGGGGTGATGTGCTCTGATTTTCTTTTCCTAGTTAAGATTCTGGCAGCTGCATTCTGCACTCGTTGCAATCGAGTGATGTCTTTTTTTGGGTAGTCCTGAGAGGAGTGTGTTACAGTAATCTAACTGACTGAAAACAAAAGTGTGAACCAATTTTTCAGTATCTTGCAAAAGGTCTGACTTTTGTTATATTTCTTAAGTGACAAAATGCTCTCCTAGTAATCTGATTAATATGTGATTTAAAATTCAGGTCAGAATCAATAGTTAACCCTAAATTTTTTACTGTCTTTCTGTCTTGACTTTTAATCCTAATGCATCAAGTTTTAGATGTGTTACTGGACAGCAATAACCATAGAGTAGTTTTTGTGTTAAAAAAAATGTCTTTTGGTTACCATTTTGTGGATTTTTATATTTGTTTCACTTTTTTGGATACCTTTGTGTGATTTATGATGCTGTATATTAATTGAATGAAAGTGCTTTTTGTTTACAAAAGCAAATTCACTTGGTGATGGTGCCTTTATGTGCCATCTATACGTGTGCAGTCAATTTTGCAGATTACATTAGGAATATTAGCAATCGCTGATTTTGATCTTGCCTCAGCCGGTTCACCCTGACCTTAAGTGTAAATAACTGCTAAATCATTCTGCACGTAGGGGATGTAATTTCATAAGGCACCGGACCTTTGGAGGAACTTATTGTAACTTTTTACCTTCATGTTTGCTTTCTTTGGATGGTCTCATCACATTTATGTTTTGATTAAGTTACTGTACTGTAAAGCCTTCATTTACATTCCACAGTGCATTTACTATTTTCAGTTTGATATACAAGCTACTTTTCTTGTTGTTTTGGGTTTTGCAGTATCAACTGAAAGTGAGGGGATAACATCAGATAAATGTTTGTCTGTGAAACAGATACATCTTTAAAACTGTTGCAGAGGTCAGGTATGCAAAATTGATTATATGCTGTGTACTCTGGGAAATGTGTGTGTAAAATGTTAAAAATGTATGTTTATATTTTATTTTGCTTATAGTTTTCATAGTGCTCATGATGGTGTAATTTTGTTAAGCAGATATAAACTTTAAGAAGTAAATAAAGTACAACCACCAGTCAGAAACTCTCTGCCTCTTGATTTTAGAAAGTTAGGGGCTGCTACAGTGAAAACTCGACAATATATCTGAACCATCCTTCACGTTTTGTGCTGCTTATCACCTCAAGAGCTTTAGATGTCCAGTTGATAACCTGCACCCAGGCAAGTTCAGAGTCTGATGATGTATCATATATGCGGATGCTACAGACACAGTGATAAATTCTTGTTGATAAGGGACAATGAAATTTGGTCATCCTCATATATATAAAACCTAAAACCTACGTAGACTATATTATAATTAGGTTATAATAAGAATTCTTAAACCCTTTAAGGTAAAACTATTCAGCAAATGTATGGTTTACTTTTAAAATATTTAGTAAGTAGAACATTAAAGAGAACTATATTTACTGATTCGATAAGTCAATGACTCACTGCTGTAGCACTTCAGGAGTTTGCAGACTTCCTGCAAGGCTATGTTGAGGGTATTGCCCACATTACAAGGATTAGCCATCCTAAAAAATTGTGAGGAAAATCCCAAGCTGCTTAAAAAATTACCTGAGCGGATTGTATGCAGGTGGAGCCAAGTTGTTTTAAAGGAAATGGATGCATTAAGAGATTATTCAGTCCTTACTTGTTTCAGAGAATTTATACAAAATGAAGGCTGTAATCCCATTGTCTCCCCTCTTATGATGAACCTCAAGACCACAGACGAGAGGTCACCAAAGACAGCCAGGGCACTTAACACAACTGCTGAAACAATGTATCCCACCTGAAGGAAGCAGGAAAAATATGGCTACAAGTCAAAATTACCTTGCTCTGTTTGCAGCAGTGCGAACAATGGCAATTGCTGTGGGCCCAGTCTTTGCAATGAAACCCACTGAAGGCAAGAAAGCTTTCATTCATGAAAATCACCTTTGTTTTAGATGTTTAAGGAAAGCACGCACCAGCGAGGATTGCAAAAGGCAATACATGTGTTTCACATATGGCCAACGCCATCCAATCTGCCTTCACGAAAAAAAAGTTTGAAAGGCTTGTGAAAGCATCAAAGAAAGGTTCCACTTCCACAGAAAATCATGCAAGCCTGGAGGACTACAGGGTAGTCCCTTGTACTCATGCAACATGTGTTTGCCAAAGCTGCGATGTGGGACTGCTGATTAAGTATAACTGTCCATTGGTGTTAGCTACCCTTGAAGTCATCACAGGAAGTGAAAATGAACCATCTGCACCAAGAACCAAGCTCATCTGGAACATTAAATAATCCCCCAACCCACATTCATACTTCAAATTTCAGCAAAGGAGATGTCAGCGCCATCAGCCACTGATGTTCTGAAAACTCTAGAGGAAGACTTCAATGAGAAGAGCTATGAGGATGAGTATGTGCCCCAAAATGATATTCACTTTGTACAGTCCATTAATGACAACATCAGGCAGAAGGAAAATGCACACTATAAGATGCCTCTCCCTTTCAAGAGTAGTAATCCACCCTTATTACCAAAAAACAAAGAGCTGGTTACTGTTCGTTTGTAGCATTTAATGAGAAAGTTAAATAACAACAAACATTACCACAACCACTACAAAGACTTTATGGAGGAAATGATCAACAAGGGTAATGCTGAGCCAACCCCTGCTGCATCCAAAAGAGAGATAGAGTGATACCTTCCCCATAATGGTATGTACCACCCCAAATAAACTACATGTTGTGTTCCATGGTATTCCATACTCTATCCCTAACTAACACTTTATTGACAGGCCCTGACAGTTCTCCAGTGGGAGTTCTTTGTCAGAAATAAAGCTATAGCTGTGACCTGTAACTCTAAAATAATGTTCTACTAGTTCTTCGCCTCTCCCGAACTAAGTAATTACCTGAAGTTCCTATGGTGGTAGGGTGGAGATTTGGAGGAAGAACCTGAAGAACATAGGATGGCAGTCCACCTCTTTTGTGCAGCCTCACCTACTTGATGTGCTAGTTTGTATCTTGCACATCTTGGTGTCAACATTCATTGAGAAGAACTTCTATGCAGATGATGGGTTGACCAGTCTGTCAAAGGAGCCAGGAAACTCATTGTTGAAATTCAGGAATTGTGTAAAAGAAGTGTACAACTTCATAATTCAACTCAAATCAGAAAGAAGTTCTCTACTGTGTAGATCCTTCAGATAGAGCAACAACCAGCAACTCTCTCAGTCTTAATCTGGATACAGCAACAGACCATGTACTTGGTATTCAGTGGTCAATAGAAATCGATACATTCAACTTTGATGTTGATTGTAAAGACTAACCTTCGGCATGGCCCAGTATTCTGTTCATCATTGCCTCTTTGTACCATTCACTTTAGTTTGTTGTTTCACTCACTCTAAGTGGAAAGTTTCCCTGCAGGAACTGTGCCATAGGGGCACTGGTTGGTATAATCTGCTCCTTGAGGACCTACACATACAGTGGGTGGAATGGAAGAATGCTCTCCAAAGTCTGAAGGAAGTCAAAATACAGAGATTCTATCACCTACAAAACTTTGGCAACATTGTCAAAACAGAACTGCAGCACTTCTGAGATGCTAATTGTGTTGGATATGTTCTTACCTGATGTATAACAATGAAAACAATGAAATTCACTGCAGTCTAGTGATTGGTAAGGCAAGAGTTGTACCTATAAAAATTATAAGCATTCCAAGATTAGAACTTTCAGCTGCTGTACAGTAGTCTCTGCTAGAATAAATGTCATGTTGAAAGATGAACTGGAGATGTAAATTGATAAAGAATTTGTCTGGACAGATTTGAAGGTTACATTGGCATAATTCAATAATGAATAACAAAGGTTCACATAATTATGTTCAACTAATAAGGGAAACAACAGATCCCAACCAGTGGTATTATGCTGACAGAGAATTATGCTGTCAGTGACCACATGGACATCCTTAGCCATCTGAGTCAGTTTTTGTCATGGACAACGCTTCTTATGGTGGTTGCGAGAATTAAGAGACTGGGATCTAAACAAGAAAATGACAGTGACTTTGTGGCCATTGAAGAATGTAAAAGAGTTGCAGAAACTGTGATAAAGCTAGTCCAACAGCAAGCCTTCTGGCAAGAAATGATGTCACTTCAAATACAATTTACTCTTTCGAGTGTGAGTCCTTTCTTCTCCCTCATCCCATTTTTTATTAGAGGATTTCTTTGTGTTGGTGGAAGACTGAAGAAGTCTTCTCTCGGTTAGGAATTGAAACACCAAGCCATTCTTCCAAAGGACAGTCACATCACCAAAATGATTCTGTTCTATCATAACAACAAGATCTGTCATCAAGTCCGCAGTCACACTCTAATTGTACTAAGGGCTAGTGTATGTTGGGTCATAATCGGGAGCAAATCTGTTGCCAAATACCCAACTATATATCATGAAGAAAACTCTGCTGAACAGAAGAGCAAAGACTGGTCGATCTCCCTAAAGAGTGTGTGGAAATTTCTGAACCATTCATATTCTATGTTTTTGGCCTTCCTAATAAAGAGGGCCCATAAGGAATATAAAATAATATAGCTTGATCTTCACATGCTTCTCATCTCAAGCTATCCACATTGAGATGCTCAAAGATCTGTCAATAGATGTACTTCTCAATGCCTTAAGGTGGTTCATTAGTCTCAGGGGAGCTATTCGCCAACTCCTTTGTGACTTGGGGTTAAACTTTATGGGTACCAAGTATGAGATCAAAGAGGGACTCAAACAATGTGATAACACGCCAGTTGAGGCATTCCTAGCTGAAAGACAATGTAAGTTTGTCTTCAAAGCTCCCTCAGCAATCCATGCTGGTGGTGTTTGAGAATGTCAAATTCATACTGTTCAAAGTGTGCTAAATACCACATTTGCTCAGTGTACAAGAAGACTTGATGACACCTCCCTTAGAACATTGTTTTACAAAGCAATGGTTATTGTCAACAGCCATCCATTAACTGTGGATGGAATCAATAATCCCATATCACTGGATCCATTGATGCCAAACCTTGATAAAGTTTAAGGTTGCTCTTCCACCTCCTGAGAAATGTATAAGGGAAAAGATGTATGCCGAGTCTAATATCAGACTTAACAGTTACGAAGTCACTGGAAGAAAGAATACCTCTTGAACCTTTCCACCCACCAGTGGCATGTTCCCATGAGTAACCTCAGGATGAATTACACATTCCTTATCAAGGAAGACACTCTGCCAAGATATCAGTGGTGCCTAGGATGTGTGGTTGAAACCATGGAAGAGAGAAATGGCTTAGTTGGTTGAGGTAAAGAGCAAGTAGGGAAGCGGAACCCAACTAGGATCATCCATTCAAACTTTCGATCATTGAACAAACTATCCAGAAGTTAGTACTTCCTCTTGAAAATGGGTGATCAGCTTAATCACTAGGGTGATACCTTATTTTAAACATGTTGTTTCCTGTTATGTTTAGTAAAAAACAAAAAACTGAAAATTCCTTGCCTCCACAAGTTAATTTTCCAACTTAAGAGTAGTCATTTAGCTTTATGTAGAAATCATGTTTTATTCATTCAGTGATTCCTCATATCCTGATTGGTGGTAGTGTCGGACATTTAGAGGAAGTCTTTTCTAAGTCAAATATGTATTCTAGCATATATACCTTGACATTATAGTAATACTTTAAGCTGTCACTTACCAGTTAGGACTCATTTATACTTCACGCTCAGAACGTGTACGTGCATGCATCATGACTGCGATTCGATCCCAGCATTCATTTGACACACCCTCTGAGCAGGTCCTCAGAAATTAATGCGACTTGTGCGTGAGTTGCAGTACCAGCAAAAAGGCGGGAGGCGCAGTGTGATAAAAGTTGGAATATGACGTCAAAGTCTCTGTTTACTATCTACATGTGACAGAAAGCGGCTTTGAGGATCCTACGGGACTGATGTGCGCGCTTCGATGTTTGATGAATGGTCCGATATGGTGAAGCAAAATGCTGACATACAGATGCATTCTTGGTGCTTTTATATTTAAGTGTTGTATATTCTTGATCATAATGACACGATAGATTTTAAAAGTCTCATATACCATCTTTTATGCCGTCTTTTTTTTCTGGGGCATCCTCCTGACCTGACAGCAGCAGCAAACAGCAATAGATTACCACACAGAACACATTAAATGTATGATATGCTCTCTGCACATTTCAAATCCTTAGATTTATTGTTGATATGACTTTCATGATGAAATGCATTAAAGTATGTATGTTACATTTTATAGATAAATCATTAATTTCATTTAAATAATGCATACTGTTAATACTGTGGTGGTCTGGCACCCTGCCCGGGGTTTGTTTCCTGCCTTGCACCCTGTGTTGGCTGGGATTGGCTCCAGTGGACCCCGTGACCCTGTAGTTAGGATATAGCGGGTTGGTTAATGGATGGATGGATACTGTTAATAATTACACACATGGGGGTGACACGGTGGCGGAGCCGTAGCACTGCTGTCTCGCAAGGAGTCACGTCGCTGGTATTCCCTGCCTGGAGTTTACATGTTTGACTGCTGGGTTTCCTCAGTGTGCTCCAGTTTCCTTCCAAAGATATGCAGATTTGGTGACACTAAAATGATGCTAGTGTGTGTGAGTGCTTGTATTCACCTTGCGATAAGCTGATGCCCCGTCTAGGGATTGTTTTTGCCTCATACCCAATGCTTGCTAGAATGGACACATCCCTGGATTAATGGATTTAATCATTAAACATCCTTTTCAGAGATACTGCGGTAAGGTGTCATCTGAATTTAATGGGTGTTCCAGGCAATTTACACCACAGCGAAGCCGAACCTGTTCTCACTGTGATTATATCTTGCACTGCCACCTGGTGGATTCTTGCAGATTTACGTAAAGTATGTGCACAAGTATAAACAGTAAAATGCTTGTGTAGCAGGAACATGCGTTGCATCATGTGAAGTATAAACCTGGCCTTAGTCATGACCTTCTATTAATAAGTGATTTATGTGCTGAATATTTTCAATTCTCAATTTTTTTTTTGTTGCAGATTTTAACTCTGATTCTGATATTGGAACTTCACCCCTACATTTGCCATTTCCTTCTTAATTAGTTGTTTCTCTTTTTGTTTTCTTCTTAAGTTTATTGTAATTGTAAATGGTTTTATCTGTCCCTTTGTTACACTAGAGCTTAAAGGGATGGGACTTCAAATTGGGATTAATTACTGAATTGCTGCTGTTTGAGATGATACAGTCACCTCAGGAATGATATGACTTTGAGCCTTTGGTATTTATTGAGGTATTGTAATGCAGGCCATTGCCTACCAGCCCCTTCTCTTAACCTGGGCCTAGTGTTTGTATTCTTGGATACATGATTTTGGAATCTTACATGAATGTATTTGTTTTGGATGGTGGTATTGTCATTGAATGTCTGCTGTTGAATGGTGTCTGGTGATGCCATCTCTGCATTAGGTCAAATCTCAGTCCAGATTCATTTCATGTATAGTTTCTGGCTGGTAGAATACATTATATACTCACGAATAAGTTCTCCCACAGATAAGTCAGGACTTTATTTTACTGTATAATTTCTGGTATTTTATAATGTCAGTCGTTTAAGTCGAATGCGGAAAAGTCACGCTATTGGTCCAAAAGATTATGATGTGCTAAAGCCCACCTGAGAGAGTAACCACGGAGCACACTGCCTTTTTTATCTATGTGGGAGCAGCAATGCGCTGTATCAGAGCGTCCTCCTAACCCCTCTCTCTCTCTCTATTGTGCCTACGTGACCACATGGTAATACCTGAAATATTCTGAAGTAATGTTTACACTGATTTGTGTTTTTATATCTCACACCCTCATACACCTGTATCGTAAGAGCATCCCTTATCTACAATGGAGTGTTCGATCAGAAGAAAATATGAAACTGGTTTAAAATTAAATATCGTTGAAGTAGTGAAAGAAATTGGTAACTGTGCTGCTGCAACAAAATTTGATGCGTCTGAGAAACTGATGCGAGATTGGAGGAGGCAAGAAGATGTACAAAAAAATGTAAGTGTCGCATTTTTGAATGGGCGTGTAAGTTGGGGTCTGATTTTATGATCGATTTTACGGGTTTCAAGACCCAACTTATATATGAGTACATACGGTAAGTTCCCAATCTCTGTTCGAAAACTCTAACTCCCTGGATGTGTTTAAGAGGCATTTGAAGACTCTCTTGTTTGGTGAATTTCTGTCTAATTAGCTGTTAGGTTTGAAAATCTGGGAGTTGTAACTAGCTTATATTTTGTTTTGAGTGGTTCACTGGTGGTAATCAATTTTGTTCCCGTCCTGTAACATTTGTTCCCAAACAGCCCCAGACTGAAGTTACTCAATTATGCTGACCTCTTTCGTAAGCCGCTTTTGGATAAAAGCATTTTCTAAGTAAATAAATATAAATAATAATGTATTGAAATCATGTAATCAAGATTTAGTGTTTTGTTTAAGATATAATAATTCCTAACAAAATGACATCAGAGCTCTGTTTTTGATTATTTCAGCTTACATTTTGGTTAATTGCTCGAATTTTGTGCCTTTTAAATTTTATTTAGACTTATACTGTGTTCACACTCGATGTTGTGCTCTGATACAGTGGGTTTCCCCCTGGTTGTCTGGCAAATTATGGTCCCTTCTGGTGAAGTTTAAGAACATTTCCAAAAAGCAACAATAATGGCTCATCCACAGTAACTGTTTGTTTTATGTGTAAAATGCACAAAAAGGTTTATTTTTACAATGCTCATATACTGGCAAAAAATAAGATAAGACAAATAAATAACGGTATCCAAAAACAAAACAAAAATAACCTAATGACAGTGCAACTAACGAAAGAAGAAAAGCACATATATAACTAGCAGCTTAGAGCCATTTCCCTTGGTTCCACTATCCATTTATCTTGAAGACAGTTTCTTTCTATAGGTTTAACTCCTCGCATCTTTTGGAAACTACCATTAGTTGTACTTCAATTAGAATTCATATCTTTCAGACAGACATCAAATTCCAATAATATATTCAACACCTAACCCCTCTCAACAAGATAATCTCAGAAATAAACATTTTAAAATTTAAATGCTTCTAAATAAACATAGACATCATATTGGTAGTTTCAGTCTTGTCGATAGTTATGATATCCATATTACCCCCAAGCCCTCCCCCAAGAGTAACTGCCGGTTGGAGTGATTCTTCATTTCCAGTCTAAACATAATGAAGCAACCAGGCTCTGCATAGCGGCTTATATTCGGAACTCTGTGTGATGTATGCAGAAGTCAGCATGGCCACCAATTCAAATAGATGGAAGTATATGAACAGGCAAACCGATAGACTAACTCTGAGTGTGTACCCTCAACAGCTGTCTTACGGATGTTAGGAAAAGTTTAAATGAAGCTTATAGACTATTTATATACTATATTATTAACACATATATAGAATAGTATTTCTCCTATGCTAGCATTTTCCAATTTTTTTTTCACTCTTGGTTTAATATTTCGTAAATTATGCCTATTACTAAATATTCAATGTTTATGATGCTTCCTTCAGGGAAAAAAACCTGGGGGTTGGTGGCAGAATTGGCACTCCAGCCACCATAAAAAAACTCACACTGGTTCCATTCCATCTGAACTAGTGTAATGCTGAGGTGTCACCCGTTGCATGGCTCCTAATCTGGGATCCTGAGTTGGTTTGTCATGTGGTGGGTGCGGCAACGTGCTGTATCAGCGCATGCTCCTAACCTCCTCCTCCTCCATTTGTTAATTAAGCAGTTTTGGGTGAGTAGTTTCACATATCCCTTGAGGTTGGTCATTTTAGGGAATCATGAAAGTAATATATTTGCATATACAGCTCACCCTGACAGACAGACAATTATACTTCACTCGTTACAACTTCCCAGCAGGAGCTTTCACCAGTCTTAATTTCAAAACCAGTCCACGGTTTCTGACTTAGTGCCTCATTTTTTTTTCTGATAACCCTGTCCCTGCAATTAGTGCCAGATAATATGCATATTGGTTTCTGCAAATCAAGTTGATTTGCGTGCCACTCTGTGCTATAGCAGCTTATATTTGTTTACCAGCACTCAGCCAACCTGAATTGTAATGTTCTGGTCTGATCATTACAATGCATATAAAACACATATAAAACACAATAAAAAAATATGTTTTGGAGGGCAGATAAGTCTAAATGAGGCCCAATTTCCATGATGCCAGCCATTCACAGACCCTATGCAAGCTGGGTAGTTTGTGTGTAGGGAGAAGGAGCAGCAGTACTGAATATCACCATTATTTGATTAAACCAAACTGAATAACTATGGGACAGAGGATGTTTGTTTTTTGTTATTAATCTATTGTATCTATTTTACAAATTGTACAAAAAATGGGAAAATGGAGGCACAAACCTCTTAAATCTAGACCAGGATTGAAGCCTACTGCTCAAAAAACAAGATCCATAAACCAAAAATCAGTACAGTAATCCAAAAGCAGAGTAAGAAAAGGTTAAAATCCAGAGAAATCAACAAAAAAATTACTCATGACAAATCTCTAACAACACAGATCTAAGGATTTGTTGATCTGGAGGACATGTCCTACTGCCTGGGCTTTTATTTACTTATTTTTAAATTCTTTATTGTTACTCAAAAGAACATACACTCATCAGACAACACACAATACAAGGATAGCCATGAAAAGTCAAATTATGTTTTTACACATTTCCATTGTCCTCTTTGACTTATTGTTTTTCAGTGTACTTAATGAACTTAAAAATCAATTTTAAACATAATAAACAACGAAGAGAGGCCATTTAGCTTTTTGTATATGAAATCTCCCAATCAACAATACCAAATTAATAATTAGTATAATTTCTTTGGATATGTTATCCCTCACCTAATAAAACATATGGTCAGCTTCTTTAAGGTTAAAATTAATTTTAAGAGATCCAGACATGTAAAATTTGAATTTCTACCCAAAAAGGTTGTTTATAAATACAGGTAGCAAATAAATGTAAGATGGTTTCTTTTCCATTCATCTTGATCATGCTTAAATTTCATCAAGGTTAGCTTAACAAGATAAATTTTGTATATAGTTCTATTATTCTTAATTTGTCCTAATTTGTCAGACAGCATCAATTTGGGATTTTCCATGCAGTTTTCTAATAAATATTCCCACATTTGTGTTGTCTGTGCACAGAACCCCAGAATGCAAATGTTCATTTTGTGATTGGTCGAAAAAGTGGGATGGGAACTTTGATTTTTTTTTTAAGTACAATGCATCCTGGGTGCTTATCGTGGTGAAGAAATAAGAAAATGGAAGAGTAAGCATCTCTGAGGTCTGAGAGAAATAAACATTTATTTTTGTTACCTAAAA
>JANRMT010062808.1:32476572-32488694 GCA_026402145.1 Polypterus bichir lapradei | reverse complement strand
CCTGCTGGAGGTCATTTTGCAGGGCTCTGGCAGTGCTCATCCTGTTCCTCCTGGCCTAAAGGAGCAGTTACCAGTCCTGCTGATGGGTTAAGGACCTTCTACGGCCCTGTCCAGCTCTCTTAGAGTAACTGCCTTTCTCCTGGAATCTCCTCCACGCCCTTGAGACTGTGCTGGAAGACACAGCAAATCTTCTGGCAATGGCACATATTGATGTATCATCCTGGAGAAGTTGGACTGCCTGGGCAACCTCTGTAGGGTCCAGGTATCGCCTCATGCTACCAGTAGTGACGCTGACCGTAGTCAAATGCAAAACTAGTGAAAAAAAAATCAGAAAAGATGAGGAGGGAAAAATGTCAGTGGCGTCCACCTGTTAAACCATTCCTGTTTTTGGAGTTTATCTTATTGTTGCCCTTCTAGTGCAGCGGTTGTTAATTTCATTAACACCAAAGCAGCTGAAACTGATTAACAACCCACTCAGCTACTTAACTGACCAGATCAATATCCCAGAAGTTTCAGTGACTTGATGCTATACTCTGATTAAAAAGTGTTTTTTTAATTTTTTGAGCATATATATATATATATATACACTAGGGGGTTCAGCCCTGCTCACTTTGCTCACCAGCCACTTCATGTCGCTCCTCCGAAACCCCCTCTTAAACAGTGATACAATGGGGAACAAAGTTTTATTCTAACCTCCTCTTTGCTCCACTCAACAAATGGATGCAGCAAAACATGCCTAATGGCACTACATCACCTAACAGTTTTAATAGGTCTTTTCTTACCTCCATTTACTCAGGGAACATCTGGCAGTCCTTGTTTTCCACAATCCTTCTCAGGTCTGGCTTGTACTCTTTCACATGTGGGTCAGTAAGAACAGAGTGATGTTTTGACTTCACTTGCATTAGTTTAGATAAAACAAATTCACTGATGGAAGTTGATCCGAACCTTGACATTAGCTTTAGTGCACCTTGCTTGACACTGGGATATCTGTCTGTGGGCACAATTTTCCAAAACCCTGTCGTTGCTGTTCTCAAGGCCAATTTAAGTCTGCCATTTTCAAAAAGTTCAATTATCTCCAACTGGGACGCTGCTTCATCTGCAACTAAAGGGGCTTTCAAACAATACAATTCAGCAGTGACTGGGTTGATGAGGAATGTGATCTGTGGCCTTTTTTGCTTCAGGTTGCAGAATCTGTCCTCCGAAATCTGCTGCAGATTTTCAACCAGTGTTGCATAACATGCCATTTTTCCTTTTGAAGCCTCAACTATTCCTCCACTTGCCTTTAACAAGATGGGAAAATGTGTGAGTGCTCCCTCAGCAATCTGGTTTTATACTTCTGTGATAGAGTGCATTAGTCTGAATAAAATTCACAATTTCTAGCACAGATTTCAAGACGTAATCCAACTTCAGCTTTTTAGACACCAAGGTCCTCTTGATGAATGATGCATTGAAATGTCCAAAAATAAAGGAAATGGTCATCAGCTTTACACAGTCCCACAAGTCCATTTGCAGCTTCCAACATAGCTGGTACACCGTCTATTGCTGTTAGTTTTGATAACAGCAAATTTGCCTTCTTGACTTCAGTCATGAGTATCTCTTTCACGTCGAAGCCAAGGGTTATATTTTTTAACAGCACATAGTCAAACAACTCTTCCAAATTGTGCAGTCTTCTGACACAAAATGTATAAATACTGCCAACTGTGGATTATCTTGAATGTTGCAGGACTCATCCAAAGCAATGCTAAAATGCATGCATGTCTCAAGATCAATATATAATTGTGTTTCAATTAAGTTGTTGATTTCCAATATTATCGTTTCAACGGTGTGCCATGATAACTGCAGTTCTGAGACAGAACACTTCAAGCTGTCATTTTCAGGAAAGAGGATAGCAACAATATTTTTGAGGCATGTCTACACAAATTCCCCTTCACCATGTGCGTTACCAGCACGAGCAATGTTCCATGCCACTTGATATTTTGCCTATGTAGCTGTTTCTGAGTGCTTCATAAATTTTTGAAAAGTTTGCTTCTCCAAATGACATTTCAACATGCCTACTTTGTGCTTGCAAAGGTAAGCACCTTTAGGAAACTCCTGTGCAATGTTAACATGGAGTGAGGTGAAATAGCGCTCCAGGTTTGAAACTTAAAAATGTGAAAGTGAAGTCTGGCATACCAAACAGAAGGTTTTCCCTTTTCGTTCCACAAAAAATACAATGTCTTGTGCTCCTCTTCATTTTTAAGCTTAGCTTTATATTTTCCTGACTCTGCCATGATGATTCAGTCAAGCTAGCTTGGCTAACAAATTTCTCCATATGCGAGAGTATGTGTGTGACTTTTCTATCAGTCACATGATGACAAAATTATTTTTTATTACAAATATTGGCAATGTTGTCAAATATTCACAGGGATTTTGACTTATCTAAACTATATTTTACACTAAAAAAATTCTGATGACCACAGCATGTGAGCAGAGCAGAGCAATGACAATTTCGGCTCTTCACTCATGGAGCGGTACACTCCCCCTACTCCTCTTCTAACAGCCACTGCAGACTGCTCCACTCACTTTTCCAGTCAGGTTTCACCCCGCTCCAATGAAATCACTTACCACTAACTCCAAAAAAGAAAACAATCTGCAATGTATTCTAATTTTAGCTTAAAATGTTGACTAGCATCAAAAAATCTAAGGAGCCAAATCCATAATCAAGCAGAAATAATTTATCTCAAGATGTGAGTAGGTCCTGTACCACTCCAGTATGCAAAAGAGGAGCAAGATGGAGTGAGAAGTAAGGTGACAGTCCAGTCTTTTCAAATATGCAGCTCTGCACTTGCTCCCACTCTTTCCAAAATCCTACCGCAAAGCTTGCATGCTCTGCTGAAAAAAAGAAAGAAAAAAAAAAATGCCCAAGGAGCCGCACAGGAACCGGCAATGAGATGCATGGGGCTCGTGAGGCACAGTTCATCACCAATGAGATAGATAGATAGATAGATAGATAGATAGATAGATAGATAGATAGATGTTATGGTCTTAACACACACCAGAATGACTAAAATTGAAAAAAATTAAAAAGAAAGCAAATTTTTGACTTGGCAGTCACAACCATAGTGAGGCATTATGCTGACATATTGATGTTGGTATAAAGGAGCCCCAGCAACATTTCTTCTACTAAATAATTTGTTGGCTGAGAGCTCTCATTGTTAATGTGTCAGAAAGAGGATGTGTAACATTGTTCATAATTACTCTTAATTCTGTTTTAATTCTCTCCTTTGCTACTACCTCCATATTATATACTGTATTATATACATTATATAGTTCCTCTGTGTTCCAAGACTAGTTCAACCTGTCATTGATGTGGACCCCCAAGTACTTGTAGCAGTGCACCACCTCCACATCCACTCCCCGGAAAAGTGAACGGACATAGAGGCTCTTTGGTTGAAAATCAATAATTGGTTCTTTGGCTTTGCGGATATTAAGTTCAGACAATTCTTTCTGCACCAAGAAACAAAGTTCTCCAACTGACTCTTATATACTGTGCTTCTATTTCATGTAAATATTTCTTGGCATTTCCTTTTTCTTAAATAGATCGTTTGCCAAGTGGTTTGCATTGTAAATGGTGATTGTTTTTTTCATTTTCTGCCACGTTTTGTGTCCTCCAATGGATGGGAATCAGCAGGAACATTGGAACAGAACATACAGAACAGGCAATGGTTTTAAAAATTTTAAAAGACTAGAGTTTGTATTTTCTAGCACACTACTACAACAGCAGCTTCTTCTTTTTTCTCTGATAAGGGTCATATGGTTGGGCCATCGACAGCAATACCCCTGCTGTAACCATGAGCATTCTGATATGTCTCTGTTGCTGTACAGAGACTTATTGATTTCTTAGTTTCTTGTTTTTTTAAATGAACAAGTGTGTATTTGTAGTTAAATCAACCCCAACCCTTAGCTGCTGTCTGTTTTATTTAATTTTATTTTTGAAAATTACTCTTTACTGAGTGCAGGCTCACACCGCTGTAACATGTTCACAAGTAAAATGTAATTACCAATTTACAAATTACTAAGTATGTAATGTGTATACATAAAGATACAGATTTGCTTAAATACACAGTAAAACAAAAAAGTTCCATTCTGAGTAACATAAATGGAACCTATCAATATCGGTCCATTAACATTATCACTGAATTATGGGAATGTGAACACCAAAACTTCAAGTGAATATATGGGATTCTGGCTCATTTTGTAGCCAAGCCTTTTATTTAAGTATATCATTTATAGACCAGGGCAGCATGGTGGCGCAGTGGGTAGCGCTGCTGCCTCGCAGTTAGGAGACCCCGGATCCTCCCTGTGTAAAGTTTGCATGTTCTCCCCGTGTCTGAATGAGTTTCCTCCAGGTGCTCCGGTTTCCTCCCACAGTCCAAAGACCTGCAGGTTAGGTGTATTGACGATTCTAAATTGTCCCTAGTGTGTGCTTGGTGTGTGTGTGTGTGCCCTGCGGTGGGCTGGCACCCTGCCCAGGGTTTGTTTCCTGCCTTGCACCCTGTGTTGGCTGGGATTGGCTCCAGCAGACCCTGTGACCCTGTAGTTAGGATATAGCGGGTTGGATAATGGATGGATGGATTTATAGACCATTCAGGTTACCCTTTCACTGAGGTTAACAGAGGAAGCTGAGCAGTGAGTTTAGGATTTTGTAAATATGGCAGTGACTATTCACTGCACACTTCTGTGATTAAACTTCAGAAAGAGTCTCTGTAGATCTTAAGGAAAGTATGGCAGCTTCCTAATTAATGACTCACTCCTGCCATATAAATATCGTGTCCAGGTGTATCAATTCATTTTCTAGACCACCTGTTTTCACAAATTTCTTCCCTTTCTTAGTGCTGAATGGAGCAGGAGATTTCTGTTGCACCTTCTGGCAAATGATAGCAACGCTACTACAGATATATTATTGGTGTATCAACACAGATGTTGCTGCTAGTATAATATATTAAATTAATATATAAAAATGTGCTGTCATACTTCCTAGAGAGACTGCTAAAAATAGTAGGCTCTCCCCTATGCCAAGTACTTCTACCAATTAAATATTTTTGTTTGCCAAATATTCACCTGTATGTTCAAAAATGAAGGCATATTTTCATTTGACTCTTTAAAAAAACAAAAATAAATATCACCATAATGATTTACTTACTGGTTAGTGGCAGTTACCAGTATAGTAAAAAGCTTTGTTTACTCTAATATACTGTATGCTTGACATTAAGGTGGCTAGGAATCTCTTTAAATATTGTGCAGTGAAATAGGCCGGCAGGGAAATGAAACATTTATGGATGCTTGGATATGGAAAATATTGTGCAGTGGATGTCTGCACATCATGTAAAGCACTGCTTTCCAAACTCAATCCTGGGAACCCCTTCTGGCTGAGGTTTTAGTTCCAACCAGACTCACAATAAGTGATAATAATTGAGAATAACTGATCTGAGCTGGTCTTTTTTTCTTTTCTCTTATTCTGAATTCTGTAAGGCAGAGCAGCATGATTTTTATATTATAGGACATTTAAAAATATGTCTATTTTTTGCTATAGCTTTAAAGGCTTAACCCTTTTGGTTGTTTTCCTATTGTTTTCCCATTATTCTTCCTTTATTGTATCCTAATAGTCAGTCATTACTCAACCTGCTATATCCTAACACAAGGTCACAGGGGTCCACTGGAGCCAATCCCAGCCAACACAGGGCGCAAGACAGGAACAAACCCTGGGCATGGCGCCTTCCCACTGCAGGACACACACACACACCCACACACCAAGCACACACCAGGGACAATTTAGGATTGCCAATGCACCTAACCTGCATGTCTTTGGACTGTGGGAGGAAACCCACGCAGACATGGGGAGAACATGCAAACTCCACACCGGGAGGACCCGGGTCTCCTTACTGCGAGGCAGCAGCGCTACCACTGCGCCACCCTGTATCCTAATAGTGACAATTAAAAACAAGCGAATCAAACACCCGGGCGAACAACACTAAATGATGAAAGGATGCATCTACTTTAGCGTCAGACCCACTAATTAGTCAATAATGGAAATCAGGATGAAGATAAAGTAAAAATAAAAAAAAGTTATCCACATACAGTATAACTGCTTATTTTTTATTAAAATGTAATAACACATTTACTTTTGTAATTTCTTCCTTGACTGCAAAACTGGGAAATGACAGCTCACTTAATTAGGCTAGGAGTCCCCTTAAAATCAGAGCCCCAGGGGGTCCCCAGGACCAAGTTTGGGACCAACTGATGTACAGTAAATACTGGCTGAAAGATGTAGTAGGATAGAAGGCCTTAGTTATTACCTAATTGAACAAGAACAGAGGACTAAATGGTCCTCCCTATTCGAAATACTCAGTGTAGTAAGCTTTATGCTCTTTGTGAAAATTATAAAGGTTTTGAATTAACTTTGTATGTTGCTGGAGATGGTGCAGTAGGTAGTACTGCTGTTCATGAATCTGTGCCTTTGCCAGTCTGTGTCATCTCCTTGATTATTTCTCTCGATTCTTTGGTTTTCTTTCCATGTCCCCAACATTTATTGGTGATTCTAAAAACGAGTCTGTGTTGAGTTTTGGCCACTCTATGACTTTGAAATGGATTAAGTGGGTATGAGAATGTTAGGTTATGTCATATGCACTTACTGTATAGTGGTTTCTCTCACTTCTGTAAGCTACTTTTTTGTGTAAAATACTCCTTGAAAGAATTCTTCAGTATACTTTGACTGAAACACACTTGATTTTGCAATTTTGATATTAAAGATTATCACATATTTGTGCCAGGGAAACACCTTCAGAGCTTGAATAGTGTTGTCGTTAACCATTTTTTCTCTTCCATCTGCAGCTCCAAGAAGAACCTCCCCACCTGACCCTGTCCCGGGGCTCATTCTGTCCTTATACACAGCAGTGGAAAGAGCTCCTGAGTTATACCTGAAGCAGACAAATTAAATTTTGTTAAAGGTTATACCCATTGCTGTGGCTAATTTTTGTTATAATAAAAGGCTGTATTGGCTGATTTTTTGTTTAGTGTCGAGCCACAATAATTTTGTGTTTTTGTCATTAAATGCAGTTGCCTTGCTGGCACCCCACTGTTTACTGTGGAAACCTCAACTCTTCCTGGCTGCAACAAGTTATACATGTATAGTGGCTTCTCTCTGTACTATATTCTCTTTTTATATGTAAAATAAAGATTTAAAACAATGATAAAACATTGACTGAGCAACACTGTCCCACTTTGTTTAAGTGAACCTTTTTAATCGTTTCTGTCAGCCCATAATCTTTACCCACATTCTACTAAGGGTTACAAAGGAAGTTGGGGACTTCTCCTGAAAACAGGGGCCACACCTTAAGGTCAATTTATCAATTTAAATCAATTTAAAAAAAACACCTGAAAATACTCCTTAAAGAATATAAACCCAGAACTGAGGAGCTGTGAGGCGACAGCAGATACACAACCAAATACATGGAGGAATTGAGAGTCATTAAAAGGGTAACAGATGGTAGGGGGTTTAGCTGTCTCATAGTGATTGGACTGCACTTGAATTTCCAGCTGGTACACCTACTGGTTAGAGCAGAGGTCAGCTACCCATTTTGAATCACATGACACATTTTAAATAATTTAATTCACTAAGCCTTCACATGTGCCATTACTAATTACAGCTAATAGAGCATATACATTATAGCCATCCATTTTCCAAATGATAGCCTATCCTGGTAGTACAGTATGAGAAGCAAAGCAGAATACAGTGCTGGATCTGTTGCGAAAAACCATATGTATACTCCCACACAGCCAATTTATCTTAGAGAGGCCAGACAAAACCAGAAATTCTGAAGAAAAACACACTTAGAAGAAGAGAATGGGCAGACACCAGAGAAACAGGACACATGCTGAGATTTGCTCCTAGGACACAGAGCTGTGAGAAGGCAGCACTATGCACTTATGCAGTATATATAAAGTAAAATAGGTGAGGGCTAATGCAACCCTGCAAATTAAAAAGAATATTAGAAACACCCCTAATGAAGCCTCAGCAGCCAAAATATTATTTATAACCATCTTAATACTATATATAGCTAATACTTTATATTGCATTAGCCCCTGCCTATTTTACCTTATGTACATTATATATATATATATATACATCTTAATACACTCTCTCTCTCTCTCTCTCTCTCTCTCTCTCTATATATATATATACAGTATATATAGACAGTCATATGAAAAAGCCTGCATAATAATTTACTCTACATTCAACAAAAAAGATAACAGTAGTATGTCTTTCATTTGCTAGGAACATCTGAGTACTGGGGTGTTTTCCGAACAAAGATTTTTAGTGAAGCAGTATTTAGTTGTATGAAATTAAATCAAATGTGAAAAACTGGCTGTGCAAAAATTTGGGTCCCCTTGTAATTTTGCTGATTTGAATGCATGTAACTGCTCAATACTGATTACTTGCAACACCAAATTGGTTGGATTAGCTCGTTAAGTCTTGAACTTCATAGACAGGTGTGTCCAATCATGAGAAAAGGTATTTAAGGTGGTCAATTGCAAGTTGTGCTTCCCTTTGACTCTCCTCTGAAGAGTGACAGCATGGGATCCTCAAAGCAACTCTCAAAAGATCTGAAAACAAAGATTGTTCAGTATTATGGTTTAGGGGAAGGCTACAAAAAACTATCTCAGAGGTTTAAACTGTCAGTTTCAACTGTAAGGAATGTAATCAGCAAATGGAAGGCCACAGGCACAGTTGCTGTTAAACCCAGGTCTGGCAGGCCAAGAAAAATACAGGAGCGGCATATTCGCAGGATTGTGAGAATGGTTATAGACAACCCACAGATCACCTTCAAAGACCTGCAAGAACATCTTGCTGCAGATGGAGTATCTGGATGGCAGGGTGATGAGAAAGAAGCCCTTTCTGCACTCACGCCACAAATAGAGTCGCTTGTTGTATGCAAATGCTCATTTAGACAAGCCAGATTCATTTTGGAACAAAGCGCTTTGGACTGAGTTATTTGGTCATAACAAAAAGCACTTTGGATGGTGGAAGAAGAACACTGCATTCCAAGAAAAACACCTACTACCTACTGTCAAATTTGGTGGAGGTTCCATCATGCTGTGGGGCTGTGTGGCTAGTTCAGGGACTGGGGCCCTTGTTAAAGTCGAGGGTCGGATGAATTAAACCCAATATCAACAAATTCTTCAGGATAATGTTCAAGCTTCAGTCACAAAGTTGAAGTTACGCAGGGTTTGGATATTCCAACAAGACAATGATCCAAAACACAGTTTGAAATCTACAGAGGCATTCATGCAGAGGGAGAAGTACAATGTTCTGGAATGGCTGTCACAATCCCCTGACTTGAATATCATCGAAATTCTATGGGATAATTTGAAGCAGACTGTCCATGCTCGGCAGCCATCAAATGTAACTGAACTGGAGAGATTTTGTATGGAAGAATGGTCAAAATTACCTCCATCCAGAATCCAGACACTCATCAAAGGCTATAGGAGTCATCTAGAGGCTGTTATATTTACAAAAGGAGGCTCAACTAAGTATTGATGTAAGTATTGGGATGCCCAAATTTATGCACCTGTCTAATTTTGTTATGATGCATATTGTATATTTTCTGTTAATCCAACAAACTTAATGTCACTGCTGAAATACTACTGTTTCCATAAGACATGTCATATATTAAAAGGAAGTTGCTACTTTGAAAGCTCAGCCAATGATAAACAAAAATCCAAAGAATTAAGAGGGGTTTCCAAACTTTTTCATATGACTGTGTATGTATATGTATATGTATATATATATATATATGTATATTGTGGTGGGTTGCCAGCATTTTACTCTGGCCCTCACCCCCAGGCCGCCAGGAGGAGCTCACCCGAGAGCATATACGGGCCCCGAATTCCAGCAGGGCCTCATGGACTATGTAGTTTTTATACACAGCCCTGCTGGATACCTTGGGGGCCACTGGGAGTCACTGTCGGGAAGCCAATGGACTCATTTGTGCACCATGACCCGGAAGTTCGTCACAGGAAGAGCGACGGGCTTCCGGGGTGAAGAAAAGTACTCTTTACCCTGACCCGGAAGGAATAAGGACTTGTGGAACTGTTGGGCAGAAACACTTACGGGTCAGGAGGAATAAAAGGACTCTGGGAACTCCCAAAAAACGAGCTGAGCTGGGTGGTAGGACGGCAACGCGTCTGGGAGTGGAGGATTGGTTATTGTTGATTATTAATTTATTATTGGTATTGTTTATGAGTAGTGTGGAGTGGAGGGTGCGTAGTGCACGTAATTATTATAATAAAAAGAATTATTGTGGCACTTTTACCAGGTGTTTGGCGTGGTACCTGAGGGTACAAGGGAGCGCTACTGCCCCCTACTGCAACAATATGTATATATATATATATATATATATATATGTATATATATATATTGTAGAAGATGGGCCCCTGTCACAGACAGACAGACACCGTATGTCCAAAACACACACGTTTATTTCACTAAGGTCCTGCACACAACACAGTGCTCCAACACAGTACTCAGTCCTTCTCTTCCTTGTCGCCTCCTCTACTCCTTTCTTCCCAAGCTTCATCCTCCTCCTTCTGACTCTGGCTTAGGAATGGAGGCCTCCTTTATAGTGCACCCAGAAGTGCTCCAGGTTTCCCTTGATTAACATCCAGCAGCAGTTCCGGCTGTGGCAGAAGTGCTGCACCGGAACTCCGCTCCTCTTCTGGTAGCACGTCTGGGTGTGGTGGAAGTGCTGCATGTCCAGACTCTGGAGCTGTCCAGGTGCCCCCCGGCGGTGGCCACAGACCCTCACCGGGTTGAGTTTGTGCACTTCAATTCTGTGGCCCCGATGTAACCCAAGGGGGCAGCCCTCTTGTGTCACAGGGGGGAGGTACTGCTGGCAGTATGCCCATTCCCCAGGTCTTCTCCTGAGAAGGGCATTCCATCCGGGCAAGATCCCTGGCCGTCCATCACAATATATATATACTGTATATATATATATATATATATATATATATATATATATATATATACAGTAATCCCTCCTCGATCGCGGGGGTTGCGTTCCAGAAGCCCCCGCGATAGGTGAAAATCCGCAAAGTACAAACCATATGTTTGTATGGTTATTTTTATATATTTTAAGCTCTTAGAAACTCTCCCACACTGTTTATAAATATTCTCCGCACAGTTATACAGTAAACCCTCATTTATAGCGGTTGATCCGCTCCAGACAGATAAATGAATTTCCAACAAGTATGATTCTTTATTTAAAAATCTAATATTTTCACAGTTAGAGCATTGAAAACCTGTTTACGACCTTCTAAATACGTTTTTTAACATTATTAGAGCCCTCTAGACATGAAATAACACCCTGTAGTCAAAAGTTTAAACTGTGCTCCATGACAAGACAGAGATAAAAGTTCTTTCTCACAATTAAAAGAATGCAAACATATCTTCCTCTTCAAGGTGAGCGGAGAATGTCAGATAGAGAGAGTAAAGTAAACAATCAAAAATCAATAGGGCTGTTGCACTTTTAAGTATGCAAGCACTGCGATAAAGCGGCGCAATGAAGGGATCAATGCGAAGGTAGCCTTTCAGCATTTTTTTACAGGCGCGTCCCTATCTTCTAAGCAAACAGCCACTGCGCAAACAACCCCTCTGCTCACACCTCCTCCGTCAGGAGCAGATAATGGGGCCAATCATATGCCTCCCTGATGGTATTGCATGATGGATAAGTATCTGCCTGTATTTCTCAGAGAGAGTGAGAGAGACAGAGAAAACCAAACAATGAAAAATCAATATGGGCTGTTAGAGCTTTTAAGTGTGCGAAGCAGCGCGTGGGAAGCATATCGTATATCATTGAGGAGTTTTATTTAATATGTAATACATGCTCTGATTGGGTAGCTTCTCAGCCATCCGCCAATAGAGTCCCTTGTATGAAATCAACTGGGCAAACAAACTGAGGAAGCATGTAACATAAATTGAAAGACCCATTGTCCGCAGAAATCCGCGAACCAGCGAAAAATCCGTGATATATATTTAGATTACATTTAAAATCCGCGATGGAGTGAAACCGTGAAAGTCGAAGCGC